>JANDJT010000041.1:27455213-27475524 GCA_024331685.1 Stegophilus panzeri
TTTGGATTATTGGTATACAGCGTGTTACATTTGGATTATTGGTAGACAGCGTGTTACATTTGGATTATTGGTATACAGCGTGTTACATTTGGATTATTGGTGTACAGCGTGTTACATTTGGATTATTGGTGTACAGCGCGTTACGTTTTAGATTATTGGTATACAGCGCGTTCCGTTTTGGATTATTGGTGTACAGCGCGTTACGTTTTGGATTATTGGTGTACAGCGCGTTACGTTTTGGATTATTGGTATACAGCGTGTTACATTTGGATTATTGGTGTACAGCGTGTTCCGTTTTAGATTATTGGTGTACAGCGTGTTCCGTTTTGGATTATTGGTGTACAGCGTGTTACGTTTTGGATTATTGGTGTACAGCGTGTTACATTTGGATTATTGGTGTACAGCGTGTTACGTTTTGGATTATTGGTGTACAGCGCGTTACGTTTTGGATTATTGGTGTACAGCGTGTTCCGTTTTGGATTATTGGTGTACAGCGTGTTGTGTTTCGTTTTCAGAAAGTTCAGCTTTCGCGCCATCTTTCCACAAAAGTGCCGCAAAAGAAGTGCCAGATGGTCGCTTGGAAGTTTGAGATAGACAACATCTTTTTAAGAGCAAAGATCCCCTCGAGGTAACCCACCATTTCTGCTCACCTGTTCACTTTTTTTTGCTTTTCTTTTTTTTTCTTTTTTATCAAACATTCATGAGGACAGACAGTGTCAAGGACGAGGGATGTTTGCACATCCTGAACCGATGGCCAGAGAGTCTTACAAAGTTTTGGGGGTTCAGTATACTGCACTTAGCAAGTGGAAATATCTTAATATTATTATAGTCAAATGGATCTAGTAATTCCTATCATAAGATTATACTCTGTTTTATTCACCTAATAACTAAGATTATTAAACCTATTTCTAGCCATTTTCTAGGTCATTTTGCTTGTTTTTAGTATTTTTTTTTTTTTTTAGAAAGAATCAAAATGACCTGCTAATAGAATAAAAACATTTTTTTAAAAAATGTCTAGAAATAGGTTTAATAACCTTTTATTTGATTTATTGTTATGGTATAACAGGGAAGTAGATACGTAGGATTAGTAGATAAGTTACTAGATAAGTAGGATTACACTGAAGATCTTTTCACATGCTTTTGCACGGAGATTTTATAAATAGCAGGTTACACACTGTGAAGTTTTATAGCAAGGCAGATCTAAAGTGATTACACAAGCTGATATCTGATTCCAGCTCCTCTGTTCATTATGATAGAAAGTGGGCTGTGCGTATTTATTAGCATGATTTAGATGAAGATTCGTGATCCAGATCATTCAGTTAGCTCAGGTAGCTTAGTTTTTCCTCAGAACTGCATGCCCAATGATTGCCAATCTTTCACAGCTATGTGAAGAGGAGAAGATGAAGAAGGAGAAAGAGAGAATGGACGGAGAAAAGGTGCTCCCCACTCCTCTCTATTTCTCTCTCTCGTCTTGTGCAGCGCTGTGACGCACCTTTTTTGGATGGATTTGTCAATGCGAAGTAGGCGGATATCCCACGCCTTGCACTTTATGAATTTCTGTCTCCTAGCAACCATAAGAACCCTTGTGTGTGTGTGTGTGTGTGTGTGTGTGTGTGTGTCAGTGCAGTAGAAAAGGACTGACGAATTAAGCATGGCTGGAGGTGCAGAACTATTCCTCTTAACCGGAGGAATCCCATCCAAAACTCCCAGCCTCCTTCACTGTTGCCATGGCAGCAAAGGGATTTACACACACACATGGCGCAGGTGGGTGGGACGGCATGTGACTTGATTACACTTCCTGCAGCATAATTATATTTCCTGTGTGAGGGAGGAAATCCCTCCTCCATATAAACGCATGTGGGGTCTTCTCTTACTTATTACATTCAAGTCATAGAACACACACACACACACACACGCGCGCGCACACAAACACACATTTGTCTTACTAATTATTAATGCAGATAATTAATGCCCACACACACACACACACTTGTGCATGCACACACACACACACACACACACACCTTTTCTCTCTCACCATTGTTCTGTCTTTATTTCGCTCTTTTCATTGCTCTCTCTCTCTCTCTCTCTCTCTCTCACACACACACACACACACACACACACTCTGCTAAGGAGCTTGGCTTCACTGTCAGATCCATACTGTAGCCCTCACACTTCACTTCTTCTATATAAAGTATTTATCTTCATATCTATCTCTCTATCCATCCATCCATAGTGCTCTGGTAAGAAGTGCAGTAGGGTCTTCAGCTTACATCCATCACGTTCCCATAGCAACACACTCACATTAAAAAAAGACACAGGGACACACGCCAAAACACAAGCAAACAGCGCCACCACTCTACGCAGTGTTTAACTACATACACATTAATACACTAAACAACTAAATCGAGACCTCAGTCCATTTTTATTAACCCTGTACATTATGGAAATGTTCTTAATCTACTGTACATGCATTCTGTCCTCTCAACCCTCATTGTGCTTCGTTTTCCACCATTCTGAGAGAGGAACTACTCTGGCAGACTAACGCTCGGGTTGCACATGCACAGTAACTCTTAAAACGTACAGTTTTAAGATTTTGTTCGATTAAACGTGATGAAATATGATTAAACATCTAACTGGAGAGTATTTTTTTAATGATGTAAATATGATACAAAAACAATATGGACTCGCAGAAGCCATGAGGAGGTTGCCCAAATGATTTTTCTTTAATATAGCTAATAAAAAGTTAGTTATCTAATCTATATATCTGTATATAGTATATAATATATCTACTTTTTGCGTGTGATTTATAAGGATGTCCAGGAGCAATGTTGCTAATTCCGTGTCCAGATTCATCCTCTTCACCAATAATGAATGAATTTATCATGGTAAAGCACAGTGTTTATTCTGGTTTTATTGTTTCTTTATGGTAAGTTTTATTTTTTGAAGCAGTGATTTATTTTTTTTCTCATGAGAATTATCTGGCAACGCTCGGTCACTTTTTTGCAGGTTAATTGTACGAGTAAGAAATAAAAAAGAATTGACTATTGCCCCTTCACACAGACAGACGAGCTTTGCTTCTCTGTAAAACCTTCTGCCGTCATCGTGATTGTTGTCAGGAGCTAAGTCTCAAATCGAAAACTCTGCCCTTACATTGCCACGCAAAAAAGTCTTTACTTATCTTAAAAATCCAGAAAACTGGTACCCAAAAGTTGAAATTCAAACACTAACCATAATATACACTCAGCGTCCATGTTAATAGGAACATCTGTCTGAAAACCTGCTCGTTTATGTACTGTACTGTATGTCCTGTAGTTATCCAACGTGGCAGTAGCCTAACAGTGATACGTTTTTATAACCCTGCAGCTCAGGGTTGCGTGTAATCAACTGTTATCTTCTTTAAAATAACCTACAACCAGATCCCATGAGTTAATGAAAATGGTTTGTTCTGGATTGGACAGTTATTACACCACTCCATCCCCAGTGTGTGTAGGTATGTGCTTGTTTGGGCTGGTAAAAGGGACGTTTATCATACTGTGTGTGTGTGTGTGTGTGTGTGTGTGTGTGTGTGTGTGTGTGTGTGTGTATACCTGTGAAAAGCCCAGGTTTCTGCAGCCATTGCAGGGTGTAAGTGCCTCCCACAGACCTGAAGGACCACAAGCCTTCTCCTCTTCCTCCATCGCTGAGGGCAACAGAGGAGTGGGCCACTACATGAAGAGAAATAACAAGCAATTAACACACACACACACACACACACACACACACACATGCACACACACACACACACTAGTACACACTGTGTGTGTGACCACTGTGATTACACTTGATCCAGTTTGTATGTATGTAATTATGAGACACAAACGTAAGACAGTTCACACATTCTGTGCGTGTGTGTGTGTGTGTGCGTGTGTGTGTGTGTGTGTGTGTGTATGTGTGTGTGTGTGGTAATTATTGATCACATAACCAGCTGCAACTTCCTTGAGCTATAATGATAAATGGCTCTGTTACCCACAAGCCCTGGCAATCAGGGTACTTCACAAGTGATCAAAAAATTCCAGCACACAGAATCACAATCAGTGATCAGTGGGATCCGTCCATGTGTGTCCTACTGATCGCTCCGAGCTTGATTTGGACCAAATCACAGAGCAGGAGATGAACTGATTTTGTTCTATAAATATGCTTCCTTCTATTATATAAATTCATAAAACACGTGCACACTCACACTTCAGTCAAGTCTGCTCTCTCCTGGCCACATGGTGATACTGCAGGTAACCTACACTACTGAAAATAGTGCGGTGAGAGATCAGTGCACTGCTCTAACGCTCTATATATCAAGCAAAACAAAAATCTATATTATTATAGAAACGTATGGCTTTTCAATTTCAGCCACACTTGAGTAAGCAGAGAGGAAATAAACACACTAAAATGTTTTGCTTTGGAAACACAGTTATACACAAGGTTGGTACATCAGCAGCCATTTTAAACACCTAGGCCCTGATTTACTAAGATGCCTGCACACGAGAAAAGGGCTAAGTCTTTCCTTGTGGAAGAGAATGGAGGAAAGGAATCTAATCAGCCACGCTACCAATTGGATATATGTCTTTCCTTTAACCTGAATTTCCACAGTCCAAATTCTCCCATCCTGTCCTGGAACTGTCCCCACCTGCAGGATGCTGGAGTCTTGTTAGGTAGTTCTTAAAGTAACGTCTCCAGATGTTGTCCGGTAGAACTTGTGTCTCCAATAGCGACGATTGAGCAGTTTTCACTTTGAGTCGACTAGCCAAGGAAGTGCTGAGGAGTTGGGCCACCTCATCAGGTGAATATCTGGGGTGACTGGGTCTAGAATTGAGTACGCCTCTCAATGAGACCGTCTGCAAAACTTCCTTGGTTATGGCTTGTAACCCTAGCACGACTTGGTGAGAGGACTTGGTACTATACTTGTCTCGTCCACACTCCTGCGAAGTGTGATGAGGTAAAGGAACTGAAGAGAAAATGATTTTTTTTGACTCAACAGTGGAGAATGTAGAGCCACAATGTCTCGTGAAGTTCCTTCTGCACACCAAACCCCGCACCCCCCCTCGCTGCGAACTCCCCAACACACATAATTAGTGCCTTGTTCTGGTAATAATTCCCCAGGGTTTGTCATGATCAGCACTTAATTGTAACAAGGCCATTAGAAAGGAATCAGTATCTACAGTAGGCAGGAGATCAATATGCACAGCCCAGGTGGTAAGGCACTCAAACAGAATACCCCGTCTCTTTTCCTGCAGATATCCAATGTCTAATATCTAGAGACCGGAACAATCCATGCCTGTGGAGTAAAATGTCAGGTGGAATAAACGTACTTGTGGCAGTGGTAACATCTTAGACAACCTAAGTTTGTCTCTCTACCTTTGGTAGAGTTGTGCTGGTGATGACTAATAGCTTCTCTACCTTGAAGAATACCGACACTGTGTATCAGCAAAGACTCTTTCTGACCCGGCTTACTCTCAAAGTCCTTGATTAATAATTTGGTGATTGGATGCTGGGGTGAATGACTTCTGAATCCAACTCACTGTTCTGACTCATCCATCCTCCCACCAGAATCTGGTCTTTTCCAATTTAGGTGATAGGTGCTAACTGCTGATAGCTGCTTTCAGACAGCTATACTCATGACCACAGCTGTCCTTCTGAGCATGCTGGATCACGGCAAGTCCAGCTGCCTGATAGTCTTGTGCTGAGGGATGATTAGTTTCACTTGCCATGAAGGGTTCTTGCAGTGGCTTCAACAAGTTGACAAAATGTTTGGTATTGAGTGACTTCTGTAAGGTGTGGAGGTTGGGTGGTTTGGCAGTACCTTGGCCTCTGCTATACAGGACAAACATCGTAGACATTTATCTACATAGAAAGTCCTCTCAACACACAATCTCACATCTTCCTCTGGCTGGCTCACATGCTTCTGAAGTGCAAAAGTAGTACAACAGGGGCTACAATTTGCTCCAAAGAACAAAACTTTTTGACATATGGGTCTTTCCAAATTTCTCCAAGAGATTAGATCTGGCAGAAGGTGGAATATACAGTACAGTACAGTATACCCCTTATGACTGACCAGAAGGTGGGAGAGACCAAGTCTTTTTGCATCCCTCTAATGCTTCAGATATGAAGCAAGGCAGCTTCAGGAAGAGCTCATGTCCTTCTTCCTCATGTCCTTCTTCCTCAGAAGAGTGGTGGCATACAGTATTGATTAACACCTGCAATCACAACTTGCACTGTCTTCCCCACCAAGAGCTTAACTACCTCTTAACAGTTGCCATAGCTTCTCTACAGCTCAGCAGAAGGTGGAGGTCATTAAACAGTGCTAAACACAAGAATCCCAGTGATGAGCTTACACAGACCCTTATAGAGTCCAACTCAGTTTAGTCTTCACTACAGCTGGGCCTCCAAGATGAACAGGCTTTATTGGGGTGCTTAAGTGAGGGTGGTCTGACCCAATCAGAAGCACTGTGAAAGCATCGTGGAAAGACTGGCGAAGTAGTCCACAAAGATGCCAATATTCATTTTGTAAACAGACAAGTGAGTATGTGTGCTCTGCCAGACCCAGCTGTGCTGCATTGAATGCTCCACTGAAAGAGAAGCATCAACTTGGTTGTGAAGCAGGGGGGAGATAGTAAAAGACACAACATGAAGTATTCTCACATCCTTCCTCGCTGTTCAGAGGGCCAGATTCTTGCTGATTTACCTGGTAATCCCATGGTTGGGCAGAAGCTTGGAGCAGAATGGTGCGCTCTGATCCAGGTCTCATCCAGGATGGCATAAACTTCCAGTTGCTGGTCTCGATATCAGGTGACTACTTTGCTCACTTTAAATAAAGTACAGCCACTCTGTGCAGGTTGATCCATATAAAGCATCTCAATCATGCAACTGATGAGAAAAGATCTCTCTGTAGGAGGTCTAAGGTTGACCTCATTAAGGATACCTCATGCTGTGCTACATGTTTTGCATCTACTCCTCAAATTGCACTGGGCTGCTTGGTGAGACCAACCATGGCATCAGATTTGATGGTTACTCCTGATCCAGGTCTCATTCTTCTCCTTTGTCAGGATCTGGAATTTAGCACGTTGGTTCAGGAAGCGCTTAGGACTATCACAGAAAGGACAGAAAGGATTGGGCTTATTTCTCGTATGCTAAGAGGATGGAGCAGGAGAGATGGAAGGCTAGCTTTTACTTCATGCTAGTCAGCTCCATGAGGAATGCTCACTGTCTTAGCGAACTGGGAGTTTTTGGACAAATCCTCGATGGGCTTTGACTTGGTGTTGTCCACCTGTGAACTCTGACCCATCCTCCTGAATTTGCACAGCCACCTGCAACAATTCTGTAAAGCCCATGATTGTAGGAATGGGAGTTTGTCTTGGGTTCACATGCCGTTTGAAGTGAGCACTGAAAGGAGCAAATGTCACCAACTCTGATGTTGGAGCCATCCATCAGATATCCACAGATTATCCACTTTAGAGAAAGGTCAACAGGTTGCTCATATTGCTGTGTGAAGGCCTCCATTATATCTGTGAATGAGTCCCTGCTGTTGCTTTGTAGTTTCTCAGTAACATGACAGGCAGCTTTTTTGTCTTAACGTAAAGAGAGAGAAAATACGGGAGGCAGATGAGGGAATAACTGTTTATAGTTGCTATAATGTAAGTGATAACAGGAACTAATTTGTCTTGCAGATTAAATGCAGAAAGAGTACAACACACTGACTTCAGTAAAAGTGCATCTAGTGTAGTAATAGTTCACTTGAGTAAAAGTCATCAAAATTTGCTCCAATAAGAGTAAATAACTCATCTGGAGGGAAAACTAACTTTATTATACGTCTACAATCCCAGACGAAAGAAAAATCAAAAACCAGATCTCGTTAACATCTCAGATGTTTCTCCTAGCCAATAATGAGGTTACACGAACATCAGATGGAGACGTTTGCTTAAGTCTCCTACTTCTCAAATTTTTCCCCTGAGAAAAATACTCTCACGTAAGGTTTCAGAAGCGATCTCAACATCACACACTGTGCAAGTCAAATGTCTCAATATGAACTCAAACATTTCTTCATATTACAGTATGAGAATATATTTATTAATAATCTATTAATTCAAGGATTGAGTCATAAGCCATCATCATTGTCCCTTTCAGCAGAAAAAAAGCTCCAGGGTGATTGTAAATGAGTTTTACAAGAGAAACTTTGACATGTTAAACAAAGAAAAATAAAACATACAATTATGTAATCCCTTTCTAGTGTGTTTGGATAAAGAATACAATACCTGGCATTGAAGGCACAATTAAGAACACTAGTTTGCTCAGAATATTTTCAATTGCTGAAAGTTTCATTTCTACTGGAATCTCCAGCAAGCTTATCATGTGGAAACATGTGGCGTTCTCAGTTTTGACTATTTTCTCAGGGCTTAGTGGGTAGCAAGTTTGCCTCACACCTTCAGGGTTGGGTGATCAATTTCCCATCTCCGCTCTGCGTACATGGAGCTTAACATGTTCTCCCTGTGCTTAGGGAGCGTCCTCCAGGTACTCCGGTTTCCTCCCCCAGTGCATTGTAGACTGATTAGCATCTCTAAATTGTGTGTAGTGAGTGTGTGTGTGCATGTGTGATTGTGCCCTGCAATGAGCTGGCACCCCGTCCAGGGTGTCCCCTGCCTTGTGCCCCAAGTTCACTGGGATAGACTCCAGGCTCCTCACAACCCTATATAGGATAAGCAGTGTAGAAAAATTGACTCCTTTTCTCTCAGAAATTTGTCATGTCTCATTTGTGTCTACTTTTATTTCTCCTAAGGAATTTTAGGAGAAAGTTCTCACACACTGTTGATACCAAAATTAGAGAAATCGGAGAATCACTACTACTGTAAGTCTCCTAAGCTTAGGGAAAGCAACCTCTGAGCAATACGTTTTTCCTCTCGGATGACAGGACTAATCACTTCAGAACGTCATACAGATCTTTCATACTGTAAAACATCAAAAGATCTGGCTTGCTAATCCAGCTCACTCAGCTAGCGAATGGATTGCCTGCATACATGTTTCCACAGGTTGGATGTTGAGCTGTGAAATGCTGATATGTCTCGGGGGGTTTTTGGCTCGCATCATTTGCAAATCATTATCACTTTCCTTTTTGCACTTGAGGCATTTAAAACTAAAGATAGCTGATAAATTGGGCCAGGGATGCTCATCTGTCTCAGACGCTAAGCTACTGCTGACTAAGCATCTGGTGCCATAACTGTAAACTTTTGGCAGCAAACTGCTTGGTTTTGATTGGGTCTTGAAATGGAATGATCTAAACTTGTCCATACTTTAAATCTTTCAATTCGATTACAGTCTCCCAGGATTAAATGCTTTATTTTTTATCTCTCTCTCTGTAATGGTGATCATACATACTGTTTTATTTATAAAAAGCCAAGTAAAGCAAACGTACTAAGAATTATTATTATTATTATTATTATTATTATTATTATTATTATTATTATTGTAAACATTCTATTTGAAATATGCTTTAAAAAGTACCATTACAAGTGAAACATGTACTCAAGTATTTTTAAAAAAAAATGAGTACATTGGTTATTTTATACCCCCGGACAAATAAACAATTAATATTCAGAACGTCATTCATTAATAAATTAAAAATGTAAATTGCTGTGGTAAGAGAAGAGGAATAACACACTTCGGAGCATGCTGTTATAGGAAAAATAATCCATTTCAGACTGACATCACATCACCCCGTCATGCTTTATGCCTTCCTTAAACGTTTAGGATGTTTGGGGTGAATATTTAGTAAAAGTAGAAAATACACTGATTAAAAATATATTTCCTGAAGTACAGAAAAAGTCCATTATGGTTAAAATCTATCTATCTATCTATCTATATATTTGGTCTTTTTTTTGGTCATTTATGAGCAAATGTGTCACATTCACAAACGCCGCTATTATAAATGCATGACATAGATAGCATTATTATTGGGGTGACATACTTCTCACCGATCCACCCATATCCTGTTCAGAATACTTTCTGAGATCAAGCCTGGACCATGTGGTTGTCACCCAGCTCACTCTTCAGTATGAAAGCTAACTTTAAATAGAGTGTTTGTCTTGTTTTGTTTTTTTAAACTGAGAGGCCACCGAGACTAAACAAATATGGCGTGATGTTAAAGATTCCTCGTCAGGACTTTCTACCCCGCCCTAAGATCACACTTATTTTAGAAGAGTGAAAGCGCAGATCTTACCTTGCTGACGTGCGTGAGCGTGGGGTTTCTCTCCTCGTCCGAGAGCGTGCCACTGCAGAAGCTCTCCATGGACTGCGAGTGTGACGAAATGGCCTGGCAAAGCTCCTCGAAGGAGTAGTCCCTGTCCCGGCACATCTTTATGTCATTCAGTAACTTTGACAGTTCTCCTGTCACTGTTTCATCTGCAGATAGAGATCAAGCGTGAGTTATAAAGACTGATGGAGAGGGACACATCGAGGAAATGTTTTGGTAAACAAATTTGTCATGTTTAGGATTCCTAACTTGATACTAAGTTAATGATGGTGCACAGGGTGTGATAGAAACTGGCACGGCGCACACAACCTTTGCTCATACAGCTGTTTTTGTCTTCGGTAAATGAAATTCTAACCAAGGAGCTTTAATCTCCGGTTCCCCTCCGTCTTTCACCCTTATCTCACACACATCTGTTCTGGTCAAAAACAACCGTTTAATAAAAATAATTTTTTCTGGCAAGAGATTAATAGGAATTTGTGCAGTTTCTCTAAAGAACATGAAAAAAAAATCACATTTCTACTACTGAGGTAATGTTCGAGTAATTACGACCTGAGATTACCGAGGAAATAAGGCTGGTAAAAAGACTAGTCTTTGTAAGTCTCTGAGCGCAGTCCTGCCATCAGGAAGATTCCCAAGCATGGTGTTTTGTCTGATCATCTGCATACAGTGTTTATATCTCTAATAACTAAGCTGAAGATATGTTGGGCATTTATAATGGCATGTTTATAATGGCATGGTAAAATACCCAGCATTTACACGGTATTGATCTATAAATCTAATCAAATGGGCTCGATGAACAGGACATCTGTTTAAGCTTTGAACGATTAACGATTTCCCCCTTCAGCTTGCTCAGTAAACAGCAGGTGCTGGAGAAACTGTAAGTTCGAGTGCTGTACTGAGTGCTGAGCTGCACCTTTTTGTGTACTGATGTGTGCTAACATTCATTATGCTCTTTGCGAACTCTTTAGGTTTGGCTGCAACTGGCACTATAAAGAAAATGCAGCCACAGCACTTAGCTGTCTAAGGCACAAGTTCAGCAGTAATCCTGAGCACAGACTCGCTACGCGGTGATGCACAACTGACTCCAAGCCAGAGGCATCCAACCCCATTCAGAGCGAAGTGTTTAACACATCTGGCTCTGATATGCAGCAACCCGATGTTAGATCAGGGCTAGAACTAAACCTGAAAGGATGAAAGATCTCCAAAAGCAGAGTTCATTTAGTTGGTGTATGATAAATAATTATCACAATGTTGTTTACATCATTGCTACAGGCTACACAACTACTAGTCCAGGCTCTTGTCATCGCAGAACTGGACTACTGCAACTCACTACTCTCAGGTCTCCCAGCAGCTCCATCAAACCCCTTCAGATGATTAAGAATGCAGCAGCACGCCTCATCTTCAACCAGCCCAAGAGAACCCATGTCACACCCCTCTTCATCTCCCTCCACTGGCTTCCTGTAGCCGCCCACATCGAATTCAAGACCTTGTCTGGAACAGCACCCTCCTACCTCAACTCTCTCCTGAAGGCTTACGTTCCCTCACGCAATCTGCGATCGATTAACGACCGACGCTTAGTAGTTCCTACTCAGCGTGGCTCAAGGTCCCGTTCCAGAACCTTCACACTAACTGTCCCTCAGTGGTGGAATGAACTTCCAACCTCAATCAGAACTGCAGAATCTCTCACCATCTTCAAAAAACAGCTAAAAAAAAAGACCCACCTCTTCCATGAACACCTAACTAATTATAAAAATTGTTCTCTGCTTGATGTATCGCTTTGCTTGTATTTCCTCATTTGGATAAAAGCGTCTGCTAAATGAATAAATGTAAATGTAAATGTAAATGTAAATGCGATGAGCATGGACAAGCTTTAACTGGCATATAAAACTGCCACAGCAGGAAAAGTATGAAATAATTTGGTTGGAGATTTTTTTTTGTTTCCTTGTTTTCCCCACTTTTAAAAGTACACTACTTTTAGGGTTTTAAGGGATGTGACCCACCTGGGAATAAAGCTTTTCCTGACATCATTACCTGTACTGCTATGCCATAGTGTTAACCGTGTACCTACTTGTTGTGTTGGTGTAAGGTAAATGCACAACATCACCAAATCCTTACACCTTCTGTTAATCCACCACAGTACCATGTGTCACCACTAGGTCCTGCTGTTACCTCTACTGTAATCTATCAGTGACAGTGACACCTCACTGGCCTTACTCTCTATTTCTCACACACACTTACTTTTATGTCTGAGTGATGGGGAAGCAGCAGGCGAGGGTATGGAGGTGCGAGGTGCAGGCACTGGACACTGGCGAATCGGTTCATCTGTGACTTGTCCTCTGTCATTCTCTGCCATCATAAATTCTAACAAACGAGACAATGAGCTAATGCAGTTTTGTCCAAATGTCCAAACCACCAGCAAGTGGTTCAGTTAATAGTTATTACTCAAAAATACATTATGTAAACCTAATAATAATAATAATAATAATAATAATATGTTTGAGTCGTTTGAGAAATACACATTATGTACACATCATGAATGAGGGAACATCGGAGAGGTCAGCTGCTTGGGAAAGGTGTTGATATGATCCTGTTAAATGGTTCCTCGGGTAAACTCCGACAGCTTTAATAATGGCTTCATATTTGAGGACAGTAAGCAAGGCTGTTCCTTTTACCTGTGCTCTAACGTTAGACTTTCAACGTCCTTTCCGTGCACAGTCTCATATTTACTTTCTTGACTCGAGGTTACTTTACCATTTTAGATAAAGAGGAGGTGAGAACCCAAGAGGAGAAGGTAGAGATAAAAAAAATAGAGCCTTAGAGATGCCTTGTAGGGATCCATCCATCCATATACCACTTATCCTTTTCAGGGTCACAGGAAAACCTGGAGCCTATCCCAGGGAGCATCGGGCACAAGGCAGGGTACACCCTGGACAGGGTGCCAATCCATCACAGAGCACACAATCACCCTATGCTGCATGTCTTTGGACTGGGGGAGGAAACCAGAGTACCCAAAGGAAACCCCCGCAGCACGGGGAGAACATGCAAACTCCGCACACAGGGCCACGGTGGGAATCAAACCCCCAACCCTGGAGGTGTGAGGCGAACATGCTAACCACTAAGCCACCGTGCGCCTGCCTTGTAGGGATTTAATTCATTAACATTTACATACAACTTTATTAAAAGATTAATGAAAGAGGCATATTGTGGGGAAATCTGCTTTGTGTGTGTGTGTGTACTTTTAAAACCTTGTATGAGAGCAGTGATTTGTTGTGATTTCTGGGATGGGTGTTCTCTTAGTATCTCTAGTGCAGTTTTCCCATGGCAATCTCGAATGTTGGCATCAATCCCTAAGAAAGTGAGCGAGAGAAAGGAAGGAAAGGAAGACGAATAACGTTACACAGAAAGGAAGTTACAAAGAACACGAGCGTCAGTACTCATCACGACCGAAAATTACAGCTTTAAGTACGTTCCAGTTCCTGTAAATGTCCGGATACTGATTCATTCTTCGTCACATGAGTAAATAAGCAGTGCACAATGCTAAAGAGACGACATACTCAAACATACTCTTCACAATCCTGCACAAACACTATAGGATGTGAAGAACGTGTCTCCATCTTACAGAGTACGATCAGTTCAAATACCAGATTAAAAATAAAAAAAAGCTTATTCACTATGCAGGAAGCTCCCGAATCTCATACTTCCTATTCCACAGATGGCTCTGAGAGGGAAACTGCAAGGTCACGCATGCACACACACACACAAGACAAATAATCCTATGGAACTGAGGTCAGAGGATACCGTGCTCTGTTGAACAAAAAAGAAAGAACTCATCAAAGTTTATCTGAAAAAAGAAAAGGAAGGACTTACCTGAGTCGAGCAGGAGCCGAACTATATCCATCTTTCCATACAGAGCAGCCTCATGTAGCGCGCTGCCCTTCTCCGTCTGCCAGAGAGAGAGAGAGAGAGAGAGAGAGAAAGAAAACACGAATGAGAACTCAACTCTATAAGTCAAGCATACACCGAAATGAAGGGTAGAAAATATGTGTGAACTAACAATGGCCATCAACATCCTGTAATCATGCTGTCCTCTAGGGCGATTTGCAGAGTGAATGAAACTACAGTAAACTCACCTTGCCTGAAGATTCATCATGCATTACATGATATGCGTATACAGTACAAATCAGGATTTACGAGATTATAAAACCGAGGAACGGCAGGGAACACGGTGTGTATAAAACACAGAGAGTATTGGCCTCAATGAAAATGAAAAGATGAAGACACAGCAAGAGTCGTGTAAAAGCTCTTGAGTTTTGCCTGACTGACAGCATGTCCTATTGGCCTTCATAAAAACGACGACTGCCCACACGAGCACAGAATCACTCCCTACACGCCTCGGGATCGAACGCGATCCAACACCGCGTCAAGCTACAGACGAGGACTGTGCTTCCAGAATTATAGTAGAATAATCGCTCACACACACGGACTCTAGAGAACGCAGCTTTGATCGAGTTAAAAGTCTCAGACCTGAGAGTCTCATCGGTTCTGCTGGGAATAATCCTACTGTAGTGTAGCGTGAACTTCCTGCCAGCTGGTCCACAGACGACGCTCAGAGACTGTCCGAGATGCCGAGCAGAAGTGCACGCTGTATCCTGGAGCTTCGGATGAGTTCTGAGCACGTCCCGCGGCGAAACAGGAAGTACGACCCTCCCTCACTGAGGACCACATCCTGTCTTGCTTCCCATGATGATTAGTTAACAATGTCAGCAGAGAAAAGAAACGATGTCACTCACACCTAGCTTCCTGGAATTGAAGAGTCTTCCTCTTCTGCTGTCTCTCTAGTGCCCTCTTCCTTTTTAGCATACCAGTTCATTTGTGAGCATATACTCCTGTATACACCTGTTCTGTTCACGCATACAGATGTTCAAATACATTAATGTCACCTATACACGCAAAGAAACAGCTGTGGATTTTTTTTTATTTTAGAGAAGAGGTCGTGGTTCACCGACAAGTCAATCATCTACCAGTAAATACCTCGGTACAGCTTCGCCATGGGATTCACACCTGGAATCGTCAGTAATAATTAAGCGCACATTATGTCTGTGACTTTGTCATCCAAGACTTTATTAACTTATCTACCTGTTGATGAGTTTTTTCACCATAGCCTGCTCAGCATTTACTGAGCTAGTCTTGTTTAGTTAATTCCTGTGTGCGAAATTGCCTGAACATTTGCTTGTGCTGCCTAGCCCTTCGGTTTGTGTGCTACATTGGTTTTTAATAAAGCCTACAACCTTCACTTGCATCCAAGGGACAGCAAACGCTCCATAGACATAATTCATCTGCTTTCACAAGGAAAAGGTGGAATTATTTCCTAATGGTAAATCTGCACTGGGATTGTAACGGGATTATCAGCCTGAACTCATGAGAAATTTGAACAAACAAGGGTTGGAGTTCGTTGAAAGTCATAATAAAAGGTAGGAACACTGACCCCACCTTGACCTTGAGCTTATGAGTTTGTTAGGAATTCAGAAGTGTGAGACCAGTTAAACAGAAGATCGAATGTACAGCAGTATAAGTACAATTTCACATCCTCATCCTGTTTTTCCAACCCGTGCCATTTCTGTCAGAGGAAAGAGGGATAGTGGAGAGATAAACATAAAAATAAAAAGTGAGAGAGAGGAGAATCCTGGTTTCAAACTCCGTACAGCTTTGTACAGCTGCTTTCACACAGAAGTAATGGACCCTTACTGAGAACATTAACTACACACACCCAAACATGCATAAGTGAAAGAGTTTGTTGATGAATGTAGTGAGACGGTGATAAATAGCACCGATAGTAAGAACATACACAAACCCACACGTGTGTCGGCCCGAGGCCCTGCCAGAGGAACAGACTGTTCTCTCTCAGAGCCAGATCAATTATTCATCTCTCCCAGGGCAATAATCTCATCCCTCTCTCCATCACTCTCATGCACTCGTTTCCTCTATTCCTCTTACTTCCACAGCTTCATTCTCTCTCTCTCTCTCTCTCTCTCTCTCTGATACACTCTTTTCATTCACACATTTACATTCACTGAATCAGACATGGGAGATCTAGAGCAGTGTTTCTCAACAGGGGGTCCGAGGACCCCTAGTGGTCCATGGCGTAATTGCAGGGGGTCTGTGGGAAAGTTTTTTAAATGTTTAAATTTATATATATATATACATATATATATATACATATATACATATATATATATATTGTTGTTGTTGTTGTATCAATGTATTTTTTTTTTGTTAAATGTATCAAAATATATTCTGTCATACGTCCATCAAATGTAAGAACAATTTAAGATATGTTTTAAAATGAACCAATTTGGTTATTCGCGTGCATTCACAAATATCACGTTAGCTGAGCTGACGATCGTTCACTGACGGATTTATTTGAACTTTATTTGCAAATGAAATGATAATTTGCAAAAAATAAAAAATAAAAACCTACGAGCGGTAGACAAGTTCACGTGTCGCATTGGCAGATAAAATAAACAACAGATCATTCAGAGAGTCAAATTAAACGTCACCCCTACAACAAGAAAATGTAAAAGAATAAACTCTTGAAA
Source organism: Stegophilus panzeri (assembly GCA_024331685.1). Taxonomy (NCBI): domain Eukaryota; kingdom Metazoa; phylum Chordata; class Actinopteri; order Siluriformes; family Trichomycteridae; genus Stegophilus; species Stegophilus panzeri. Next base: position 27,472,086 of record JANDJT010000041.1, read on the forward strand.
TGTTTTGATTCAATTTTAAATTATAAAATTGTTTATATAATTGTTGTAGAGTGAAGGAGGCCCTTGTGGATTGTTCGAAATATTCTAGGGTTCCAGAGCTCACAAAAGAACCACTTGAGAACCACTGGTCTAGAGGGTAAAACTGGCCACGCTCTCCTGGTGGGAAGGATGGTGTACACGCTGTCCTGTCAACCACTAGCCAATCATGTGTGTCTGTGAGCTCATGTATGCAGAAGAGTGCAGATAGCTCTTTCCTCCAGGTGTGTTGCGCTGCTCTGTGATGCAGCAGTTTTTAAAAAAATGCGCTCGGCTGCGTTCATTTGTTTTGGAGGAAGCACGTGTTAGTGTTCACCCTTCCCTGGTTGTATGGTGGCGTACTCTCTAGTGACCAAATTGTGGGGACAAATAAAACAGAAAAAAAAAAATGGATCGATATAAAGTCGTAAGTGCAATAAGAGGATCTGGCAACCACTTCCACAGACCTAGAACCTATGAAAATGAATAAAAAATACCTCATCCCTTCGAACCGTCTACAGATCTGCTCATTTGTGCACAGAGCGACACACACACCTCTGTGTTGACGTCCATGCCAGCCTCCAGCAGCACCTGCACGGTGGTGTGATGTCCATTGCGAGCGGCGAGGTGCAGAGGCGTGTGCTGGCGTGTGTTAAGGCTCATGAGGTTGGGGTGAGCGTTCAGCAGCATGCGCACCACCTGCAGCCGCCCGTAGAGTGCCGCCAGGTCCAGCGGTGTCTCACCACGCCGGTTTCTCATGCTCGGGTCCGTCAGCTCCTGCAGTAGCACACACACCACCTCCGAGTGGCCGTACTGAGCCGCACAGTGCAACGCCGTCTCCTTCTCATGGTTCTGCAACACACAGAAAGATGTCTGGATTTATTACTAACAAAACACTGACAAGATCTGTCCATGAAGGTTTTCGTTCGTCCAGGTCACTTTAAAAGTCTAACAGTCGCACTTCAAGAGCTCTGACTTCCACAGCTAATCGGGTCTCATAAATAGAAACTCAGTGCTCATTAGATATTACGATGGTCACACAGACCACCAAGTGACACATCTTCAAGATGCTAATGGTAAATAAATTAAATGTGGCTAAATGCAGTGTGCAATCAGAAACTGAGCCAGTGCAATAGAAGCTCTGGCTGTGTTTCAGTGTAAACTTCATGTCTAATTACTGTTCTGACTAAACAATCAGACATTTAGGTTTTGTGTCTCCACATGGTGCTATTCTCAGTGACGGCTACTACAGTGTATAAGCTCTGAGCTATTGTACAATTATCAGGTCTAAATGAATGGTCAGTGAAATAAAGCATAATATTAGCAACATATATATATATATATTTTATTGGCATAGCCGTGAGTTAAAATCACTTCCAAGTCTTTCTTTGCTGTTTTATCGTCATTTTAACGCTGTAAGCTTCGCTTTGTATGGCGTTTTGTGGGCGTTACCAAATGCAAATCAGCTGCACACGCACACCGGTAGTGTGTAGCTAGAGGTAATATTTCATTTGTGTCCATCTGCCATCTGTCGCACTTTAGCTGGGCGTGTTTTTGGTTTGGATCTGTGCTATGAGTCTCTTTTTATGTGTTATGGGTATAACTTTAAGCACTGTCCCTAACAACAATCGCCAAGTTTACTGATGAGTATCGCTTACCCGAACACTATCTATGAGGCCACGAGGCACTCGTATAATTATATTAAAATATTCCCTCAACAGATAATGACAGCGTGTATGTCCGTCTGTGTGTGTGTGTGTGTGTGTGTGTGTGTGTGTTGTTGTTGTTGTTATTATTGTTGTTGTTGTTGAAGATGATTTATATTAGCTATCACAACATAACAGTGTGTTCCGGCTGTGCGAAAAAATCTAGAAGTGCAGTTAATAACCGAGCAAACGAGAGCAAGTGGCTGATTTAACTTAAATGTCTTATTTGAACTAAATGGCTTCTATAACTAGCCGGAAGATTTACAGCAATGATAAGATTGTAAAGAGAACTTTGGGTTATATTCGCTCACACACACACACACACACACACACACACGCTACATTTCTTCTCTCTCTCTCTCTCTCTCTTTCTCTGTTGCTCATTCATTCAGATTCATTTTTTTTTACTTCTCTATCTAAGCAGTAAATGCACACACAACACACTCACACGTCATGCTACAGTGCCTACATTACCTAAGTCTACAGGGTCATTTCTCTTAACGCCATTGTGTAGCTGGCATCTAAGTATTAAATCACATCTAGCTAGGAGTACGCTAGTCACAAAACCCTAGCACATAATCATCCAGTAGGAGTTTTTACAGTTAACCCTTATGTCTATATAGATCTTATTTTATATATATATATATTTATATATTTCCATTTCTTTGTATTAATGTTAATATATGTAATAACAGATATTAAAAACTGTATATTTCAGAAGTGTTTTGCAATGATAGTTAGTATAAGGTGCAACTAATGCAACTACTATAAAATCAGATTAGATGAGATTAGTTTCCTGAAAGTGTGTGTGTGTGTGTGTGTGTGTGTTTGGGGTGGGGGTGGGGGGATTTCTATTTGCTGCCATGCATTTCCTGTTGATTAATATCAACGTTCTTCTAAAAGACTAATACGGACTCGGTCACAACCGAGTCAAAGTTATATTAGTAATATTTAACACACTCGCCCACTCTACTTCCATTGACTTACATTTTGACTGACATGCATTTATGTAGCTTAAGGGTTAAGTAATATTATACCTAACACCTAACCTTAACCTCCACCACCAACATGAAATGTGTTTTCTCTTAAGATTTATTTAAATAGTATTTTATTTACTTATTTTGTCAAAAAACACTTTTCCTAATGGGGATGAGTCAAACATCCCAACACAGCAACTGTCACATTTTCCTATCTTTACGGAGGAATTTGGCCTCCTGACCCATACACCCCCCAACACACGCACACACGCACACACACACACATTATACAACCCCAATTCCAAAAAAGTTGGGACGCTGTGTAAAATGTAAATATGCATGATATGTGTAATATGTTATTCACAGTAGAACAGAGAAAACCTGGCAAATGTTGAAACTGAGGAAATGTACCATTTTAAGGGGGAAAAATAAGGTAATTTTGAATCTGATGGCTGCAACACGTCTCAAAAAAGTTGGGATGGGGGCAATGAAAGGTGGGAAAAGTAAGTGTTACTAAAAACAAACAGCTGGAGGAACATTTTGCATCTAATTAGGTTAATTGGCAGCAGGTCAGTAAGATGATTGGGTATAAAAAGAGTATCTTAGAGAGGCAGAGTCTCTTAGAAGTAAAGATGGGATGGAATCTGGAAGGAAGCATATGTTTCTCTAAAACCTGTATATATCTTTCAGCATTGATGGTGCCTTTCCAGATGTGCAAGCTGCCCATTCCATAGGCACTAA
>JANDJT010000041.1:27480599-27492963 GCA_024331685.1 Stegophilus panzeri
AGGTGTCCTCTTTTTGGAAAACCAGAATATGGTCACCCTAGCTTTTGTGATGTAATGTTACCCACACCAGGGACAGTGATCTTCTTTTTAATTATTTGTTTATTTCATTAAAACAAATCCAAACACTGGAGATTTTTAAAGCTCTAAAATAAACTCTAAATAAAAGTATTGTAGATCATATTGCTTTTCTCTTGACTTTACTTACATATGTGACCTTAAATAAAACAAAAATATTCAGATTACATTACTTTCATTATTGTGATACTTTTTTTTTATTACTGATTACATTTTTAAGTAATTTGTAACTGTAATGGAATACATTTTTAAAGTAACCCTCCAAACCCTGCTCGTCTAAAACTTTACTGGAAACTACAACCATTAGAAATCTGGAATTAAGGAAATGAAGGACTGTAGGACCCACTCTGATGGGGATGTCAAAGGGACTGCAAAAATGTGAAGGTTGGAAACTGATATTAAAGAAATAATCTAAGATTCTGTAACATTAGCTCAGGTCCTTTGCAGCAGAGGTCCTCCTTCCCTGAGTTTTGAACAATAGTACACCATTTCGTGTTAATTACATTGCATTGCAAATGCCATTATCCAGGGCAACTTACTTTCATCTTATTTATACAACTGAGCAGTTGAGGATAAAGGCCTTGCTCAAGAACCCAGCAGTAACAGCTTGGTGCTGCTGGGATTTAAACCCATGACCTTCTAAGCAGAAGTCCAACATCTTAAACACTGAGCTACCACTGTCCATGAAATTATTAATTCAGCATAACATTACTGTTCACACATATACACCAAGTCTCGCTACATTTTTCATGCATAAGTTCTGAGCCTGGGGGCACAGTGGCTCAGTGGTTAGCACATTTTCCTTGCACCTCCAGGGTTGGGGGTTCAATTCCCAACTCCACCCTGTACACATGTCGCCTTATTGTTCTCCCCAGGGGCCTCCTCCAGGCACCCTGGTTTCCTCCCCCAGCTCAAACACACGCATTATAGGCTGATTGGTATTTCTAAATTGTCCATAGTGTGTCCAGTTGTGCCCTGTGATGGGTTGGGACCGCATCCAGGGTGTCCCCCACCTCGTGCCCCAAGTCCCCTGGGATAGGCTCCAGGCTCCCCGCAACCCTGTGTAGGATAAGTGGTACAGAAAATGGAAATTGTCACTCTGTACAATTGTGGTGAGCAGAAAAGCATCTCAGAATGCACAACATGTCAAACCTCAAGGTGTGCTATCTGTCAGCCAATAACAGAAATCTGAGGCTTCAGTGGGCACAGGCTCACCAAAACTGGACAGTTGAAGACTGGAAAAATGTAGCCTGGTCTAATGAATCTCAATTTCTGCTGAGGCACACAGATGGTAGTGTCAGAATTTGGCACCAACGGCATAACTCAATGGAGCATGACTGCTTTTTGTCAACAGTCCAGTCTGGTGGAGCTGGTGTAATGGTCTGGGGAATATTTTCTTGCCACATTTTTGGCCCGTTAATATCACTCAATCATCGCTTGAATGCCACAGCCTTTTTGAGTATTGTTGCTGACCGTGTGCATCCCTTCATGGCCACAATTTACCATCTTCTAATGGTTACTTAAAGCACAATAATACACCATGTCACAAAGAAAAAGTCGTCTAGAACTGGTTTCATGAATATGCCAATGAGTTCAATGTTCTTCAGTGGCCTTCCCAGTCACCGGATCTGAAACCAATGGAACACCTTTGGGATGTGGTAGAACGGGAAATTCGCAGCATGAAAGTGCACCTGACAAATCTGCAGTAATTACATGATGAATTCATGTCAACATGCACCAGAATCTCAAAGGAACGTTTCCAACATTTTGTGGAATCCATGCCATGAAGAGCTTTGAGAGTAAAAGAAGGCCCTACCCAGTATTAGTATCATGTTCCTAATAAAGTGCTCAGTGAGTATATGTCAGAATAAGAGCAGGGGCTGGAAAGGGACATTGGAAAGGGCAAAGCACCATGTTCTGGGGGAATTCATGACATATAATGTCTTATTGTCGGTAAATGCCCCTTACAGACCTTTGTAAATGAGAGGTCTTCCTACGAGAGGTCCTCAATCATTTCATAATAGTCTACATTGATGCTATTCTGATTTTCTCATTCTCAGAAGAAGAACATGCATATCATGTCTGCCAAGTAATCATAAAGTCCTTAGACAATCATCTGTATGTAAAGCTAGAGAAATATGAGTTTCATAAAATGTCAGTAAAGTTCCTGGGATATATAGATGATATTTGCAAGGCTTTCTGGAATTCACCAACTTTTAACATCAATTCATTAGGAGTTTATTGTTTGTGGCAACACCACTCATGTCACTTCTCAAAAGTAAACCAAAGAATCTCCAGTGGACAGAGGAAGCACTTCAAGCTTTCCAGAGAATAAAGGACTGATTCACAAGTGCACCTATCTTTCGTCATCCAGACCCTTCACTACCTTTTGTTGTATCAGCCAGTGCTTCAGAAAATGGCAGTCCATGCAACACTATGGTAACACCTCTAAATTTCACTCGTGTTTTCTATTCCAGGAAGTTGAACCCAGCCAAAATAAATTATGATGTAGGAAACAGCTGCTAGCAATCAAAACAGCATTAGAGGAATGGAGGCATTGGATAGAGGGAGTAGATAGAGGGAGTAGAACATCCATTCCTGATCCTCACAAATCACCACAACCTTGAATATGTGAAGTCAGCAAAGAGACTGAACCCATATCAAGACAGATGGGCACTTTTTCCAACAAGCTGAAGTTCACCCTAACTTATCATCCAGGCTCAAAGAATAAAAAAGCCAATGCCTTGTGCAGACTTCATGATGGTCCCCACAAACAAGACAAAGCCCACAATATCCTGCCACAATCCATCATCATTGCTCCCATCAGGTGGGAGATCTAATAAGACATAAGAAAGAACCAAGAATGCCCTCTAGAGAAAACCTCTGGCTCCTCCATCTGTGAGAAATCAGCTAATTCAATGGATTAACACATACCTAATGGCAACAGACCATAAAAACTGTTAGCAACAAGTTCCTCAATTCAGTTCAGTTTTATTTGTATATCGCTTTTAACAATATATATTGTCCCATAGCAGCTTTACAGGGGGCAGTGGTGGCTTGATAGGTAAGGCTCTGGGTTACTGATCAGAAGGTCGGGGGTTCAAGCCCAAGCACTGCCAAGCTGCCACTGTTGGGCCCTTAAGCAAGGCCCTTAACCCTTTCTGCTCCAGGGGGCGCTGTATCATGGCTGACCCTGCACTCTGACCCCAACCGCCTGGCATGCTGGGGCATGTGAAGAAAAGAATTTCACTGTGCTGTAATGTATATGTGATCAATAAGGATATAATTCAGGATATAGATTTTAAATGTATGAATTTATCCCTAATGAGCAAGCCAGAGTACAGGAAAAACTCCCTGAAGTTCTTGTGGGTATTCCTCACCCATGCCCAATCATAAAACCCATGGCATCTGCTAGAACCATCACACACACTGATTACTTTGGAACCAGAAATATGGTGCTATGTTATGTGTAGTCCATCCTACCTAGGAAATGTTCCATAGAGGTGCAAGCAGAAAAACTGGGGAACATGTCTACCATCACAAATTTCTGCTGAATATTGAATAACAAATCTCAGGAGAAATATACAGTGGTCTAAGAGAGCCATCTTATACTTCATAGTTTGAGCACATGGACTGGAACATGTTCAGGAAGGTACTACATATGACCACACCACAAATTTGGAGGAATGGCTACAATAGTGATTTCCTTCAAGACCATCATCACATGAGCAAATCAGAAGCCATGGATGACTGCAGAAGTGTATGTGCTACTGAAAACACAAGACACTGCCTTCAGGTCAGATGATAAGGCAGCCCTCTGCACAGCAAGGACCCACCCGCCCCAGGCTATCAGAGAGGCAAAGCACAACTACGCACAAAGAATCCATGGTCACTTCTTAAACAAAAAAGGCCACACAGCATATGTGGCAAGGTATTAAGGCCATCACAGACTACAAAGCTACATCACATGTCTGTTATGATGATGCCTTGCTCCCAGACGGAGCACAGAAAAACTCTGTCTGTTCACAGTGAATGTCAGGACAACTCTGTCCGGAATTAACCCATGGAAAGCTGCTGGTCCTGACAATATACCTGGCCAAGTGCCCAGGAAAAGTGCTGATCAGCTTGCACATGTTCTAACAGACTTCTTCATCATCTCCCTGAGCCAAGCAGATGTCCCTGTGTGCTTCAAGATGACCACCATCATCCCTGTGCCAAAGTATCTGCCTCAATGTCCTGCCTCAGTGACTACCTTTTTGTTGCACATCTACCATCATATTTTGCTTTGAGTGGCTAGTCATGAACCACATAAAGAGCAGTCTTCCCACCACACTGTACCCCATACAGTATGTCTACTGCCCCAACCACAGAACACACCATATCTGCTGTCATCCACCTGTCTCTGACCTACCTGAACAAAAAATATACTTACTGTACAGTATGTGAGGGTGCTGTTCATGGACTTCAGTTTAGCAACTCATAGAAAAGCTGAGCCTGCTGGGTTTGAACACCTACCTCTGCATCTGGTCCAGTCTATCAGGATCAGCAACACCACCTCCAGCACTACCACACTGAACACAAGTGCTCCTTAGGGCTATGTGCTCAGTCCACTGCTATGTACACTGCTGCCACTGTACACTGATGTCTCTCAATGTAAACAACACCAAAGAGATGACTGTTGGCGTCAGAAGGACCTGCCACTGCACATCAACAGAGCAACTGTGAAGAAAGTAAAAAGATCCAAGTTGCTTGGTGTGCCCATTTCAGAGGACCTCTCCTAGACTCTCAGCACCACCTGCCTAGCCAAGAAAGCTCAACAGCATCTGCACTTTCTGCAGAGGTTGAAGAGGCTTTCCACAGCCATGGAAACAGCAGAAGTTATCTTATCTAAGTATTCTTAAATTATGGCATTCCAGAAAACACATCATGTGTAGAGAGCCTTCTGCCTGCAACTTAACATAAATGTTAATTCACCCTCAGGTTAACAGTCACAATCCAACGGACAAGTAGAATGCCTGAATCAAGAAATAGGAAGATTTCTCGGATCATACTGCAGTAACAACCAACACAACTGGAGCAGATAAACTCTGGGTAAAATAAACTTTCATAAACTACCCTTGTGAAAGTTGAATCCCAGATTCATTGGTCCACTTCTGATTCTTAGATTCTTAGTTCATCAAATCTAGATGTACCCCCCATCATATAGCACAGCACCTAGGTCTCTACATATCGTGTTCACCATGGACATTTCATGGTCCCTCAGCTCCCTAGCTCCCTAAGTTGTGAATCAATATATTGTGTACACAAGTTTTGGCACTGGTAAGGACCATGGCTGACTACACATTGGGACTTTGATGACTCTATTTCCAGAATCATGACTACGTACGTGCATTGTAAAATGTCACCACTGGCATTTATCAGCAACAGGCAGGACCAATATCTTTCTGAGATTATATATTATATAAATGTGTTAGCTTAATCATACACATTCCTGTCATGGTACTTCAAGCAGGATCGCAGGATAGATAGTGGATTTTCTAAATCTAAATTTCTATATTTTCTAACACCTGTACACCTGCATATTCATGCAGTTATCTAATCAGCCAATCATGTGCCAGCAGCACAATGCAAAAAAAAAAAAATCATACAGATACATGTCAAGAGCTTCAGGTAATGTTCACATCAAACACCAGAATGGGGAAAAAATGTGATCTCTGTGACTTTAACCATGGCGTGCTTCTTGGTGCCAGATGGGCTGGTTTGAGTATTTCACTATATATGGTTTGAGTATGCTGATCTCTTGGGATTTCACACACAACAGTCTTTATAAATGCATTTTCTTTAAATGCAACTTCTTTTACTCCTGGTTTAGATAAATACAAAAGGAAAACATATGTAGAATTTTTTTTTTTAATTTGACCATGTGAAGGGTTTTCCCAGGCCACCCCATCAAGTGGTGTCAAACTTGAATTTCTCTGGCGAAACTCATCATTATGACCTAAAGGTCGAATAAAGTTAATTTCAGCAACATTTGGGTACAACTTTCAAATGAGACATATACACACTGCTCCTGTTATTATCCGATTAAAAATTAAGAGACATAATAGTGGGGTTTACGGATCATCAAGTTCACAATGCACATTAAAATGAGCTTAGCTTACAAAATAGGATCTATGACGTGTTGTCCTAAAAACACACAAAGCTGTAAAACAAGCCTGAACATGCAGACCAAGCAAAACCTGCACAACGGTGGAAGACGGATGCTGATTTTACCTGTTATGCACGTAGGGGGCAGTAATTCAAATGTTTAAAACATGCAACAAAAGCAGAAATACTGCATACTGCTTGCGTGAAATAAAATCTCAGCTCTAGTCTTTCTTTTCTATTACGCAATGAAATACACCAGTCAAACATTTGGTCACTAGATTGAATATATATTTTCCATTGTCGTAAAGACATTTTGATAAAGGTGGTGACTGAAATCTGGCCAAAGCTGGTCAGAATAATGTGATCATGAATGGGGTTCAAAGAAACCACATGCATTGAAATTGGTCAGTTAACATTATTTCTTAGGGTACATATTTGTAATACCTTTTTAATCTTATATAATGTTAAACAATGTGGTGATTTCAATAGTGTCATACCAGTTTAAGAAATTTTGCATTTACAGAATATATATATATATATATATGTGTGTGTGTGTGTGTGTGTGTGTGTGTGTGTGTGTGTGTGTATTCTGCTGTGTGACAAACACAACACAATGAAGTCATCTCAAAAGGTCAGCTCCCCATCAATTAAAAGTCTTTATCACACCATCCAGGTCAGGGGCTCTTGTTTTTACAGCCCAGTTTAGAACCTTGGGGTGATCTGGGCAGGGTGCAAACTCTTCCTGTTGTAAATGCATGTAAGGGTGGTTCCAGTTTCATAAACTGGTCAATGAATGCACATAGTAACCTCAAAGAGGGTATAAGCAGTGTGGCAAAATACAATAGATTTTATGTAATTTCATCAACATCATATGCCAGCGACTTTCTGTTCACTCCACTGACACTGTAAGTTCTCTCCATTTTTACTTATTACTTATGTTAACATTGTATTTTTTCCTTGTGTTTCTTGGACGGTAAACTTTTATAATTGTGTTGTTCTTAGAGATATTCCTAAAAGAAAGTCTGGTGTATGTATATTTAGAGAACATCAAATCATTTGTACAATTCATGAGTATATTAAAGTAATGGTACAGTAAGTTAGACAATTTCCAAACAGACCCTGGCAAGTAAGATATAGAAGACGATTACTTCCAATTTTGAAATTAAACCCTCTAATAGGTTAATATCATATTAAAGACCTTTGCTTGCAAGTAAAAACAAACCTCTGATCTGGCAGAATAATAATTTAATAAATGCATAAAGGCTCACAGTAACGTCACAGTCCAGTGAAAGGTTTAACAGTATTAAACTGGGTAAATTAATTATATAATTGACTGCTGAGATATTACATTTCTAATAGTTTATTGGTTGGAGTCAGTTACAGCAAATATTATTTGGATTCAGAGAAGTAACTATAAATTGTAATCAGATATTTCAATATGAAGAAGAAGGCTTTATTTGTAACATATACATTACAGCGCAGTGAAATTCTTCTCTTCATGTATCTCAGCTGCTTAGGAAGTTGAATGTGAGCACAGAGTCAACTATGATACAGCACCCCTGGCGCAGAGAGGGTCCAACAGCATCCAACACCCCTGCTCAAGGGCCCAACAGCGGCAGCTTGGTGGTGCTGGGGCTTGAACCCCCAACCTCCCGATCAGTAATCCAGGGCCTTAACCATTGAGCCATGACACCCCAGATAAACTCTTTCCTGCACATATTTGTGTGATTGTTGGTGAAACTGACATAATAATATTTATTACAAACATAATAATACATAACAGATGTGATTAACAACTTTCCAGTGTGATAACCGGTGTGTTTTGAAATCGCTTAACCGAAAGTCTCCTGTCATTTAGACAAAGGAACACAAGATTTACAGCATGATTTACAGTTCGTAACATGGCGTAGTTTTCACCAGATAGTGGTGCAATTAGTGTGGGTCACTTCTCTTGTCTTCCCTCTACACAATAGCAGCTATTTGGGTGCCCGAACAAGCCTTTTCCCGTGGATTGCTGTTGATGTTTACTGCTAAACAAGGAATACTGCTGTTCTGTGCTTGGTCTCTTATTACATAAGTCAATTTATCATATTTTTCTTTGAAAGGTTAAGACACTATATATGTATTATACAGACACATTTACAGAATGTGTTGGAATACCCACAGTGTAGAAGAAGTGCCAACGCATGCAGTCTTAGCTTGCACATACACAGGCACAGGGAAGTAACAGATCACATCGGCCTGCTTTGCGACATGGGTGATCAAAGTACACTTAGTACACCCAACTGCCTCCCAGTGTAAGTCTGTATTTGGCTGGGGCAGTTAGGCAGGTCCAGTGTTAGCCGCAGCCATTCCACTGTCAGAATGCAGTGCCCATACTCCCATTTAAACAAGGTATAAAACAACTAGTTCAACACATTTAGCTTATCACATGGAAGTAATAAAAACAACGACAGACCCCACAGATGAGCGATTTAAGGTTAGCAGGCAGCAATAATCTCAAGAATGCATAGCATACACTGATAAAATTGGCTCCCTTCCCCATACAGGCCCTTTTGAGGCATACTGGAATAACGTAGTTTTACAAGCCAACATGTTTAGATTGGAATTATGAGACCTTTGGCAGCTAGTGCTCAGAACTATCTCGTGTGAGTTAGCAGCTAAAGCTCCAGGACAGCTAGTGAATGGGACAATTATGAATCCATTACTAGGTGAAATGCATGCTGATGTAATACTGTAGCAAGACTCAAACAAGCCATCCTAAACTTTAGGGATGAGTTTTCCACCGAATGGAGCAAAATAGTCTAAATAAAACAGGAAATAAATCATCTAGGGTTTGGTGAGGGTTAGGGTTAGATAGCCTTCACAGAGTTTCCTGGTGTAGCCAAACCTACTAGGTCCACATGTGCAGCACTGAACATTTTGTGTTGGGGCAAACCCACGGGAGCACATGTTTAATTCTATAGTTAGTTGGATATCTAAGAGATGGGAATTGTACCAGATGAGTATTTTCACCTTTTAAAACTATCAGGCAGCTTTAAAAAGTCACATAGGTACAGTGATAAGGAGCAATATTTAAAGGAGCACAAAATGTCCGCCGTTTGGCAGAATATAACCTGTGCAGGGGGTACCAAACTTTAAAAGAACAAATGACACAGGAGCTACAGGCAGTAAAATATAATGACCTCAATTCAATCTGCACTGACATCGCAAAAGCGTAAACCAAAGCCAGTGACAAGCCATAGGGGTGCGTGGCCTCCCTATCTGTATTCAGTATTATCTACTGCAGTAATCAAATTTAGAGCTAAACCTGGAGGCCAGTTATGTGATGTGCTCACAGATATGCGAGCTGCCTGCTCATGTACAACCATTTCACTTTTATGAACTGATCAGAGAATGCAAGTTACTGGAATAGGAGATAATCTGATGACTTCCACATAAACTGTAACCCAGTCCCTTAGATTTGGGGGCCATAATGATCAGAGAACCATTTTGCCATTTGTTGGGAAATTCTGAGGATCTGTGTTAAGAATGGACATTATGCAATAGTATGGCTTTGGTACCCATTGTCTTGAATATGAAACTGAAATGATGATGGAGAAAACCACTAAAGGGCAGCAAAACCCAGAGATTTTATGCATCATGTAGATTTCTGAAACAGATCCTATCCAACAGTTGATAGATATGAACAAGCACATCTAGGCAAAAGATAAAAGATGATTGTGATAAAATTGACAAGGACGTCTGCATTGAGGGAGTTTCACCTCCACCACAGAAGCAATACAAAATTAAGCCTGAGGCAGAGGCAGACATATATCAGAAATAGTGGAACAGCTTGATAGTTCAATGTAGTAGATCTACCATGAACTCTCCAGTGTACACAGTAACAAAACCAGGGAAGGAGGAGCGGTGTTTGGGCATGGAGTCTTATGGTAGATCATCAAAATCTTATGTTAACATGAAATTTCAACTCGTCAACTTGGGGTAGTCTTCTCAACTACCAGATCCTTCCCTGTTTACGGAGTGACGCCAAACCAACATGGCTGCTCTCACTGTGAACAGTGTAAAGTCCCCTTTTTCTACTTTTAAATTAGTTTATAGCAGTACTGGCTTTAGATCAGTTAATATATAGATAGGGTAATTGGTTAAATATATAACACTGACCATACTAATCACTGAGAAGATAATCACCAACATTAGAGTTATCGCTAATACTAGCTGGCTAGCTTGCTGCTAATGCTACTCGCTTTTTTCCACTGTTGTTTCTGTGCTGCAATTTCAGCCCATGAATTGCTTAAATGTTTGAGGTTCACCAAATACCAATAGCCACTAAAATAGGGCAAACAAAAGACATGCTTTCATGTCAAATGTCTTTATCAAGCCAATATCAGTTCGTGAAGGCATCCATGTTTTGGGGATTGCAAATGGGTTCTAGTCAGAAGGTCAGACCAGTAAGATTTTGTCTTAATCAGAGTATTTATTAATGACAATGCATTTTCACCACAATGGCTTGGCCCATGCATAGTCAAAGCAGTTTGTAATTCCTGCCTGGCTACCAAAGTGAGAAATAAGCTGAATCGGTATCACATGACCCACTGAAAGAATTATAAAGAAAATCCATCAATCCATACATTTTCTGTATAGCTTATGCTACACAGGGTCATGAGGAGCCTGGAGCCTATCCCAGGAGACTCAGGGCACAAGGCAGGGGAAACGCTGGACGGGGTGCCAACCCATCGCAGGGCACAATCGTTCACACATTCACACACTACTGACAATTTGGACATGCCAATCAGCCTACAACGCATGTCTTTGAACTAGGGGAGGAAACCGTAGTACCCGGAGGAAGCCCCTGAAGCATGGGGAGAACATGCAAACTCCACACACACAGGACAGAGGCTGGAATGAAACACCCAACCCTGGAGGTGCACGGCAAACTCACACAAATTCTAACCACTAAGCAGCCATGCCTTTCATTATAAAGAAAATGGCTTATGAAATTCTCCCTTTTCTGACAGACTATCCACTGGACCCCGATGCCAGAAAAGTCAATGTGGAAACCTGCAATGAACTGGGACAGCTCAATGACCAGAACTCATATTCTAAGGTGCCATTCACACCAAATTCACTGACAATCCTACCTAAACAGTTATATGGTCTTCAGATGTAGCACCAGATCCAAATGAACACAAACCGGATGAAGAGGTGTCCATTCAGACAAATCACACATAAACAGCTAGATCAAATGAGCACCCTATACAAACATGAAAACAATTAAACTGATCCTAAAACTGCTACAGCACAAATGATTTGAATTAGCCATGTATAAATGCATACACATAAAACATCACAATTCTGCACACAAAAAAGTTCCTTTCATCTTTCATCTCTCTTCTCCACTGAGTGAATTAGCTGTAAATGATGGTGCTATAAAAGCCCAGTGAGCAGCAGTGTTGATTTAAAGGTGACGTGCCACTGATGACATCAAATGAGAACAATATTCTGATATGAGTAATGCACACACAAAAGCATCCCTTTGTGATATATAATAGCCCCTCAGATTTGGCAATTATTTGTGGTGTGTGTGTGTGTGTGTGTGTGTGTGTGTTGCCTTCGGTCATATTTTACCCAGCATACATAAAACAGGACAAATACCGTGATATGCCTCTATAACACACATATACACAGAACCAGTGTCACTCACTCACTCTGGGACGGTTTATGTGCACTAAATCATCATAAAGATCCTCCAGACAGATTTCTCACATACACAGTGCTGTAAAAAAGTATTTACCCCATCCTGATTTCTTCTGTTTTTGTATATGACTCATACTAAATAGTTTTAGATCTTCAAACAGAATACAACATAAAACAAAGGCAACCTGAGTAAACACACAATACAGATTTTATTATTATTATTATTATTATTATTATTATTATTATTATTATTATTTTGCAATAACTGCAACCAAATGCTTCTGATAACTGGAGATCAGTCTTTCACTTACTTCTATAACTAGGATTTACTCCTATTCTTTGAGTTTCAACTTACGGACTGAAGACCAGATATTCTCCTTTAGGATTTTCTGGTAGAGAGCAGAATTCATGTTTCCCTCAATTACAGCAAGTTGCCCAGGCCCTG
>JANDJT010000041.1:27558818-27586555 GCA_024331685.1 Stegophilus panzeri
GTAAAAAAAAAAGAAAAAAAAAAAAAGAAATAAAAAAAAAAAAAAAAAAAAAAAAAAAAAAAAAAAAAAAAAAAAAACCTCACCCATTTACACACGCACGCATAGTTCCACAAAAACCGGGCCGTTCAAAACTCTTTACAAAAATTTCTTCTGTGTTTATCCATACTGTACACACACAAACACAATCGGTTCATAGCTAAATAGCTATCTATATGTACATGTTGTTATATATAGCTCAGCATTGTGCAAATTGACTTTTATTTGAAGACATTCTTTTCAAAATATGACATTCAGAGTCAACAACTATTTAAGACAAGTCCTCAGAGAACAGAATGTGCACGCACGCACACACACACACACACACACACACACACACACACACACACGTAGGCAAACAGATTCCCCAAAGTCTGATATGGGAAGTGAATCATAAAAAAACAGAAGATGAAGGGAAAGAAGAGGGAAGGGGGAACAGAGTATCTTCAGTGGGTGTTTCTGCACAGTTCGAGCCTAGCTGGTGAGTTTGATGTTCTTCATACGGTGCAACAGG
This sequence comes from Stegophilus panzeri, assembly GCA_024331685.1. Classification (NCBI taxonomy): domain Eukaryota; kingdom Metazoa; phylum Chordata; class Actinopteri; order Siluriformes; family Trichomycteridae; genus Stegophilus; species Stegophilus panzeri. Next base: position 27,559,369 of record JANDJT010000041.1, read on the forward strand.
GAGTCTTTCTCCATTTGGGCCTCGGCAAGCGCCATCTTGGTTCTGGAAAGTTCCAGTTTCAAACACTCGTTCTCCTCCACCAGCATCTGCTCACAGAATACACACCAGTGTGTGTGTGTGTTTAGAGTTTTGGCCTCTAAACTTTAGAGGATATTGCACTTGGATACAGGTTAATAAAAGTAAGTTAAAGGTCACGTTCTAAATAAAAGGATAAAAGGATTCCTAAACAGTCTGTGATCATGGAATAGTGAGGAATTCGCCTGGTTGTGTTTTAGTCAAACCACTGGATGAAATCTGATGCGTCATAGGAATGTCTTGGTTCAATTGGGTTCAGAAATCAAAGAGGAGATCATAACAATAACTAGAGCGCATTCACGCATCATGTTTTCCTGTTTCTAATGGGTTATAGAGTCTGTACTGTTGTAGGATTTAGCACTCGGTGATTATATTTAAACAAACAGCTGGATTTCGTGCTCTGTACCTTTTCTCTGCTGGTGGGGAAGGGGCTTGTGGGTGACAGAGGTGCAGTCTGTGTGGCTTTCTGCTCACGGGCCACAGCCTCACGCACTTCAGGGGCAGAAATATGCCTGTTGTCAGGAACGGGCTCCATCTCCTGAGGCTCTATCTGTGCACCATGCTCGACTGTACAGTGAGAGAGAGAGAGAGAGAGAGAGAGAGAGAGTGTGTGAGAGAGAAGGGAGGGGGGGTGGCACTGGTCAACATCAGTTACAAACGGAAAAGAGGGACTTCTTTTAAGAAATTAAAAAATAGCAGCATGCACATAGAGGAAATAAAATGAAAGATTACATCAAGGAAAGGAGAAAAAAAAAAAAAAAAAAAAACATAGGGTGACTAAATCATAAAGAGGATGAGGACAAAGGCAGCGCTGGCTCAGAGGTCAGGGCTATGGACTTCTGATTGGAATATTGTAAGATCAAATCCCAGTACCGGAAAGCTGTCACCGTTGGGCCCTTGAGCAAGGCCCCTACGCCCTTATCGGCTCAGCTCAACTGTAAGTGACTTTGGATAAAGCGGTCTGCCAAATGAATAAATATAACCTCCAATGTGGAAGGAGCCATCATCTCTGCGCAGCACCAGAAGGTTGTGGATATGTAGGGACATGGGAGTGGGTTCCGGCTCTGAAGGGCTGTCCCGGGGACCGTCATCCTACATCACACAGGAACACATGATCCATCATCAGAGGAACGGCCTATCTCAAGCTGTTCTGATAAAACCAGGTTCCTGTGTGTCTTTACAGTACTCGTACCTTCAGGTTAACGTGTGTATCTCGGATCGTGATCTCCATCGGGAGCACGCGAGAGGTGGAATTATCATCGAGGAAGATGGCAAGATTTCTCAGAGATGCCATGAGGAAGTCAGCGCTGAAGGCCTGCAGCCGGCACTGCAGGAAGCCGTTGTGCTCAGCCAGAGGGGAGCGAGCGGCCGCTTTCGGCCCGCTCTCCAGCCGGACTCGGACCTCTGGATCCAGCTGCTTACTGCGGGGCTCCTGGTCTGAGGCTGAGCCTCACACACACACACACACACACACAATTTAACAGCTTGTCATTAACAATCAAGAGTACAAGACCTTCAATTCAAGTATCACAGCACGAGGGAGCAGGCAGCCAAAGACGAGTGGATAAGTGAAGGTGAATCATCTACTGGAAATCGAAGTCTTTCCACTGGGAGTATTCAGATATATCGGGACAGTTTTTGAATTTCCACCTTGTCTACAACACGGTCCATTTCTGAAATACTTAACATTTTCACTACCCATGTGTAAAGGAAAAATTTCACGTTAGGGAATTTGAGAAACCTGCTGTTACACGTTTTACGTCTTTACTTTGATCCTCAATAACACATTTACAACGTTATCAATTTGTAGCAGTTCAGTTCAATAACAAAAAGGACTTAAAAATATTCAGCGCGTTCTAACCACATATGAAGTTGTTGCTTTAAAGTACCGTTCGACGATTCGTTTCTTACAACAACAACAACAACAACAACAACAACAACAACAACAACAAGTAAATCTTCAATATTTTCTAGATTCTTTTCTAAAAACGTCTAAAAATGAACAGATGAAGTCAAATTCTGCCCGAGCCACATCTTTTATCGGGCATTATTATTGGCCGTGATTATTATTATTTTTTTTAAACGTACGCATTATCTAGAACAATTAATTGTCTCTATCAATTAATACCATTAACACAGGCTCTGAAATTAGAAATTAAAAAGAAGGGTTAACAGAAAGTTTTTTAAATCTGTTTAATACATCTGTTTTTATGATATTTTATGGAATATATAGCCCTTTTAAGTGCAAGACTTAAACGAACTTTATGCTTCTAGTTATTTATTTATTTTTACAGTAGCACGTGTTATGTACAGTACATACACAACATAAATATGTGGAATATATTCATCGGCAATTTTTATACCCTTATGAAAAAACTAGTAAAGGATGTCATTTTTTCCTGCCTCAAGCTGTCTGCAGTCCACTTCTTGTTTGATGATGACCACATCCATATCTCACGTCACATGCATTAAAAGCATGTTAATTCTATCAAGCAGTTCCACTGCAAGAGCTCAATAACACAAGTTTGAACTTTCACTTATCAGGCCAGGAAATGAATAGTTGCAAAGTTTTTCTTTTTTTTTTTAAAATGTCCCAATTTATCTGTTATCCCAATATACATGAATTCACCCATCTTCAGTTCCTCGCTTTCCATCGGCACACCGTTCAACAAACCGAGCACAAAATTCTTCTGTACTAGCAGCCTAATCTTCAGTAAAACACACACACACACACACACACACACACGAATCAGTCAGCTCGTCAACTCAAAGACAAGTCAAGGTAATGTGAAATCAGGGGTGTTGATACACTGGCAGCTTTCTGAGATAAAATAATAATTGCTGGTTTGTAGACAGGTATATGGCATTGCGAGTCACAGAATGTGAGTCACAGAAAGGTCCCGTCCCCCCCCCAAATTACTGATCTTACCGTTATTAGTAAAAAAAAATCTCATTCCCTAAAGTGGTCATACTTTAATGCTACTTTAATACATAATGCTACCAGCATGTCATGTTCCACTCAATCAAAGAGACAGTTTGGACACGGAGAGAAACGGGAGCTTGGAGGAGAATCAGTTCAGAGTAACCAGATAATGCTACAGGATTAGATTAGCAGAGGAGGCAGTATTTCACTATAAAAGTGTGTGTGTGTGTGTGTGTGTGTGTGTGTGTGTCTCCACTATCTCAAACACTGCTGTAGCACAATTTTGAAAAAGGAGTTTGGAGACATTTTTGACCCATAAAGCTCTCGCTAAAACAAGAAAACACAGCTGGCGGAGGAGTATGCCCTAACATTCCACAAACTTCGCCAAGGCCTACGTATGCACGATGCACATTTAGACTCGCATAGTGCATACAATCTTATACATATTTGTGAAGGTGTACGGAAGACTTTTTTTTTTTCCCCCCCCATAACTATGTCTGGACACCATGAAGATTAACTCTTAAAAGTCTTATGGTCTGGTGAATGCGTCTTAGGATTTGTGAAGGAGGCGCTCTAATAATTCCTGAACCACTCGGTGTTCATAGATGACATTTTGACCTTCACCAGCAAGCCCAACACATCTGTCAAGTACTGGGGGGGGGGGGAAAGCCCTGGATAGCTTGGTTCCACCAGCCTTGTATTGTATAAAATTTCTCTGTTATATTCTGGATGAACAAGAGAACGGAGAGGGAAGTGGAGGCTATGAGATTCTGTTTGCAACCACGTACCGAAGGGAGCCAGAAAGATTCCTGGGCTTTGCCAATTTCTATCAGAGATTTAGAAGAGGATTTAGCTTCCTCTTGCAAGAAACCGTGAACTCTCTCAAATGGAACGAAACAGCAACCCAGTGCTACCTTCTGTAATAGATGGAGATGCATCTGAAGTGGAGCGATTCCATGACACTGAGAACGCATTGCTCCTATTCTACTTCAGAAAACTAACCCAAGGTGAACACTATGAAGTGTGGAAGAGAGAACCCCTGGACAGCAAATCATTGGCATTGGAGGAGAAGAGACCTGTTCCTGATTCTCATGGACCACCTAAATCTTCAATACGTCAAGTCAGTGAAAAGATGATTAAACCCACGTCAGGCCTGGTGGGCATTGTCCTTCAACAGATTCAAGTTCATCCTCACCTACAAACCTGGATCTAAGAACACGAACGCCAACGCTCGGTCCTGATTTCACAAAGGAAGTGTAAACAAGACCATACTTCCTCAGTCCTGCATTATACTACCCAGAGTAGTAGTGATAGTCTTCCTTGTACAAGATCACTTTTAACACGTTAACACCACGAAAGCACCCCCAGACCATCACCTTTCCTCCACCATGCTTGGCCCCGAGCACTCCTCCAGCATATTTTCATTTTTCTCCAGTGTCTCACAGGTGTTCCAAACACCTCAAACTTAAATTCGTCTGTCCAGAACACTCCAATGTATGTGTTCTTTGGCCCATTTAATCTCTTCCTTCTATTGGCCAGTTTCAGATATGGCTTATTCTTTGCAACTCTGCCTAGAAGGCGCAGCATCGTGGAGTCGCAGCTTGACCGCTGCCGTTGAGACTGGTGTTTTGTTGGTTCCAATCAATGAAGCTGCCAGCCGAGGACCCGCGAGACGTCCGTTTCTCAAACTAGACTCTGATGTACTTGTCCTCTTGCTCAGTTGTGCAGCGGGGCCTCCCACTTCTCTTTCCATCCATGTTAGAGCCGGTTCTGTGCTGCACCGTTGTATGACGTCTTCAGTTTCTTGGCAGTTTGTCTCATGGAATAGCCTTCCTTTCGTAAAACAAGGAGAGAATGATGCGTTGCAGAAGACGGCCTGGTTTTTTTTAGGCTTCTTTGATCAGCACAATGGTTTTCAGCTGTGCTAACATAATATAAAAGGGTTTTGTAATGATCAATCCATTAGCCTTTTAACGTGATGAACCTGAATTAGCCATCACGATGTACTACTGGAACGGAGGAGTGATGGCTGCTGAAAATAACCTTCTTTACACCTACACATGTAGATATTCCATTAAAAATCATTGTTTCCGGCTATAATAGTCAGTTACAACATTAACAAAGTCTAGACTGTATTTTTGATCAATTTAATGTTGTTTTAATTGGGGAAAAAAAGTGCCTTTCTAAGTGACCCTAAGCTTTTGAGCAGTAGTGTCCGTTGTCCTTGGTCACACATCTCCCTCGACTTCATCAAGGATCTTCCTGTCTTTAGAGGTAACGCAACCATTCTTGTCTTTACTGATCGTTTCTCTAATCCGTTCACCTAATCTCTCTGCCTAAGCTCTTTACTGCCATGAAGTCATGTTCAGCGAGGTCGTCTGATACTACGGCCTTGCCAAAAACATTGTGTCAGATAGAGTCGTCCACATGTTCTCAACAACTAAACTTTAATATCGGTCCGTCCTCACCTCACCAACCCGTCTAATAGCCAGGACGAAAATCTCAATCAAGAAATGAGAAGGATCTTGAGGTTATACTGTAACAGCAATCAACTCGAATGGACCAGTCATCCCCAGTGGGCCGAATGTGCCCCATCTCCCTGGTCTCAAACACGCCCACTGTGTCCTTCGTGACCAACCTCCTGAGTTCGTAATGTTGGACGAGAAGAAGTGAACACGTCTGAGAGGCAGCAAATGTTTTCATCCTTAAAAAAGGGTAATACAGCAGCAGGATATCCAAGCCATCAAACAAACATCGCTGCCTTCATTCATAACTGTGTGCAGGACAGAGATCTGAAGTACATCTGTCTCTGGAACATCTGTCTGAGACAATTCATTACCACGCCACCAGAAGTTCCCGCTCCCATCCCCCCTTTCTAGGACACTTCATCTATTGTTGCAGCTATTCCTTGTTAACAAACTATATAATGCTTATGCAAACTCATCACGTCATTGTGTTGCATCGACAGCGTTCTCCATCACGTACGTTCCGAGCCCTTTATGTGTCTATGCTTTGCTGTGTTTTGACTCTCGGATTGGTCGAACTATTTTTTTTTTGCATTTTCCCTGTTGGATATTACTACGTTGTTGGACTGTGTATTGTTTGAGTGTGTGTGTGTGTATAAATGAAGGGGTCTGAATGCTTTCCAAAGCATATATCTATATATATATAGATCTGTATATCTATATATATATAGATCATATATCTATATATATATAGATCTGCTTAGTCAATGAAAGGTTCAGTAGCAATGAGTTTTTCTGAAAACACGCTTGTCACCCAAATTCAGTCCTGGTACAGAGTCAAGTATTTCTGCACACACAAATATGTGAGACGGTGTCAAATATCAAATCCAACACACGCACACGCACACACACACACACACACACACCTTCATACCTTCACTGCTCTGAGCAGTAATTAGTGGTGTGGAACAGACAAAACCTAAAGGGATGCACAGTTACATGTATGTATTTTCAATGAGACGAATAATCAGGATCTGAAAACACACGTGCGCGCACACACACACACACACACACACACACACACACAGAAGACCTATTGATGCGGTCTTACCGAGACTGTGGTTGCTAAGATACTGGCGTAGACTGACATTGCCGAGCTGATTGGTGCGGACCTGCCCCACCTCCAGAGCTAGAGTAGTGTTATCACCTCTCATGTTCAGGGAGGCACACACTGAGTGCACCTTCAGGACCAGCACCGACACCTGCAGGCGAGCATGTACACACACACACACACACACACACACACACACACACACACACTATACATGATGGGAAATAAACAGTAAAAGGTAAAACTGTATCAGAAATAGAGAGTGAGAGTGAGCGAGAGGGGGGGGGTGTCAACAGAGGAGGTAGGGGTTGAGACAAAAACACAGATAGAGATTAGAAAGCAGAGTGGAGAGGTGAGATGGCAGTACCAGATCTTTGGCGCGCTCGTCAGTACTCTGTGAGGTGGCACTGACTGCTTCGGGTGACTGGCCATCTTCTCCATCCTGCACCATCACCTCAGTGGCCCGCTCAGCAGTGTTCAGATCACTCATAGTGACTTTAAACCCAGAGATAGACACATCGTCTACAAACAAACACATACAACTTTAACAATTCAGAGGTATGTCACACCGACACCTGGCACATCATTATTAAACAAAAACCATTTATGATAATGTTATGATAATGTTCACAATTCCAACTTTAAAGATTTACAAATACACCATCACACACACAACATGTGCTGAACGTGTGGTAGTAAATCACGGTATGTCATTTTCCCTTTTCCTCAGTGAACGACGGGCTTTCAGCTCTTGATGCAATCCTGCCACCTAGTGGCCATCAGGCTGGATTCTGTGGCCTACAGAAAATCCTGAAGAAAACCCACCACTGTGCGTGTTTTTGAGCAGTAGATACAAATTGGAGTGGATATAAAGTAGGTATAAAAGTTTACACAGTAGAGACCATGAGCCAGAATCGGCGTAGTGCAAACAGAAGGCGAGGAAATGTATACGCCACATGATGTATAAGCACAGTGATTAAAAGTTAATATTATTTGATAATTCATTTATTATTACACTTCACAGTTCCCAAGAAGGCAGGATTCGGAAGGATACCTCTCTCTAGCATGCTGTACGAATCGTAGTCCTCCAGTAAGGAGCTGTCTAGGGATATGTTGTCCAGAGACTGCAGTGAAGGACTCTTCATGTTCTTATATCCCACAGAGAAGTTCGACTGCGATCGATCCCTCATCAGGCGCCCACTGTAACACACACAGCCAGAAACACCAAGTGTGTATGTGTAAAATATGAGGACATGCACTCATACAATTATGTCTTTAATAATTAATTTACTTTTACATTTGGTTCCAATAAGGTTCAGGGTTATTTTGTTATCACAGTATCACGGTGTATGAGCTGTGCACATGACTCCAAACTAAACACCGATGTAAACAGACAGATACCAATCAAAGAGCATGATCACAGCACAAGTAGTCACTGGATGTGAAAACATATACACACCTACACATGCACATTGAGCATGTCTAAAAATGGAGAAGCAGTGGGTCATTTCATGAATGGATGTACACCTGTTCAAGTTGTATTATTTCAGTGGAGTCCTCATTCTCCTTACGTTAGACAGAATGTCACAGCAGTGCTGAAATCTGGGAGAATATGCGATTGGTTATTGAGACCTCACACATATCAAGTCCGTCGCAAGCTTACAGCACCACCTGTTCAGCAGCAGGCCATCCCCTACTGCCATGAGACCAAGGTGGCGGTGGAGGTTGAAGACCTGAAGACTTCTACAGCCTGATAGTACTCCAGCTATCATTGCCACGGATAAGGCAACACAGCTGACAGAGAACCACATGGGGGTGTATCCGAGGAAGTCGGCCTCTTTCTACCTCAGGGATAAGACCCGGGTAGGCGTGCTGGCAATGCTGGGGAGTCTGGGCACTTCCAGGATCAATGTCCAGTTGTTGGACGTCCAGTGCCTGTTGGCATTTCCCAATTTCCCCCGTCATTGGGAATACTGGGAGTTTCCCCTTGAACAGGGACATCCAAGGGATATATCAGAGTATCCAAGGGAGTAAATCTGCACCTTGGTGTTTTTGGGCTGTAATCAAACCTCAGTCCACTGAGGTGTGATTCAATGTGAGACATTGGATGAGAGCATGAAGGGCTAGTGCTGATCATTGTAAATTTCTGGGACAAAGCATAGAGTGGAGGCACCGATGCCTCACCCATGAATTTTGGGGACAAACTGGCCAAATACTAAGCATAGTTAAGGGGAATGCTTGTAGATGGGCTTTCCATCAGCATCTGCTCCCAGACAGAAAGAACCAGGAAGTGGGAGAGGACACACCTCCCTGGAGATTCCCACTGATATTTCCCCATGGAGCAGTGAAAAGACAAGGACCATACACTTTGACCAACTGAGAGTAATTGATAGTACAAACCCTTGCTGAACTAATTGACTATGCTAGTCATATCATTCTTTTATCAAGGATAGGTTATATCGAGTGAGGCAAGACACTTAAACAAAGGGAGAGACTACACAATTGTTGGTACCGAGGAGCTGCAGAAAAATGCTTCCCCTATTTCCTGGTTCGTGTACACATCTCACGTTCACCCTTCAGGGTCTAATTCACTAAACCATCTCTGGCCTGTTTCTATTGCCTAGGCATTTACAGCAATGTACATAGATGGTATGCAGCATGCTGCAAATGCCAGCTGGTGAATCCTCCGGCCACCCCAAAAGTCCTCTTCCAATAACTGAGGTCCCCTTCGAAAGAATTGGTATGGACCTCGTCAGGCCGTTAAAACAGAGTGCACAAGGGGATCTCTTTATGTTCGTTCTTGTGGATTCCACAACACAATACCCAGAAGCAGTGCCTGTTGCAGAGGCGCTCTTCCAAGTGATCTCCTGCGTCACAATCCCAAAAGAGATTCTGACCGACCAAAGCACTACATTCATGCCATGTAGACTTTGTGGACTGTAAGAATTATTAGCAAATACATTTTTTTTTGTTTTACCAATTTGTTAAACTAAATGTTTACTATCCACAAACAGATGAACTGGTCCAGAGATTTAATCAAAACGCTTCAAAATGATTCATAAGTTTTTGCACAATGACGCTTGTTGTGATAAATGGCTCAAATCCCTATTATTTGCAATCTGACAGGTTCCATGAGCCTCCATGGGGTTTTCCCCCCCATATGAATTACTATACGAGATCTTAGACATCATCTGAGGAAATTGGAAGGAGGAACCTTCAGAGACAGAAAATAAATGTGTTCTTGACCTGGGAGCAAAACTGCCCACAATTTTGTCAATTTGCTACAGGCTCAAGAATGCCAGTTCCAGATGTTTAATAAAGGAGCTCGACTACACGAGTTTTCACTGGGAGATAAAGTGCTCGTATTATTACCCACGTCAGGTTGTAAATTACAACTGCATTACATTGGTGATACATTACAAATATACCACCTCAACCACTCATAACCATAGAGAGAGGCAGTGCCTGTGGATTTGGTGACAGTGACTCCTGAAAGAGAGGGTCTGGAACCGGAGGTGTACCTGAAATATGCATCTCAATCCACGCTGTGGAGACCACGTCTCAACGTCCCAGACAGCAGAGATTACCCAGTTGCAATAAGAGTTTACTGATGTGTCTTTGCACACCACTCTCTGGGGGTGGGGTTGCTTGGTTACCTCTACTGTTTAGTGGTTTGGGAGGAGCTCAAAGCTATGCTCAATATGGGTGCAATCGAGGAATCCCACAGTGACTGGTCCATCCCCGTCGTCCTAGTTCTGAAGGCGGAAGAACTGTCCAGTTCTGGGACTTTAGAAAAGTCAACGCGGTGTCTAAATTGATGCTTACCCAATGCTTGATCGGTTAGGCACAGCTCACTTTTATTTGACACTGGATTTGACTAAGATATTGGCAGAGCCCCTAGACGCCAATGTCCTTTGAAAAAAACTGGTATGTTTGGAGCCCCAGCTATGTTTCAACAACTCATGGACAGAATCTTCCATCCTCACACTGCATATGCCCACATGAAACATCTGTTAACCATTAAATATCTAAGGGCTGTCCTGAGATCCTTGAGACACGCAGGACTCACAGAAAACATAAAGAAGTGTGCAATTCAATGGGTGCAGTTATGGTATCTGGGTTTCTACTTGGGTCATGGTCTCCACAGTGATAAGACAGCAGAAATGATGGCCTGCCTGAGACCCAAGACCAAAAAATAATAATGTCAAGCAGTTTCTGAGGCTGGCTGGATATTATTGTAGGTATGTACTGAATTATTCAGACATGACCAGCCCTCTGACCTCATTGAAAATTGGGCAACAGGCTGCACGGTTCCCCAGCCTGAGTCAGGTGGTGGGTGTGTGGTTCTGAGGTGTATACACCAAACATGCCATTACTCAACATCCCTTTTAACTTTTATAATCAGGGACAAAGTTCTTTTTCCATTTTTAACTATGTAAATTGACCTTTAAGCATTCATGCAATAACTTTTCTTTTACTTCCCAGGTTAATCTACCTTGCCCAAAATCCAGAGTCTACTATATTTAATTCCATTTATCAGGCAAGCACCTTTATCCAAAACGGCTTACTTCATCTACAATTGCCACTACCAAGAAGTATTTTTATTTCTATCGTTAATAAATTACTTTCCTATTCAAAAATACGTATAATATACAATGGAGAAAGTTATAATGTACAATGGAGAAAGTTATTTGTCATATGTGATTCACGATCATTATACAGTATGCTCTCTTCATTTCATAATCCTCTTTGTTTTATAAAAAATATTTGTGTACAAAATCATGCTGCATTTTGTAATTCACATTGATTGTTGTAATCTCTTATTGACTAACACTACACTCAGTTATACAATATCTTTGCTACTGCTCAATCTGAGCAAACAAGATGTTTTTAATTGTTTCACACGTTTGCATTGCTGACCAACCCCTGTTTTTGGTTGTGGACTCGGTATTTTGGACCCCATGGTCATTTATGAAGAATGTACCCTCAGAAGTGCAAGAAAAGAATACAGGACATCAATATCTAACTCAATGCTTTGATTCTAGACATTACCTGGACATAGACTGAGGTAGTCTAGCTCCCTGGCTCTTGTCATTCCAGTCCCTAGAGATTGGCTCGCCCATGGAGTCCACTGCCACAGTCCTGCCCAGTGAAGCCTCACTCTCTGGGCCTGACCATGCATTTTTCTCCTCAAGAGAACCTTTCTTCTCAGTTTGGGAGGATGCTGAAAGAGGCAGGAGAGGTGGAGCACTCTGGCTCTGTATCTCTGTGTCTACACACAGCAACTGTTCAACAGGACAGGTGAGTTTGGCTGTGCCTGCTGTGCTGTCTCCTGCCTCACTGCCAACTTCCAGCGTGGCTCTGCTCCCAGACGGCGAGAGCTCAGAACCCAGAGGGCTGCTGTCTGCATCAGCTGTAGGCACGGGCTTCAGCATGAGTGCAACCTCAGCACTTTTCACCAGGATGCCCACACACGCACCAAACGTTCGTCCAGTACCTTGATGTGCCAAGCCATGCTGCTGCAGGTCCTGCTGCAGTTTGCGCTGCAGTGAATTCAGTGATTGCTGCAGTTTAAGCAGAAACACATACTGGCTATGGCTAGCTTGCGCACTCAGCAGCTTCTGTACATGTACCAACACCTGCATGTCTGCATCTCCAGTGGATGAAGAAGAGGAAGAGGCGACAGAGGAAGAATCAGCAGCATTCAATCCATCCAGAGAGAAAGGCTTGTGCAGGCCATTGGTTGGTTGGTTAACCAGCATCTCGGTGCTATAATACTCCTTCAACAGTTTTTTCCTTTGCAGTCGACCACTGACATCAGTTGGCACTGGCACTGTCCCTGTGCCTGCAGCTGCCTTTGGTCTCTGCTGGTGCTGAAGATAGCGGGCAGGCTGGCACAGCCACAGGGTGAGCGGGAAGGAATCAACACACGGTGTGGGCCGGTGGCTTCGGGGACCCTCGTAGTCCACCCAGAATTGGGTGAAGCGTAGGGCCCACAGATCGGTGGCTGATGGTGTCCTGAGGGCATCAGTGCTGAGGGCAGGAGGTGCCAGGCCACGGTAAACATCATGCAGGCATGTGTCTCTTTCATGTGCATGCCGTTGGAAGACTGGGTGAAGCACAGGAAATGAGGAGGACGTGGAGGAGGTGAAGAAGGCCTGCTCTCGGAAAGCCTGCAGCAGAGCCTCAAGGTCAGAGCGGGAGCAGCCAGGCGAGTGTCGTGTGTTCGTGGCCACCATTTCAGATGTCTGCACCGAAATGGAGCAGGGCTGGTCTGGCTGGACCTGATTCTGGTCACCAGGAATCACCAACTGTGCACACATATACACAGACACAGGCAGATGAGTACATGGACAATAAATGTTGACGTGGTGTGACTCAAAGGTTTTCAATCATGCAGTTCATTTGAAATATCTAACAGAAGAAACCTAAGACCAGTGGACACATTCATCACAATAGGTTTCTACCAGAATTATTATATATAGACCATTGGAGAAATGGAAAAATATCTTCTAGATTATACTAGAAGTTCAGTGGTGGTATTAGGACTAGTAGGCAAAAAGTAGTGGTAGTTAAGAGAAGGGCACTGATTTAATTTACACGATTGTTAACTTTGTAGGGGTCAGAAAGTGGGTTTATGAAAAGCAGATTTTTCTACCTTTAGCATGAGACCGTCTACTCGGATGTCAATGTGCTCATCGGGTTTTTGGGAGTCATTGAGTTTATAGAGCTCCATGAACTGGACCAGGCTGTGGTGCAAATCCAGAGCAAACAGGTTGAGCCACACCAGGCTTTGTGCATCCACGACTAGTTGCAGGGCATTCAGCTGCACATATAGGTTAGGGCAGGGAACTGCAAAATACACACACACACACACACACACACACACACACACTATTTTTCACAGCATAACTGGCATGTTAAAACTGGGGTTACGCTAACAATACATACAAATATTTACACCTCATACAAACAGTGTAGCACCAGAAACTGCTTCCTTTCTCATGAATACAAAAGCTTTCAGCTCGGTTTTTTAAGATATACTTGCATTCAAAACCTAAATGTTAAATAAAACAATTTACAAAGTGCTTAAGCAAGGCACAGGTGCAGGGATTGGTGTAACCGTTACCAGTAATGTAGTCTTACTAAAGGAGATTTTTCTTCATTTGCAGCCATCAGTGCACGATGTCTTGCTGAAGTAGTCCTGACTTCACCAAGGGTAGTGTAATTTTAATGGGGTGTCCCTAATACTGTATTTATCATAGTATTAATTAATACCAGTGGTGTTCCTAGGACTAATCCTCACAAACAGCTACAAGCAGGTGGAATGTAGTCTTACTGGGGTAGTCCTTTCCATCAGGGAAGTAATATTCTGTGAATTCCAGATGGATAGCAGGCATCTCTTGTGGCAGGTACAGGGTCTTTTTATTACAGGATATCATAGCCTTAGGAGAGGAGCGCCGCTGATCCGCTGTTGACACCTGAAAAAGATCAACAACGGCTGGATTCAGAAGGTGTGTTCGGTGGAATACGCATCTGACGATACTCAGTTAAGATATTCTGCAACATTCAACTTGGGTAATACTGATACTTCAAAATATCTTCACTGTTTTTTTATCTTTGTTTTTTCTGAGAGAAAGCTGCCAAGATAGATTTAAAGTTGAAGAAAGCCTATACTATACACACCGATAAGCCATAACATTCAAACCACCTGCCTAATACTGTGTAGGTCCCCCTTGTGCTGCCAAAACAGCTCTGACCCGTCGAGACTTGGACTCCACAAGACCTCTGAAGGTGTGCTGTGGTATCTAGCACCAAGACGTTAGCAGCAAATCCTTTACGTCCTGTAAGATGCGAGGTGGGGTCTCCGTGGATCGAACTTGTTTGTCCAGAACATCCCACAGACGCTGGATCGGATTGAGATCTGGGGAATTTGGAGGCCGAGTCAACACCTTGAACTCTTTCTCATGTTCCTCAAACCGTTCCTGATCAATTTCTGCACTGTGTCAGGGAGCATTATCCTGCTGAAAGAAGCGACTGCCATTAGGGAACACCGCTGCTATGAAGGGGTGTACTCGGTCTGCAGCAATGTTTAGGTAGGTGGTACGTGTCAAAGTAACATTCGCATGAATGTCAGGACCCAAGGAGAACATTACCCAGAGCATCACACTGCCTCCACTGGTTTGCCGTCTTCCCATAGTGCATCCTGGCGTCATTTCTTCCCCAGGTAAGCGACACACACACCCTGCTATCCACATGATGTAAAAGAAAATGTGATTCATCAGACCAGGCCATTTTCTTCCATTGCTCCATGGTCTGGTTCTGATGCTCACGTGCCCATTGTAGGAGTATTTTGGGGGTGGACAGGGCTCAGCATGGGCACTCTGACCGGTCTGTGACTACGCAGCTCCATACACAGCAAGCTTCAATGCACCTTTTCAGCAATCCATGCTACAGTAGCTCTTCTGTGGGATCTAAACAGACGGGCTAGCGTTTACTCCCCACGTGCATCAATGAGCTGTGGGCGCCCATGACCCTGTCGCTGGTTCACTGGTTCTCCTTCCAAGGACCACTTTTAGTAAGTACTAACCACTGCATACCGGGAACACCTCACATGACCTGCCATTTTGGAGATGTTCTGGCCCAGTCATCTAGACATCACAATTTGGCCCTTGTCGAAGTTGCTCAGTTCCTTACTCTTGCCCATTTTTCCTGTTTCAAACACATCAATTTGAGAACCGAATGTTCACTTGCTGTCTAATAAATATATCCCACCCCATTACAGGTTCCTTTTGTCTGACCTTTTGTAGTAGGAGTTAACATGGTCGAGATCACAAATTTGCTTAAATTTAAATAGTGACTATTCAAGATGTTGCACATTTCCTTTTTTTGTTGTAGAATCGTCAAAATTCATAAACAAAAGTTTATTTCCAGTTTTAAATTAAAAAAAAATTAGAAATCCCAGATTTTCAAAGTGGTCGCAGACTTTTGGACCCAACATATATCTATATATAGATATATAGTAACAAACTATATTTCTTTCTTTCTGGGTGGGTATGGCTCCATATGCACCTCTACTCCGTGTGTGTGCCACTCACCTGGTAAATACTGAAGTCAGCCAGGCGCAGTACGATGGAACTAGACATGAGCTGAGCCTTGGGGTTGGGTGGTTGGGAGAAGGAAGTACTAGTGCTGGTAGAGATTTTGCCTGCAAGAAGAAAATACAGAAAGAAATGTGACGTCTCACACACATAGCCATGTGCACATCTCTGTGTGTGTATGTGGCACCCCAAATGCACACCAGAGAGGTACCTGGCTCCAGGCACCAGCAGCAGTGTGGGAATGGATCCCAAGCTTCAGCACCAGAGTCCAGCTGCCTAACTACTACGCCAGCACTCAGCTCCTCTATGGGGACACACAACCCATTACTATTGGCCACTCTTTTCCATCCAAACATTGTGACAAATTTTGAGGAAATTTCTTAATTTTCTTTATAGATATGCTAACTTTTTCAACTCATACTAAAGTTTTATATAACTACTTTATTGCACCAGGTGTACAGTCATGTGCAGGTTATAATAGTGTGCAGAAATGTCACTTTGGCCTGAGGAAAGTGTAGAAATCTGTGCCGGTAAATAACTAGACAGTCTGACGGTTGCCGGGAGGAAGGACCTATGAAAACTCTCCCTTCTGCACTGCACTAAGCCTAATTATAGGCTTAGTCAGCATGCAACATGGTGAGTACACCTGTCCAAAAAGTGGACTGAGCCTTTACTTTCTGGCTTTCTGATCTGGGGTTCTCAGCAGAAAACTCAACCAGTTGAAGTGCTATTGGCAGATCCTCCTTACAGTCTGGGCTCAGTGCAAAAAGGGCTTTGGTAACCCCAGTTGATAGTACCAAGTCCTGCCGTTTGGGCTCATAATAATCATAACGATTCATCCCAGCACTCTTCTTCACAAAATGCTCAAAACGAATATCCTTTCGACACACTCAGTACCGTTTGCCTCGCATGTTCTACACCTGTATACTGTAATGATTTTGAGTCCCTTGCTACCCTTATGAGACAAGAGTTCATATGACTCATGCTGCAATGCATTTCCGAACACGTCAGCAGCAGGGCCGACAACAACGAGAGATCGTGAGAGATGCCATCCATCACGTGTCTTCAAAGTCATTTCAGAGAGTTTTTCTTTCACGCCGTCTCGGTTTTGCTCACTAAAGATCCATCATATCTTATATATTATAATATCTTTAGGATTAATCTATATCACGATTTCTATACAGCTACTTTTTGGCAGTGTCTATTATTAAATGTGCTTTACAAATTCATTTTAAATTTACCTGAATTAACGATAAGAATAACTATTAAACGACATGAAATCAAGTGCATGAGTACATACTGGATCCTCATTGGTGGATTATTACCAGCTACTCAAAAAGAGCCCTTCCATAAACAAACCACTGGCATGAACACCATGCAGGTCTAGTGGGCGTCTAATAAACGAGTCCCGGTGTCTCATTTATCAGCCATGCAAGCACATACTTTTCTGCATACGCTGTGTATATACACGTTTCTACACAGTGAGATTCATCAAGTTACTCTTGTTCATGGTTATGTGCATATACTTTGACCATGTGTCAGACCAGAAGCCCCGTGTGGCAGAAAAGTGCAAATTGATTATGAGTAATGCTGACTATGATGCACAGTGTAGAATAATTGTACAGTCCCTTCCAAAACTGTTGGGAAGACAAGGCCAGTTCTTTTGTTTGTGCTGTACACCAAAGACATGTGGGTTCGAGATGAAAGGATGGATATGAGACGAGAGTTTAGGATTTCAGATTTTATTTCCTGGTATTTACATCTAGACGTGTTCAACAACATAAGCCATAGAACATTAAACGTTCTACTTGACTACAAATTAGGTGGTCTGATACAAACGTATAGGCACAGATCAATCTTAAAGTAAATGAAAGTAAATAACACTTCATATTTGGTCGCATATCCCTTGCTTTGAAATAACTGCATCAAACCTGTGACTCACTGATGTCACCAAACTGTTGGTTTCTTCTTTTGTGTTGCTTTTCCATGGTTTTCCCGCAGCTTCTTTCAGTTATTGTTTGTTTCAGGGGGTTTCTCCCTTCAGTCTCCTCTTCAGGAGGTGAGATGCTGATCAGTTGGGTGAAGGTCTGGTGATTGACTTGTCCAGTCTAAAACCTTCCACTTTTCCCCCCTGATGAAGTCCTGTGTTGAGGTGGCAGTGTGTTTTGGATCGTTGTCTTACTGCATGATGAAGTTCCTCCTGATTAATTCGGATGCATTTCTCTGTAAACTGGAGACAAAATGTTCCTGTAAACTTCTGAATTCATTCTGCTGCTACCATCTGAGTTCCATCATCAATAAAGATTAGTGAGAATGTTCCAGAAGCAGCCATGCAAGCCCAATCGATGACACTACTTCCACCATGTTTCACAGATGAGCTCGTATGTTCTAGATCATGAGCAGATCATTTCTTTCTCCACACTTTGACCTTTCCATCACTTTGGTAGAGGATAAACTTGGTTCTGTATTTCTTTGTGGATTCCAATCTGGCTTTCTGAATCTTACTGTTGATGAGAGGTTTGCATCTTGTGGTTTGGCCTCGATATTTCTGCTCTCAAAGTCTTCTTCAAACGGTGGATTGTGATACCTTCACCCCTGCCCTGTGGAGGTTGTTGGTGATGTCACCGACTGTTGTTTTTGGGTTTTTCTTCACAGATCTCACACTGTTTCTGTCAACAGCTGCTGCTGTTGTTTTCCTTGACCGACCTGTTCCATGTCTGGTTGTTCGTACACCAGTGGTTTCTTTCTTTTTCAGGACATTCCAAATTGTCATACTGGCTATACCCAATGTCTGTGCAATCATCATGTCTTCGTGTTGGTTTATCCTTTTTAACAACAAATGCAGTCTTCACAGGTGAAACTGAAGGCTCAAACCAAGAATAGATGTTCGGAGCTATTTATTGCTTAATCAATCACTAACACTCTAACAGGACACACCTGGGTAACAAGAAACACCAGTCAGTCACAAGTTCCAATATTTTTGCTCGCCTACAAATTGGGTGGTCTAATACATAATGTGATATCTATATATAAATATCAGCAAATAAACGCTGGAATTCTAAACTCTCATCTCATGTTCATCTTTTGATCTCAAACCCAAATATCATCAGTCTACAGCAAAAATAAAAATAAAAAAAAGAGAGAGGAAAAAAAAAAAAACCAAAAAAGAAGGAATTGGCCTTGCCGTTCCAATAGTTTCTGAGGGGACTGTAAACCAAAATTAAATGAAATACAGATCAAAAGATTGATTATAATAATGCCGTGCTTGAAGGTTTGGCTCACGAAGCTTTGTCTTTAAAGACCGCAGGAAACTTTTTTCCGAGAGTGATGAGTGGCTCATCGGTCATTGTCGCCTGACCAGCGCAGTTTTAGTTGATCTCTGTCAGAAAATCGTCCTACGTTTGAACAGACCAACAGAATGGAACAACAGCATCCCCATGCATGCTCAAGTCCTCTAGTCTAGGGTTTTGGGTTGTTTCTTTATGTAAACGTACGAGGCTGTGAACAGAGAATTTTATAATGTGTGGGCTTGATCAACGTTCCATACAGCTGTCTGTACGCACGTGTATTAAACGCCAATTTCCTTCTGCACAATGGTGGCTTGTTCTGAGTACACTTTGATAAACGAGATCCACGGTCTCAACTACGAACCGAAAGTTGAAAAAGGATGGAGGACTGACACGAATTTAACTTAGCAGCGACCTCGAAAGCAGTTTTTAAAATCAACAGCCAATCAGAGATACAGGAAATCTCACCGTGTTGAGGGGAGCACTGCGATTGTCCGCTGATGACATTTTTCAGCATTTCCATGTTAGATCTATATTCTTCTAACAGTGAATGAACCCAGCCTTCACGGGTCTTTGTGGCGTCACTGTAGTGCATCCAGTGCTGACAGGTCTCGCCTACGGAAAGAAAAATTCATCACTCAGAGTGACTTCTAACTGGTGAATCCTCAGTTAGGATACTGTTGTAAAAATATTTCACGCTAGACTTGTGCGATATCGATTTTCCCCAATTTCCATTGAAAAATTCTGCTAAACGATTTAATCGTCTAGACCTGAAGTGAGGCTGTAGTAATACACAGTTGTGATCAGATGATCACAAGGCAACATTTTCTTTGTTGAGAGAACCGGTCAAAAAAAAAAAAAAAAAAAGAACCCCCCCCCCCCAAAAAAAAAAAAACAGTGTATTTAATCACTTCCTATTTACTACGTGTCATTACTCAGAAACATGACTGGATACTGTGGGAATGTAATACGGTGTAGGGATGATAATACCGTTACATCGCACAAGTCTGTTTCATACGTTTATACCTGCTCTGTGGAACGGATAGTAGTCTACGGTGATGGAACTGAACGAGAGCTGCATGGCCCCACCTTGAATCCTCTTACCAATCCCTGAGAGAGAGAGAGAGAGAGAGAGAGAGAGAGAGAGAGAGAGAGAGAGAGAGAGACGCTGTGACCTGCCAGACATTTGTAGGACAAAGTATTGGATGCATTTTTTTCACTCTGCTGGTGTGCGGTACCTCGGTCCTTGGCGTGGATGTCGTCACAGATGTGCAAGTCGAGGTGTGTAATCTGCAGGTGGTGGGAGGTTTCACACACATTGAAGGCATTGAAGAGTTGAGCCATAGAGGCACTTGGGTCCGTTGCGGCGGAGGCCTGCTGTGTGTGTACCTGCTGTGCAGAGATGGGGGCCGTGGTTGCCTAACACACACACACACACACACACACACACACGGTAACTTACTTACAGAAGATATTTTCTATTAGCACTGCAAGAGCAAGGAGAGAACACGAACACAAGGACAACACACACCTGAGAAGAGTCAGGAGCCATGCTCTTCCTCTGCAGTGCTGACTTCTCCATGGCCTCGCTCAGAGACTTGGCGTACTGCACCATGGCTTTGAGCTGCGAATCCGTCAGCACCCACAGCAGGTCGTCCAGGATCAGGATCAGTTTAGACGCCACAACGTGGCAGTCCTTCATCTGATCAGAAAACACAGCAAGGAACGCGTGCTAGATAGAACGCATGGTATATTGAAGCAGACTCCGTTTTATGTGTGATTTGTTGGGAAATAAAGCAGAGATCCCTGGACAAAAAAAAAAAAAATTGTTGCATGTAGCTTACAACTGTTGAAGCCTGGCAACCCTTTGCATTGCACATCCTGGACTTTATACAACATGTACGCTAAAGCATGAACACCCCCAGTAACCCACTGCTGTCTTTTTAACTGAAGCTCTTGACCTGTATCCGCATGATTTTATCACGTTGCACCGCTGCCACACGATTGGCTGATTAGATAACCTCATGAATGCACAGGTGTTCCTAATAAAGTGGACAGTGAGTGTAAAATAACAGATAGAAAGCTCTTACCCTCCTCTTAAGCGTGACTCTGATCTTAGACTGATTGGTGATGAGACGGATAGGGGCGCTGAGCACCTCGTGTTCAGAGCTCTGGATGGCATCAGCCTCAATCCGGATCATCTGCCAGCTAACCTCCTTAAAGGTCAGGATCTACACCACAATACACACTGAAACTGAGTACACACACACACACACGCACACCTCCATGCACTCCCATGTGTTTATATTTGAACGTGTGTACACCTCTCCACGGGCAGGGTCCTGGATGCGCGTGTAGCGCAGGTCGCCGGTCACCCAGCTGGTGTTTACGCTGTAGACCTGCAGCTGCGAGAGCTCGAACGATGCATTGAAGGCCTTGGCACTGATCCGGATAACGATGGAATTCACAGACAGAGAAATGCCCTCTACTACCTTCTCGGCAAAACCATACTCACTGAAAGAGAGAAAAGGAGCAAAAGATACATTATATACACACACACACACACACACACACACACACACACACACACAAAAGAAAATAAAAGCCAAAGATGAGGAACATCCTTCAGGTGTGAAGGAAGCAATACTGACCTTTGACCTGAGGCTGTTGCAATAGGAGAAGGTCCATTGGGTGGGCGTGGCTCATCACAGGTGCTCATTTCCATCACGACTTTGTCCAGTGACTGAAAGACAGTTGAACCTATTAATTTGACCTATTACAGACCTCACAAAATATCTCATGCTTAGTGTATGTACTGTGTAAATAGGCCAGATACGAGCTGCAGCTTTTATCTTTACTACAAAACTTTTAAAAGCGTGTCTTGTTTAAAAAAAAATAAATAAAATAAGAAGAATAAAATAAAAGAAAATAAAAGAAGAAGTGTTACTCTACAGAAAGGACACCAGGTATAGTAGGTGAAGTGAGTGGTAACACTTACCAGGGCTATAGGATGTGTTTTCAGCTTGGTCCATGGGATCTGATTGAAAACACACACACACACACACACACACACTCTTAATTTAAACATTTAAAATCAAACACAACAAACTAAGAAAACTTCATACAACTGTGGCTTTGCCTTCTGTGTGAAATCACAACACCAATCAGCAGATGTTGATCGAGAGTGGGTTTCTGGAGTTCTTTTTCTTTCCACACCATGTTTCTTTTTAAAAAAAAATAAATAATTTTTTTTTTATAGGGTTTGTGTTGAATACCAAACAAACCTGGCTGAATCAATATCTGGCGGAAAAAAAAAAAAAGATGTGCACAGGCATTCATTCTGGTTTATTCTTAGGATTAAGAAGATAAGAACATCATCTTTAAACACACACTCTGTGTGTTTAACACAGCTAACAAGCTGGTGTGTTTGGGAATGTAACCACACCAAACTGGTCCAGCACCTTTGCTGTAGGAGGGGAAAAAACTTGTTCATGATTCAGGGCTTAATACCACAGATACACACTAACTGGGCCTGAACACCAGGCCAAACCCTGGTGTGACTCACTTCATCAGTGTGTATGCGTACACTACACTTATTACCCCTTCACAATATTCTTGGTATTTGAGTAACGTTACAGCTGTTTGGTGGCTTTGTTTAAGCAATGCTCATACAGACGAGTAACAATACGACTGAAAACAGAATTTTAGAGGACTTCATGTGTGACTTGAGTTTTTGCTAAATGTGTCCTCTGAAAGGAAATCACCTTAACAACAGAAGAGACAGACACCAGGCACACACCCACACTATTGAAGATTTATTATACAATGAAACAGAAAGAGATAGAAGGAGAAAAGAAAGAAAGAAAGAATGAAAGAATAAGGAAAAATAGGAAAGGAATAAAACACTACATCAGTTTTGAGTACTGCACACAGGCAGTATAATCCAGTGCTGATATGAGGGACGATTTAAGGATGATACAGTGCCAACATGAAGACGATACGGTGCTGATATGGGCCGGATATAGGGCTGATTAAGTGCTTATACTGTGCCTGTGAAACTGTGCTATACACTGTGCTGATATGGGGCTCTATGCACCGTGCTGATACGGGGCTCTATGCACCTTGCTGATACGGGGCTCTATACACCGTGCTGATGTGGGGCTCTATGCACCGTGCTGATGTGGGGCTCTATGCACCGTGCTGATACGGGGCTCTATGCACCGTGCTGATACGGGGCTCTATGCACCGTGCTGATACGGGGCTCTATGCACCGTGCTGATGTGGGGCTCTATGCACCGTGCCGATACGGGGCTCTATGCACCGTGCCGATACGGGGCTCTATGCACCGTGCTGATACGGGGCTCTATGCACCGTGCCGATACGGGGCTCTATACACCGTGCTGATACGGGGCTCTATGCACCGTGCCGACACGGGGCTATAGGCCGTGCCGATACGGGGCCGCCATGGGCTGATACAGTAAGTGAAGTGGAGCTACTTCTCACCCGGATCGTGGCCTTGTTGCAGAAGACCTTGTTGATGGCCAGCCACGTGGGCAGATCCAGCATGTTCTGCAGCACCTCCTCATCCAGCTCCAGATTGGTCAGCTGACCCTCCCCCTTCAACGTGCTCAGGTTGATCTTATCTGGGGACAGGTTCTTAGCAAACCTAGAGAGAGAGACAGAGAGACAGAGAGAGAGACCATGATGACGAACTTACACAGAGATGAAACGTTCACACTACTACAACTACAATAATAATAATAATAATAATAATAATAATAATAATAATAATACACTTCTGTACAAGAAGCAGATGAGTGTGTAAGGAATGTAGTTGTGAATTATTTAC
Organism: Stegophilus panzeri; assembly: GCA_024331685.1. Classification (NCBI taxonomy): domain Eukaryota; kingdom Metazoa; phylum Chordata; class Actinopteri; order Siluriformes; family Trichomycteridae; genus Stegophilus; species Stegophilus panzeri. The sequence continues at coordinate 27,583,180 of JANDJT010000041.1, forward strand.
AAGCTGTAAGAAAAGGGGTGAAGAGTTAAGTCCATGTCCTTGAGTCATAGCTACTGTAGAGCTTGCAGCTTAAAACCTAGCGTGGAGAATGATTACTGACAGAACCACTAACACTCGTTATAACCCCATATCACTTTGTTAGTAGTAAACACAAGCATGAAAACATGCTTACTACCACTGTTGATAAAACATGCAATACTTCATTTTAAAAAAAAAGAAGAAAATGAAGAGGAAGAAGCTGTTTGCTGGTGTCAAAACCTCACAAACTTTGGTGTTTAGACTTTGGAGTGTTGCATGTAAGGCCAAAGCTACCACTGCTGCTATCACTGGCGTTATAGGCAGAGACATTTAAAATGGACTGTAGAGGTAGAGGTGATAGAAAATGGTAAATAAAACATTTGGGACTTAAAAGAACAGTTCTAACCCAACAGGACAAAACCGGACAAAAGAAATAAAGGATAAATTACAGCTTCCAGGTGTGTAACCAGCTAATTAACATGCAAGTGTAACCATTGTGAAATGTGCTTTCCTGTGCACCCAGTATGACAGAATTTCCTTTAATCGTAGGATCTTCATCGTATATAAACTGACACGGAGAACACCGTGTGTCCGTTACAGAATTCTGACGTGATCTCGTCGGGATCGCCTCGTACAGTGTACGAGCACCTGATCGCAAAAAAGACGAACACATGACACTCTTAAACGACGCGCTTGGAGATGTTTAAAGTGTAATTTCCATAGAAGTTGCTCTGCTCGATGCGGCGGATGAGATAAGCATCCTGCTCCGCTGCTGCAGCTTCCTCTCACACACGTACAAGTGTGCACAACGTGTTCGTACACCACAGGCCACGTCTGCGTTTCAATTCAAACTCAGCGGCACATTCACAAATTCGTCAAATCTGTACAGTTCTTTAGTCTGAGCATTCACATAACACACACACACACACACACACACACACCTGCCACAAGGAGGTAGTACAAGGTGACCAAGTAATCCTGCTTCAGAAGGATCAAAGAGTAAATGCAGCACAGCCTTTACGCAGGTACAGAAACCTCACCTAGACTTCCAACCCATTGCTGAGACGTTTGAAATTTAATTCCAGTTATAATAAACCTCGTGAACCGGTCCGTTATGCAGAAAATAAGCTCCACCCGTGTCCTCTACGGCAGGTCTTCACAATATAGCTGTTTGACGGTTTGGTAACAAAAGGACACGGCACACGAGGAAAAGCAGCCGATACTTACACTCGCTGTAAAACACGAGCGTGGACCGTTGATACTTTGGGGATATCGTTGATATTTTGTGATTGGTGTTTGAGGGGCTTTTGTGAAGATATTTCGATCCAAAAGTCTACCAGCAGGTAACTGACTGGACCACAGACAGAGCTTTCGACAAGGTGATGAGGCTTCATTTACTTCCAAAGAAACACAGAAAATCATTCGAGAAACAAAAGTCAGTGTTCTGCCTTGATGATCTTAATCTCAATCTGGTGTGAACCCTAATGAAAACCCGTGCTCTGAAATAAAGAGCGATGGCGACATGCACAAACCTGGAGGAGCGGAGCGAGAGCGTCTCCGAGCTTGTCGGTCATTACAGGTAGACTCCGGGGCAGGTGCCAAAAATTATATTCATCTGAAGGGATCATTCTGAAACCAGTGTTTTTTTTGGTTGTTTTTTTTTTTTTTTAGGGGGGTGGGAGTTATTACTTTTTGTGTTCGAGATACTATACATGAAAGTGTGCCTGTGTTTTAATATAATGGTTCATTTTTAGGAAGGGTGCCGATCATTCCAGAGGGAACATCCTTAAATGACAGTCACACGATTCAGATAAAGCTGTTTGGTTAGAGGAGATATCACACTGATACCAGGAAAAAATAAATTAAAATAGTAAAAATGGTAGATCGGACGTCAGAGAGAAACCATGCTGGATATCGGATCCTGTAACAAACGGCACTGGAATTGGATTTAGAGAAGAAATGTTTTTTGTTTTGTTTTTTTTCAATCAAAGTTATACTTTATGTTTATTATATTTACAGTACAAGTGATTGAAGGAATTCACAGTTAAACTCTTTCACACCAAGTTAAAAAAACAACATTTCTAACCTTTTCTAAAGTGATTAAAAGACGAGAATACGGGATGAGTATCGCGATCAGAAGATCCTCAAGGTTTCAGTATCGAGATCAGGAATGAAAACGTGTCCTCTCTAGCGTCAGTAACAGTTTCAGATCTGTATTAGATTATTAGTAACTGTAGTGACTTGTCGTGCACTGCTTCCTGTCAGCGAAGGCCTCTCTCTCTTTATCGTCTTTGTTTCTCCACAGACACAGTAGAAGCCTCCAGGCCTCCAGTGTGAATTATTGATCATGTGTTGTTCAGAGCCAGTCTTTACACAGCGTGTGTGTGGGAACGTACTGTGACACAGAGGCCAGGCCGAGACACGCGTACACACACACACACCGTTCAGAGGGTATGAGGAAGCGGGATCAAAACCGTCCTCGAGATGTTCGGTCGGTTAAATATTCGTTCTAATACAGCGTCATTCTCACAGGTCCACATGACAGGTCAGTCGGCCGGAGCGGCTATCGTCCCGGCAACGCGCCAGTCAGGCTTGACCAGACGCTTTCATTCGATCACTATCCAAGTTTCCTCTCTCGCTTTCTCACAATGGCGTGTATTTTTCATGAGCTCAAAAAAGACCCCATTTACATCACGTCATTTGGTGCGACCTGTATCTGCATTGTGTCCTGATAAGATTTTAGCCACACGCATCTCCGGTCGGACAGAACGAAATCTGATCGCTGTATTGCGAGTTAGAACGAAAATGAGCGCCTTACAATTACAGGGAAACTGATGGCCAATATGATGTTCAATTTTCCCCACACGGATTCCACAGAAGAACATAACGACAATCAGAAATACCCGATGTTTGCTTATACAGGCGCATCTCCAAAAAACTGGAATGTTGTTGAATAGTTCATCCCCCCGTTAATTTCATACAAAAAGTGTGACTTTCATATTTTCTAGAATCATTACGTAAATAATTTGAGTCTTTTTTGTTTTGTTTTAATCTCGATGATTACAGCTCACGGAAATCAAACATACAGTATCTCAAAATATTAGAATAAAGAATTTATAATACAGAAATGTCGACCTTCTGAAAAGTATGTTAATTTATGCGCTGATACTCGGTCGGGGCTTTAATCCTTTTGTATGAATTACTGCATGGATGCGGCGTGGCATGGAGGCGATCAGGCTGAGGCACTGCTGAGGTGTTCTGGAAGCCCAGGTCGCTTTGAGAGCGGCCTTCAGCTCGTCTGTATTGTCGGGTCTGGTGTCTCTCGTAGATTCTCTATGGGGTTCGGGTCAGGCGAGTC
>JANDJT010000041.1:27640617-27651138 GCA_024331685.1 Stegophilus panzeri
CAGAAAGTGTGTCCTATTTCGCCCCGAAGCGTATCTTTACTATAGTATAAATGGTTGTGTTTCCCAAAAGCAGCGCATACCCTCCCCTTCTCTCTTTAAAACAGGAAAGGGCAGAAATGGTCGCTTTCCTGTCTTTTTTTTAAGGCTCTGGACGATTAAATATTTAATCGCAACGATTTAAATGACAAACCGCAAGCAGGGAAAAAGCTCCATCACTGTATGTTTTTCTTAATCATATTACACAACAATATTCATTCTCTGAGCAATCTCAGCTTGCGCAATACCCCCTCCCCCTCCCATTTATGAAGACACGCCTTATGTTGCCGTCTCGTATGTTCTCTCTGCACACGTCTGAGTGAGATACTGGTGCGTTAGCATTGCACTGTTTCTGTATACAAGTCTTGACAAACATTGGTTAAACTCCAGGAGGCCCAACCTTCTATACTGTCGGAGATAAATAAGCAAACGTGTGCGGGAATGGTCAAGTCGTTAATGTACCTGCTATCCCACCAGGTAAAGGGAAGCGCCTGACTGACGTCATCTAATAACATACGGCGAGCTGGTCAGTTAAACGCATTCGTTCAGAATACGAAAAAAAAAATGTATAATGTAGCACTTTGCGTCCGTACAAAAAAAAAAAAAGATAATTAAAAAAAGTCAACACGTTCTGCGTGTTCTTCATTCTGAAAAGACAGTGAACCTCTCGACTCCCTCCAGGATTTTAAGATCGCAGAAACGAACAGAAAAATCAAGCGAACGCTGCAGTTTTTCCAAAATTACCGCAGATTCGCGCCAAGACGCGTCACGCGACGGCATTCATCCAAAGGCCTCTTCGAGTCACGCGCGTCGACCTTGAACACGAGGACAGCTATAACAATCTCGTTTACCGACAAACCTCCACTGCCAAAGACCGTGCAAAACTATTCCGTGCGATTTTGCCAATTCAAGTAGTTCTCCACCAATAAATAAATAAATAAATAAATAAATAAGCAAACTCAAACAAATTTTTAAACAAGTCGCAGCAAAATCGAGTGTCTTTGGCCGAAACAATCGCAAAAAGATTCGCCACGAGGTCCTGTACACACTGGGGACGTCATCACATCACTCCGAAAGACCGTGCAAAACAATTTCGCCAATCAAAAATAGTTTTACACAAAAAAAAAAAAAAAAACCCTCTGCAAATTGTATTGCAGATTTTGAGGGGGTAAATTTTTTTTTTTTTTTTTTTTTTTTTAAATAATTTTTTAAATAAATAAATAAATAAATCCCCAGCCACAAAATCAAGAACAAAAATCAAAAACAAACTCCTTTGAAATCCGGTTCGGACCCATTAACCCGGCTATAAGAAAATAAAAATTTTTTTTTTTTAACAATTACAAAAACAGAGCGTCCTGGGAACCCGGGCTACTGAATGGTCCGCCCCACCCTGCGTTTCCCCTCAACCTGACTTATTCAGGAAATGGCTCGCTTGGAGGTGGAACACACACTGCTCCCTGATTGGCCGGTGGTACGGTGTTTCGACAACGTACAAAATCCACGGAAACCATATAAGCTTCATCAGGTTGAACCCGTCGCCTCAAACCCATAAACAAACCCACACGTGGACGTCTCGCCCTGCGACGGACCCGGAGCGTCACACCCAGAGTGTACCGCCACGTCATGCTCACGGCTCCTGGGACCGGCTCCAGATAAAGCAGTTACTCGATGAACGAATGTCGTCATTTCTTCACACACTTTCAAAAGAACTCAATCTAAATCTACGTACCTATAACAACAACAATGTTAAAAATAAAAAGCTAGTATGAAATGTTATGAACGACAGACAGACGGTGTGATGATTAATCGAGTGCCGCGTATGTTTGTGTGACTGTGTACAAAATTGTTGGAGCTGTGTAAACGCAACTGTGATTAAAACTTTGCGCTTAGTTTTAATAATTATAACTGTTAATAATATAATGCTTTACTCGCGGTTTTTGTAATCGCTTTGAGAATGTAATCTTTGAGAATCGTGATTTTTGCTCGTCCCTGCCGCTTACCTCGACGTTTATAACCTGATCGATGGTGGATAGAAAAAGTTTACACACCCTTGTTTACAATTGCAGGTTTTTATGATGCAAAAGAACGCAACCGAGAAAATAATAATAATAATAAGTCACCTTAAATGTGATGTAGCAACCAAGAAAATTCAAGTGGAACGCAAACAAATGCTTTAGAAAACATTTATATGTTTAAAAAAAATAAATAAATAAATAAATAAAAGGAAAATTATATACCAGTCAACATCTATCAAATCTCTGAGGGGGATCTCCCGTACAGTCTTTCCACAGGTTTCAGTATTTTCACCAGAAAAACCTGCGATTTTTATTTATTTATTTATTGTCCACAGTATATACAGTAGTAAGAGGTGGTAAAAGTTCAGTATTAGTACACGACGTCGCTGTTAAACAGACCATTCTCGACAAAAGTCCTTCATCGGAGGATTTCTGAGGTTTCATGACAGTCTCACAACAATGCTCTGCTTCACTGGAAGCTGTGTACCACGCTATATACGGTGTGTCCCGAATTAAAGTCTTCATACGCAGGGGAAACAGGGGACACTTACTTATTTATTTATTTATTTATTTATTTATTTATTTTATAGCAAAATGTCTTCTAAATTTTTCACACTTCGTTTTATATGGTATATTTCCCCCCCCCCAAAAATAGCCTTTAAGAACGCCTTTGACAAATGAAGAACGTCCTGAACTGGTTCTCGTGGCGGGATCCGGAAGCTGTCGCAAGGTTGCGATGGACTTGAACAGGAAACATGGCAAAGACACAATACACGACAAATTCATAAAGACTGGAAGTGTTGAGGACGGACCGACCGAGACGAAGGCACGACCGACGTGGTGCCGGAATACGCAGTCCCCTCTGAATGGAGACTTCTGGGACACGTTGTAGTATGTAGTGTGATTATATATATATATATATATACACACACACACACACACACACGCGTAGAAATATACTTCCAGCGCATAAAGATGTCGCTACTGGGACAACATTAATAACAACAACAACAACAACAGTCGACTGGAAAAAGCTAAAGACCTAAAGATCATGACAGTGATGTGTAACGCTCCAGTTCTGACGGAAACCTTCCGGATCTTTTCCGCATCGCTGCATGATGTCATTATTTGTCGCCGAATCGTTTTTGATATTTAAAAAAAAAAAAAAAAAAAAAAAAAAAACAACAACAAAAAAAAAAAAACCCCGATGGTCGGGCCAGATGAACAAAACGAACACCCCTGGACATTTTTTCCTTTTTTTTTTTTTTTTTTTAGAACTAGAAATGCAAACGTGATGCCGTCTTGTCCCGTACCACAACACACTTGTGAAATTATGTCAAATACGGCAAAATAAAAAAATTTTTTTTTTTTTTAATTTTTAAATAAAATAAAAGAATTTAGCGCAGTGGTCACTAACCAGCGTTCCTGGACCTCTACCTCCCTGAAGACTTTAGCTCTAACTGTAACGGTGTCCACCTGACCGTCTAAATCACCGCCTTCACAAGATCTCGGGCAACTAAAACGGGTGAGGACCTGCATGAAGGCCGGTCTCGAGGAGGAGGGATAACGGCCAGCGCTTTAGAGCAATTTCAGAGCAAAGTTGCAAAAGTACATCATGTTCGGACTCTTCTAATAAACTGAAAAATAACCAATAGATTAAAACAAAAAAAAAACAAAAAAAACAACCAAGTGGATACATGTACGAGATATTACGTATGATCGGATACAAAAAAAAATAATAATTCGTCTCATGTCTTCATCCCTAATATTATAAAGAGGTATAATTTATTGACGAAGAGTCTAAAAGATCATCCGCGCGAGTGTGCGAGTCATTAGTACACACGTTTACACTAGTCCGAGTTTCTTTCAGCCTGCTGTTTACATTTTCTGGCCTGGGAATGAACTCCACCCCGGCTGTAGCTGCTCTCGGTGCTGCTGCTTGCCCTAAAAGGCTAAAGGGAAAAGAGAGGACGCTCGCTGTTGTCACGGCAACGTCGATTTACAAAACCGAGGAGGCAGAAGATTTAAAAAAAAATGGCTCCTTTTCAAAAAAGTGCCACTCGACTCGAAGCTCAGGAGAGAATCTCCGTCAAACTCCATCGGGTTCTTCGGACGGAACTAAGAACAAAAAAAAAAAAAAAAAAAATGACAGTTTATCCAAATGTTTTTAAAAACATGACTCGGCGTTTCATCTTAACTCTCGACTGAACTGTAGCCATTCGAGCCGTCCTGCCTTCGCTTACAGCCTTTTCTTTTCTTTTCTTTTTTTTTTTTAAACACAGAGCGGAAACCTTCCTAATTTCACTTTAGCGATTTAGTCAAGTAGTTTATTTTAGGAGCTGTAAGACGACGACATTAGCTAGTAGTGAAATTACAGTCAGCGCTACTGTTAATACTGTTTATCTTGCGGTATGAAATCTGCTGGTACGACACATGAATACAGGACACTCGTGTCTGCGTTTCGAAACTGACCCCACGGGGGGGTTTTTTTTTTTTTCATAACCTAAGTGTGATGACATGCTTTTTATAGCCATTTTACAGTGTTTTAAAGCCGGTGCTAAAATAGCAACAAAAATCTAGCCAAGTTTAAGAGCAGATGCTTTTCCTGGGGAAATTAAACATAAATAAATAAATAAATAAATAAATAAATAAATAAATAAATAGATGCCACAATTGTAACGAAATGGTCTTTTTCGTGAGATTATACGCCTTAAACTTCGCTTACAAGGTTACCTTTGCAGACGGCTTATATTTGCGCGCGACTACTTTTGATAAACGCCGATGGTTTAGTGGAGCTGCTCGGCTTCTAAAAAAACACCGGCGCTTCGGGAGCAAAAACGCTAAATCTGATCGCGGAAAATTAGCGCAAAATCAAGCGGACATCGGAATGTGCGGAGGCGCTTACGATTTTTTTTCGGAATTGCCGCAGATTTTCGGCGGGTTCGGGCCGCATTCAGCCGAAGCCCTCTTTGGTACACATGCATGTACACGAGTACAGCGAAAAGGTCTCATTCGCTTTGGCAAACATCACTGGGAAACATCGTGCCAAACAATTTGGCGTGATTGTGATTCCAACAATTCAAGTAGATTTTCGGGGGGGGGGGGGGGATAACACTCGTCACAAAAGTCCTGTACAGACTGATTAAGACAGTGAACAGTTTAGCCCACTGAGTTACTCATTACTTACAAACCAACATGATAGTTAGAATGATATTATTATTATTATTATTATAATACCGTTATATCACACAAGCTTAAAGCTCGCTTAACATGTACATGTAAGAGTAAGACCAAATCTGATCCACTACTCGGAGAGGCATGATGAATACGAGTCCTGCTTTTTTTTTTTTTTTTTTTAAACAACCCTATAAACTCCACTGTGCAGTAGGGCTGGGTGAAATAGTGATATAATATCAATATCGTGATAATTTATCTCGATAATTCATTAATTAAGAAATAATTCAAAGCAGCTTCACGTAAAGCTCCACGGTCGCATTGTGAAGTGCAAAACTACGCTCCGTAGACAGCTTCTGTGTGCATGAAGGTACTCGTGCGATATATCTTCGGAAAGCTAGGATTCTTGTGATTCGACTGCTATAAACCGTTTCAAGATACAATCACAACAGCAGCTACAGTCAACGTCTCTGTCAGACCACCAACATACAAACAAACACTTACAAAACTGAGGCAACTTATGAAGCCCCACAGTACTGTAATCCACTGATCCAGAACATCCCGGAACACTTGGTACACTGACAAAAGGTCCAAACGATCCAATCAAGTAAAAATATTTAGTCCAAAACACATTGTTACATCATCAGTAAATACCCACGGACTGTTGCTGCGGCATTTCAAATTACCGACGTGCCTAATCTTTCACGTATTCTCAGTTATAACTTCGGTTCGGCTTGTAAACATTCCTGGCCGCTGCACTCTGACCTTTCGATCCGCATTTGAACCAACAAGAACCGATTCTGAACCAACTGGAGCTTCCATGTCCCGTCCAGAGCCTTCAATAGCCAATGAGAGTCATTGTTGAAAGGGAAGTGCCTTCCCCCTTTTCTTTCGTGGAAAACCTCGAGCCGATTGCAACCGACAGCGTGTATGACCGGCGCATCGTATAGACAATGAAATTCTGAAAAAAAAAACACGATACGCTGCATTAGGGGTTTGAGTTTTCAACGCTTCGATTTAAAAGTCCCTGCGTAAAGCTGCCTGACCAGTGGCAAGCGTTCCGTCTTTCCCGCACGTAAAAACGCGTATACGGTCAAAAGTGTAGTTTCGGGACTATGACTGACTTCAGAAGGTGAATTACGGCGAAACGGACGAGGAAAACGATATAATAAAATATATTATAAAAACTGTACATCCTATATATATATATATATATATATATATAAAAAAAAAACTGTATATTCAGACATAAATAAGCTTTAGTTTAAATTATGAATATACATTTTGTAGATTGCTGGATACGAGATATGACAGCTCTTAGGGTCACCTTTCATTAGTGGCCAAAATGATTAGAAAATGAAGATTAGTAACCTTTTCATCCTAGGTGTGTGTACACGGTTACCAAGGGCCCTTTGGAATCTCCGAAAGGTGATTTTGGTAAAAATGCATGGACGTACCCTTAGAAAAAAAAAGTGTGTAAAATATTCATTTTCTTTGGTATTATCATCATCATCATCATCATCAAATTTGAACTTGGACTACTCAATACCCGTAGCGCTTACAGCGATTCTGACGTCTGGGGAAAAAAAAAACGTCAGCGTGTCACCTTTCAGAAGAGACCAAAACCATTTATGTTCTCCAAATGGTCCAAGAACGACTTCGGGTCCGCCTCGGATAGGCGTTTCCGGCTCATTTTACAGGATTTTTATGGAGGTTAAAATTCTGTATTTTCTGAAATGTTAAAATTGTATAATTTAATTTTTTTTTACAGGCTTTTTTATTTTATTAAATATGGTGAGACATATTGTGTATCCTAGAATATCAGGACATATTCGGAATATCACCCATCCCCTACTGTGTGGTGTAACAGGAACACACTGCTGACACTGGGGAGGAATTTGGGAGAAGCTGGTACTGTACACAGGGTGGGTCGAGAAGCCTCAAACAAGCTAAGAACTAAATAAATGATTAAGGACATGTTCCTTCACATGGAGTCTAAATCCTGAACAGTCACAGCTAAGATGTTGTCCTAACTCGAGCCACATGCTATTCTGTAAACACTAAATGGCGCTGCTTTTAGGCTACCGTTCCGATCGGTCAGTAAGAAGACAAGACGACAACCCCGTCGAAGGCGTTTAAACAGCGTCTAAAAAACAGAGTGGCAAGAATCACACCGCCCCATGCCCGAGGGCGGAGCAGCGAACAAACCAGATAATGCGGTTGCCAGATTGGGTATATTTCCAAATATTGTGCAGCCACCAAGATCTGTTTGACAGCAAATAATCAGAATGAAATCTAAAAGTGCAGACGGTGTGTCTACGATGTACAGAACTACTTCTACTGTAAGGTATATTGCCACGTTTGGGTGAGGTAAAGGGGTAGTTTAAAAAAAAAAAAAAAAATTTATAAGCTTCTCCAAATATCGCGGAGTTTGCTTGATTTCCGTGATCGCAAAACCACCACATCCTGGAGGGACTGTCACAATGGCTGGGGTGAAAAAAGAAGAAGAAAAATATCCCCCCCCCCCCCCGCTGAATTTTTTTGCACATTTGCTGAAACATGGCAACCCTGCTTACTGATATTAGCTTGCACATGGGAAACACAGCTGCTGTATCAAACACAGCCGGACAAAGGCACGCGTAAACCCTGTAAAAACGGAACTGCTAGACTGTATGATGCACACGGACGACTGACCGCCGTCTGCTACGGCTTGGTTCTCGTCTTCATGTTATTCTTAGCGTCAGACTGCAAAGTCAAAATCTGTGGTCACGAGCCGCAGCTGGTTAAGGGTTATTCGTGTCCTAAAAGGATCTTGAACCCTTTACTAAGAGATAAACCACGGTTCTGGATTCTGCTTTCGAGAACAGCACTACATTCCTGCAACTCGACAAATGTTTTCTGACATTAACATCCAAAACCCCACACACACACACACACACACACACACACACACACACAGATGAGATGGAACCGACTGATGTAGCCTAATATACTAATACTGATCTCTCAAAACACCTGACATACTGACAAGGCTGGACATTTACAATCCAACAGCTCACCAGATTAGAACAGAAACTGATACAAGGGTTTTTCCTCAATACAATACCGACACAAATCTGTGCCCTTAACTTACTTGTCATGGCATGGTTTACGATTTTTACATTTATTTAACTAGAAATTTTCCTTAAAACTGCAACGTGATGGAACAACGGTCCGTCCAAGCCAGCAGTCTTGCTTTAGAGACGTTTCAAAATATTCCTTATTCCTAAACATGAGAAACATCGCACTTCACTAATATAAATAATTTAAGAGGAACCAGTGCTCCTGCATTTCATTTATAATCACCATCGGCTGGTGATTATAAAAATGTTTTTCTTTTTTTTTAAATAAATAAAACAAACTTATTTAGAAACCACAAAAAGTGCTTCCAGGGTCAAAGTTCATAAGAATAAGTGTCCATTTCAACCAGCACCATATAACTTATATTTTTATATATAATTATTTTTCCTCTAGTGGATGATTTAGATTTAGCGTCGTTGTATTTACACCTAATAAATCTTTCTGTAAAATGTTTTGCATTTGAATTAAAGTGAATTATTTATCGATGCTGATGTGATTAATGAGGTGTGTTTAGAGATGCTGGTGACGCCATCTTGGGGGGAAAAAAAAAAAAAAAAAGAAGACTTTTAATGGAAGTTGGTCAGTGGTGTAATGGCCCTGTGCACCACGTTAAAGATGACATCATCTAAAAAATACTGGTTCTTCATTCCACAAAGAAGTTCATTACAGTTACAACTTCCAAATTATTACAGGCTAATATTAAAAACATGATGCTAACTGTAAACATGTTATGAGAATGTGTCTGCTCTGTTCGGGTGAAAGCTCGACTGGTGTGTGAAAACAGTCCCAGCCGCAGTGTGTGTGAGTGTGAGTGTGTGAGTGTGTGTGAGAGAAAAAGAGAGATATATATTTCAGCTTTACACACTTGCACAACAAAAAAAACAAAAAAAAAAAACCGAGGCTGTTTACTGAACTGACTCGCCCTGAACACGCTGCCACCACCGGATATCTCTCCTAGTTTTGAGAAGACATCTTGTCTAAAAGAAGACCGAAAATAATCTGAAACCAACACCTGAGGCTTTGGGACACTTGTCTATGTATTAGCATCTTTGTTGTCGAGAAAGAAAGAGGCAGCAGAAACAGGACACTAATGTAGCGTTAGTTGTAGCAAACAGAGCAAAAGCATTGATGTCGGAGTCGTTCACACTGAGGCACTGAGGCAGAGACGGAGAAGTCCGGAGGTGAAAGACACACGCAGAGTTTATGTTTGATTTAAAAACGGGTCTGTTTGAGGAAAAAAAGAGGTAGGCCTCAGGAGAAGCCTGGTAGCTGGAGTTAGGGGGAGGCTGTGTGTGTGTGTGTGTGTGTGTGATATACAGATATAAAGTAGCGACACGGCACTGTGAAGTGTTACTGTAGCGCAGACAGGAGCTGGGTGTGTTGTTGTGGCGGAGGTGCGGCAGCAGGATCTGCTGTGCTCTTTCTCACCATGAAGTCCGAGCCGAAGTTATCCTCTCCTCTCTGTTCCCCTGATCGCATGGCGTGAACCCCCTGAATGAACTTCCTCAAGATATTCGCCTGATCCATCCTCACAAGTCCCTGAATATCGGCGCCCAGGCCGAAACGTAGGTACAAAATATAAAAGTACAAAAAAAAAATCTCTCTCTGTGTATATATATATATATAGAAAAATAAATTAAATAAATATCTTAACGACGATTAATTCCAACATCTTTATGGATCCATGCTCCTCTGTACTCCCGGATGAACACGCATCAGCTGTGAGTATCTCCTCTTTCACCGCAGCACGTCGGTTACTCTTGTATTGTTTTGTGCATATATATAATATATATATATATATATACACAGTATGTATGTGTGTATACACACCTACAACCATCGGTTCACCCCTCCCTGCCTCCACACTGCCACATTACCAACTAAACTCAGAAACAAAACTGTCTGGACCGCCCAAACCCCGCCACGAGCCAGTCTCCGCCCTCCGCACACAACACTGTGCTGCAATTGGACAGCGACGCGCTAACACTAGCGTGTGTTTGGCTACAGCTCTGTGTCTATCAAATAAAATGAGCCCTTCCCAATTGCCAATTGTGAGATCTGGCTGTCAATCTGGGCCTGACGTCAGCAAGGTTATAATTGGTTGAGTCCAGTGTGCGCTTCCCACCCAGATTTCCGCTCTGTCTGACGTGTGGACGAGCTTTAATCAATTATATAT
>JANDJT010000041.1:27667128-27687985 GCA_024331685.1 Stegophilus panzeri
TTCCATACTCCCTAAATATGCCCTCCATACTCCCTACGTATTCCATACTCCCTAAATATGCCCTCCATACTCCCTACGTATTCCATACATTAGACTTAGTTAATTTAAATCGCTTCTTTAACAGTGTTTCCAGGGTCGCTGAATAATGCACAAATATATTTTTTGTACTATTAATTATTTGCTCTATTGGACATGCAGTGTGCTTTGGTCTCAACCGCGATGTGCGTCAGGTGACAACATCCGGAGGGGGGCGTGTTTTAAACAAGTTGCTTCCCGATAACTGATGAACCGCAGACACGGCTATAGTGTGTGGCATTTGCTAAAAAATAAATAAATAAATAAATAAATAATAATAAAAAAAAACAAAACAAATACGTTACGTTGTAGGGGTCTTTAAAGCGCGTGAGCCAGTGACATAATAAGCACACTGAACATGTTCGAGTACACTGTGTGTGTGTGTGTGTGTGTGTGTGTGTGTTGAAGTGAGTTTATGGAGATTGCGTTAAAGCCTATTGGTGACGTACAGTACTAAATGACTGTAGGTTATGCAGACGAAGCCATTGTTCTGTGACACGAAATGTCGGCTGAAAAAGGCACTATTAAACAATCTGGAATGCTTTCGTGTTTGAGGAAAAAGTTTGAGATCCCATAACGCCTCGATAAACACACTTTGCTCGATGAGACGTGACATCGGCTCATTTCCTGAATCCAGTCAGCAGCAGGGACTGTTTCACTCCGCCGTCTGAGAAAGGAAATACTGAAAATAATCAGAAATATGCTGCAATTAACTTCAACCTTCGACATTCAGAGAGATGTTGTTTCGAGACTTGTAGCCAAAGAGGAGACAGTAAGAAGCCGCAGCGGTGAGTGTGTGTGTGTGTGTGTGTGTGTGTATGTGAGAGAGAGAGAGGTGTTTTGACAGCTGAAAATAAGCGTGAATTCACTTAAATTGGGACAGTTTTTATTATTATTATTTTTTTTTTATTTCCAAAGTGTCTAAGCTTTCTTGGCATTAATGAAACAAAATACCCAACACAAAACACTTTTTATGTTATATCTGGCAACACATGTTCTTTCATCCTCATTTACATGTTTAAAACATTATTTATGTGTCGCAGACTTTGTCATAACATTAGTACATCATAACAGGATCTTTAAAAAAAAATCTTACCCAAGTCCACCATCAGCATATTTGAATACTGTATGAACACAGCAGAGTGAGTAAAACTAACTACACATTAAGAAGTACAGCAACAATAACAATAACAATAGGTTCAGGACCCTAACAGGAATCTTCAGTAGTTTCCAAGTTCATATCTAATATTTTTTGTTATTGTTTAAATATTCAGAACAACCAGATAAAGTAAATCACAATAGAAAAACGCAGTTTTTGCATTTATGTCCAGTAGCAGCATTAACGTTAATGTGTAAAATGATATAAATACAATACACACTGTAAAAATCCCTGCATACTCACTAATAGGCCTGAGTAACAGTCAGTACGTTCACATGGACAACAATAATCCGATATTAACCCTATTGAGACGATACTCTGATTAAGAAACTAGCATGTAAACAGAGATTATTGATCACCTTAATCTGATTAAAGTCATACTCGAAGTAAACACAAATCGAATTGAGACGTGTGGAGTATTCCTGTTTTAGTCGCATTATGGAAGTCCATTACAGACATGTACACACCTTAATCACACTATTAACGTCGTGTGAGAGTTTTCACCGCATTTTGCAACAGGACACGTACACACACGGCAGCGCTCGACTGTTTGACGGCAAACAAGAGAGCACGGCTGCGTCCCAAACCGCATACTTATCTACTGTATAGTAGGAGATATACATGTATTTTGGCTACTATAAAGTAGGTAAGTACGCAGTTTGGGACGCAGCCCACGGCTTCAAGCAGTCGTCTATTTGCACGTACAGCATGACAAATAATTAACCGCACTTGAAGCTTTCGTAAAACTAAAAACCCAAAACTGTATACGGTACCATAACAAAGACGAACTCTATGTCGATACGTGAAATTCTGGAGGGAACGTCAGACGGCGTGGGGCGTGGCGTAATGACGTGGCGTAATGACCTGTGCCATTAATCGATCTATGTTCTGTAACTTAAAACAGGTACATGAAAGGAGTATTCTAAAAGCGACTCATGTAAACACCTTAATCAGAATATTGCCTTACTCAGAATAAGGTCAATAATTAGATTACTGCTGTCCATGTAAACGTAGTCATATCTCCCAGTCTGCCTTATTCCCCTATTTCTTCAAATCAAAAATCTAAATAAACCACCATTTAAAGCAAGAAAATCCATCAGTGCATCATTTAACTGTAGTTGTGGGGTGATTCCTGCATCCATTCATGCCTCCATTATATTCCTTAACTTTTCCTCTCTCCACTTACTGTATCTTACGACTGTCCTTAATCGTGCTGTCCGTTTAGGTAATCTTGGCAACATGAACGTTAAGAAGTAGGAGAAAATGATTGTAAATCATTAAACTCTAAACATATGTACATGATTTGAACTAACTTTTACTTATTTTGTTAGAGTAGTCCATCGTATTCATATCAATTACACTCATCTTAAATATGTGGAATATATTAGTCATGACAGTTGTATAATCTTATAGGCAAATCTCATATCATGTTTAACTCCTCAAGATTTTTGGGGTCACCTTCCTGTTTGATGATGACAACACCCCTTTATATGACGTCACATGAATTAAGTGAGCTTTTTCCTGCTTATCAAGCAGTTCCACACCAATTGTTAGTAACAAAAGTTTTGACTTGCGTTTATCAGGCAAGAAAATAAATGAGTCGAACGTTCCCACTTTACCTGAATTCACCCTGTATAATGATTGGTTAAGTATGTATGAAAGCTTATATGTTGTTGTTGTTGTTTTTTTTTTTTTCATTTTGTATGTTTTGTGCTGTAAAGAGAACGTGCCGGTTGTTGACACTCAAATCCTGAACATTGAGAGGGATGAAGGTGTCGTGTATTGCTGGAGAGTGAGTCATTTTTTTTTTTATTTCACGTGTTTCCACAAAAAAAAAAAAAAAAAATCAGAACATACAGTCATGGGAAAAACACAGTACACCCTCCTTGAATTCGATGTTTTTATTCATCAGGGCTTGAATAACAATTGGCTGGTCTTCACTTAACCCTAACCCTATAAGCAAACAAATAACCGCAGGTGACAACAACAAAACACAACAGATTTCTGTAGTAGTGTGTAGTCTTTTTTTTTTTCTTCTTCAAAAAGTAAACCAACATTCAGAAACCACATAGGGGAAAAATAAGTACACCCTATAATTCAGTAACATTTGTTCAGAACCACCTTTAGCAACAATGTCTCTATGGGGTTGAGGTCTGGACTTTGACTTGGCCATTCCAACACATTCATTTTTTTTTTTCTTCTTCTTTAGCCATTCTGATGTCAGTTTGCTGGTGTGCTTGGGATCATTGTCCTGTTGCATGACCCAATTTCAGCCCAGCTTAAACTGCTGGACAGATGGCCTCACATTTGTCTCAAGAATATTCGGGTATAAAGTGGAGTTCATTGTTGTCTGAATGACTGCAAGTTTCCCATAGCTGCAAAACAAGCTCAAATCACCACCATGCTTCACAGTTGGTATAAGGTGTTTGTGGTGATGCACTGTGTTTGGTTTTTGCCAAACATGTCACTGTGCATGGTGACCAGACATCTCCATCTTGGTCTCATCAGTCCAAAGGATATTGTTACAGAACTTACACGGATTGTTCAGATGCAATTTGGCAAACCTAAGTCATGCTCCATATTCTTTTTGGAGAGAAGGGACTTTTTCCTAGCCACCATTCCTGAAATACTTGTTCAGTCTTTTTTGTTTGTGCTGTCATGAACATAAACATTTAATGTGCCTACAGAGGCCTGTAGATCACATCATGTAGCTCTTGGGTTTTTCTTTATATCTCTGAGCATTAAACAGTCTGAACTTGGACTGAATTTGCTGGGACACTCACTCCTTGGAAGATTGGCAACTGTCTTGAAGGCTCTCCAACTGTGAACAATCTTTCTCACTGTAGAATGAGTTTCTCATTGTTTGGAAATGGTCTTATAACCCTTCCCAGATTGATTAGCAGTAACAATTGCTTCTCTGAGTTCATGGCTGTATTTTCTTCTTGGCATGATGTACATACACACAGCTGAGTGCCCCAGAACACCAAACTGGCAAAGGTTCTGCTTTAACCAGGTTATCACCCTTGTCCATTTCATTAGTAACACCTGACTACTAATTAATGATTGTGGAAGTAGGAAGGGTCAACTTACTTTTCCCACCTGGTTTCTGAATGTAGGTTTACTTTTTTGGGAAAAAATGACTACATCTTGAAATCTATTGTGGTTTTTTGTTTTGTTGTTGTTGTTAACTGAGGTTATTTGTTTTGAGAAGTTGGTGAGGACCACACAATTATTATTTAGGCCCTGATAAATAAAAACATAGAATTGATGAAGGGTGTACTTTCTTTTTCCCATAACTGTAAGTGAAACAAGCTCAGACACCAAGGATGTGTGATGATGCCACTAATAGTGTTTCAACTTCACAGGGAGCCACAGGGAACACCAGAATCGGCAAATACGACCCTCATACCAAACAGAACAAGGTACATTTGATGTTTTGGCCTACAGCACATGCACATAAATCCGACCAAGGCATTTTATTAGACTTGAGAAACTTCCTGGAGGAATTTCTCTATGCACACATGTAAAGGTGGTTGTTAAAAGAAAGTTAAAAGAAAACCTGGATAAATGAGTGTAGAAACACAACTGCAGATTTTTCCAGGCAGGTGTACTGCATGATTCAATTAAGTGGTCATCAAAACCTAACACTGACATGAAGTTTGCAAGAGGGAAAGCTCTACGTGACTGAAAGTCTGTCAACAATTACATGGAGAGGGATCTTATAATAGGGTTGTAGTGCACAGACCTCCTATTAGAATAACAAATATACATCTGAGTGTAAGATGGTGCAATAACCATAGGCGGTGGTCTACAGAGATGTAGAAATAATCATATGATCAAATGAGTCATCCTGCACCATGTTCTCCACACATATGAGTTGCTTGTGTGGCACACACTAAGAGAATGGTACAGGCTTGACTTCTACAATGAGGAAATGTGATGGCTCTGTTATTCTGTGGGAGGCATTTTGCTGGTATGGTGTGTCTCCTTTCAGTGAAGGGCCACTGAAAATCAATATACAGTTGCCTTTGAAAGTATTGGAACCACAAGGCCCTTTTTTTCTTTTCTTTTTTTTTTTTTTGCTATACACTGAAGACATTTGGGTTTGAGATCAAAAGATGAATATGAGATGAAAGATCAGAATTTCAGATTTCATTACATCTAGACTTGTTATACAACTTAGAACATTGCATCTTTTGTTTGAACCCATTTTTTCTCCAAATGATCAAAAATATTGGAACACGTGACTGTGGTTTTTCTTTAATATAACATTAATATAACATTTAATATCTCTGAATGTCTACTCTTGGTTTGTTCCCTGGGTTTCGTATGTGAAGACTGCATTTGTTGTTAAAAAGGATAAACCAACATGAAGACCAGAGAGCTGTCTATGGGAGAAAAGCGAGTCATTTTGAAGCTGAGAAAAGAGGAAAAATGAATCAGAGCCATTGCGACATTAGGCATAGCCCGTACAACAGTTTGTAATTCCTGAAACAGAAAGAAACCACTGGTGTACTAAACAACAGAGACTGAATGGGTCAGTCAAGGAAAACAACAACAGCTCATGAGAAACATTGTGAGAGCCGTTAAGAAAAGCCCAAAAACATCAGTCAATGACCTCACCAACAACCTTCACAGGGCAGGGGTGAAGGTTTCACCATCCACCTTTCGAAGAAAACTTTGAGAGAAGAAATATAGAGGCCAAACCACAAGATGCAAACCTCTCATAAGCAGTAAGAACTGGAAAGCCAGATTGGAATCCACAAAGAAATACAGAGATGTTCTGTTCAACAAAAGTTCTGGAACCAAGATGAACCCCTACCAAAGTGATGGAAAGGCCAAAGTGTGGAGAAGGAAATGATCTGCTCCTGATTCAAAACATACAAGCTCATCTGTGAAACATGGTAGAAGTAGTGTCATGGATTGGGTTTGCATGGCTGCTTCTGGAACATTCTCACTAATCTTTATTGATGATGGAACTCATGATGGTAGCAGCAGAATGAATTCAGGAACATTTTGTCTCTCAGTTTACAGAGAAATGCAGCCAATCTAAACTTCATTATGTAGCAAGACAACGATCCAAAACACACTACAACCTCAACAAAGGACTTCATCAGGGGGGGAAAGTGGAAGGTTTTAGACTGGACAAGTCAATCACCAGACCTTAACCCAACTAAGCAGCATTTCACCTCCTGAAGTGAGAACCAAAACAAAGAACCTGGAAAAGCAACACAAAAGAAGAATGCAACAGTTTGGTTGGTGATGTCAGTGGGTCTCCGACTTGATGCAGTTATTGCAAGGAAGGGATATGCAACCAAATATTACGTGCTATTTACTTTAACTGTATGAAGGGAATTTGTACAGAATTGTACAGTGCCAGAGACTTGTAGAATCTACGCTGAAGCTGTTGAAACATATTGAAGCTGTTCGTGCTGGAAGGAGACATTACTAAGACACTTTATGCTCGTGTTTCATTTTACCCGTCTGTAGTTCCGCTACATACAAAATTCTATAAATACAATAAATCACAAAACGAAATTTATTTATTTATTAAATTCTCACACTTTTGCAAAACAACTCATTCTTATTAAAGCTTCTCATCATAATATTCTTGAGTCCACATCAATGGCCAAGTTTGAATAATTTTATATATAATGTAAATATATGTTGCCAAATTAAAGCTAAATGTTCTGTTACTTATTGCTTTTTTTTTTCTCCCTTTTCACAGCTACTGTACACTTTTGACAAGCAAGTGTGTATTAGCAGCTGCTCTCTGAATAGAGAAGAAACCCTGCTGGGTAGGTTTCTCACTCTCAGGCTAATTTGATCTGCTTACTGGATGAAAGTGGGTGTCTGTTCTGAAGCTCATTATATGTTACAGCATAATGTGTAGTTGATTTACGTAGCTTCAGTATTTATAAATGGTAAATACTATATGTAATCAAATTGTAGGCAGACATATTTATACTAAGTGCCTTACAGGTGGTGGACAAATAACAGAAATACCACATTAGAAAGGACCTTGACTCTGAAATGATTAAATCCCAATTATAAATGCAGCTGTACAGGCGAGTTTCATTAGGTTGACTGCCAGCTTAGAGTATCAGCTTTAAAAAGGTCTGACTTAGCACTTTGATATGTCCAATTTCAAAACCACAACTAACAACGTTCCAAAGAGGCCATGTTTTATGTGGTCGAATTGCAGGTGCCTCAGTCACAAATGAATGGAAATGTAATTCTTCAAGGAAAACAGTGCTGTAATGGCAGTGTATGCCAAAAAATAGACACATGGCATTAGCACAGCATAACCGTGGTCTCCAAAAATGAATAAGCACCATTATGACCCAGTCTCTAAAAAATCTATGTGTTGAGCCTCACATCTACGAAATTCATGGCATGGTGGCCATTCAGAAACATTTTGTATCAAAGGCCAGTTCATTGGTAAAGAGTGGAAAGGTGTAAAGAGAACATTATCTAACTCACTTTTAGGCTGTGGTGAATCCAGAGCCCACCCCAAGAAATACTAGGTGTGAGGTGGGAATACACCCACACAGGTCACCACACACTCACACACACACACTTGCACCCAGAGACAGTTTATCTTAGTGGCATCTACTGCCACGTTTTTGGGAGGTAGGAGGAAACCAGAGGAAACCGACATGGACATGGAGAGAACATTCAAGATTTGTGCTCAGGCAGCTAATAAAATAATAATAATAATAATAATAATAATAATAATAATTGTTATTATTATTATTTTAATTATAATTATTATAACTAGTGGTTAGCACGTTCGCCTGACACATCAAGGGTTGGGGGTTCGATTCCCACCATGGCCTTGTGAGCACGGAGTTTGCATGTTCTTCCCGTGCTGCGGGGGTTTCCTCCAAGTACTCCGGTTTCCTCCCCCAGACGTGCATGGTAGGCTGATTGGCATGTCCAAAGTGTCTATATTGTGAATGGGTGCGTGTGTGTGATTGAGCCCTGCGATGGATTGGCACCCTGTCCAGGGTGTACCTTGCCTTGTGACCGATGCTCAATGGGATAAGCTCCAGGTTCCCTGTGACCCAAGCGGTATAGAAGATGGATGGATGGAATACATTTTATTTATAGAGCGCTTTTCAAGATACTCAAAGACGATTTACATAAGCCATAATGCCTTTGGAGGCCAGGGACAGACACCAGTGATGTTTCAGCTGTTTTGGCTGTGATGTCTTTGTTCTCTGTGCTAATTATGCAGTGATGCAGAGCTGATAAAATGGTTAAAGGCTCTCTCTAAGCATGCTATGTTGACAGCCACCTCTGCCGGGCATTTCCCAGCTGACTGTGAACCAACAGCTGATATGTGACTTCAGTTGCAGCAGTATCTAGGAGTGAGCCAGATTTGGCCTTTATAAACCACAGAGGCCACTGGCAGGCTCCAGACAGTCCGTGCTTCAATGTTGGAACTATGGGAAAAGCATTCAGATGCGCTGCACTTGACGTCACAGTGCATGCTTACAAGCAGCTTGGATTGGCTGTATAGATGGCGTCTTCACTCACAGCACAGCACTGGTGGCTCACCAGATGAAGCGCTGTGTTCAGGCACACAATGACAAAAACAGAATAGCACCCTTGAGTGGCACCCACATAAGTTCTGTTAGCTTTGTATGAGCCTTAAGTGGACAAATATCAAACTCTCTGACTTCTGACAGTCATCTGAATTAACCATGGGTGATTACTAAACTGCAGGAGTATAAACATCAATTCTGCCATCAACACAGCCTTTGAAGCTTTGAGCCTGGCCAAATTTAGACCCCATTGAGACCCCAAGGTTGTCTGTCCCAAGAAAGTTATTTTCCCTGGACAAAAGCACAATCAGAGAGATGGATCATGTGGTCAGAACAGGGGATTCTACTCTACATGCTTCCACAAGGACAGTGGTCTTTGTTTGAGTTTTTAACGCATGTCTTTTAGACTGGTTCACATCAGTATGACTGTGTGATGCACCCATTGTGCTCTCATTACTCTGGAATGCTGTTCCCTTCGGGCTTGCCTATTCAGTGATGGGCATTCCGAGTCAATGTTGACCGTCCGCATATTCTCTACAGGGGAATATACTACTTGAATAGACCATACGATTTATTGTGATGAGCTCCAACTATCTGGAAGCAGGTGTTTTCCCCCTCAGATATAAAAAAGTCAGAATTTAGGGCAGCCTGCCTCACCCTCAAGTACGTTCTACCTGTTTTTGTGACATAATCACAGCTTGAGCCATTCTGACAGCATGGTAACTGTGAGGTATATAAATTACCAGGACAGCAGGAGATTCTTTCTTATATAAATCCTCTACAAATGGACTCACCAACAGTTAGTCTCACAGAAGGTGACCCACTGGGTCAACACAATTGAAAGTGCATACACAAAGAAGATTGGTGATGCAGCAGATCTGGGAAATCTGCCCTGTCTCACCCTTTTGCTAAGGTGCAATGGCTCACTACTGTCCTGGCAGTCTATTGTATCAGACAAACATCTCCAACATTTCCCAAACATCATTCCCCAGGCAGACCATTTTATATTTACATTACGTCTTATCCCAGGCAGACTCATTGTCGCAGATGAGAGTAAAGCTGAGGTTTCTTCTTGGGAAAGATGGTCCAATGTCCCACCACAAACCATTCAACACTTCTATGACAGCATTCCAAGAAGGATTAAAGCTGTTGTGGAGATCAAAAGTGGCCATACTTCTTAATAGCTCCCTTATATTAATATCACATGTCCATTATTTTGTCCATCACCTGTGCAACTGAGGTAGAATTCACAGCATGTTAGCAGTTGAGGCTCTCTGGTAGATCTGGCTTTGAATTCACAGTCTTCTATTCACATGCAAAAAGCCTTCACTGCTGAGCTACCGCTGATATGGCTTATTTGCATATACCTCAGTATCTTACCTCTATATTGATTGGTAATGTAATACCTAGTAATAATAACAACTATCTGTGTTTGTACCAGCGGTCAGTCTGACACGGTCATTGCAGGGAGGAGAGGATCATTTTAAACCAGGTATCTCCAACTACCACACACACACACACACACACACACACACACACACACTGCAGAAATGCACACACAGAATATACACAGCACATGTACACAAAAATGATCATAGCCTAGCAGTTTCAAATAAAGTTGTAATTAATGAAACTAGTTGCAGCTGTAGCCCTGCATTGAAAGGAAATTACACGCCTTAATACATGTAGATGTAACTCAGGGGCTTCATTTTGCTGAACAATCAGAATTTGCTATTATTTTCACATGGCAGAGCTAATGAGTAAACCATTCATGTACTAATTGTTATGACCTCCTGAGTATGTTACTGATTAACATACTCAGGAGGTCATAAGGAGATGCCACTTAATCCATGTGCAGCTGAATAAGTCTGACTGTAGATCTATGCATGAAGAGCTATCTAGGCATAACACATTCTTTAGTCATCACTACAATATGCTGTCATACACTCAAAAAAGAAAAGGAAACACGTGACAAGACAAAACACTGTGTTTTCCAACTGACATTAAACTTTCCCAACTTGATAGCCATCGTGAAAGTTTGGAATCTATTAGCAATTCCTAATATTAGCATCAATTACCTCAGGCCTGGTGAGGTGATGAATAGAAATACCAACTACAGATTACATTTACATGCTGTGTAAGGTTAAAGCAATCCAATACCGACATCAATTCTGTATAAAATGAGCAGTTTCTGTCAACCTGAATGTTGACACATGGATGAGGCCAAGGTTAGGAGATCATTAAGTTTGGACATTTCAGAAGTGCAAAGTGCGTATTATTAAGAGGAGGTGTACATCTGTAAGAGGGGAACTTACATCCGACATACACAGTTGGGGATGCAGACTACGGTTTATTCCATGAGCCAATATATCCTTGTGCTGGTGATGAAGAGTAGTCCAAATAGTAGTGATGGTGGTTTCTGCGGTGTAGTAAGCAGAATGCCACTGCATAGTGAACATACCTTGGCCACCAAGAAATGCCAGTTGTGCTTCAGAGCTTAAGAGTCAGAGCCAGTGCAAATGTTTAAACGCTTTAGTTCAGTTAGAGAGTATGTTATCTCCTTCGGTTCATTCTACACAACATACAAGTGACTCAGGCTGGTCTGGTCATAGGGCTTGGGCTCAAATGTTCGTTAAGTGTCCAAAATCAGCAGAGAATCCACACAAAAAGCAAAAAGGAGACAATTAAAAAAAAAAGGGAAAATTCTAAGAAAAGGAGAAGTGGAAAGTCAAATGCGCACAGCATACTCGTAACTGGACATAACATAGTTGTTCTGGCAGTAATTCCCAATGACCCATTGGTATATACTGTTTCTACACTACAAATTCATAAATAAATAAATATATATATATATACACACACAAACACACACACACACACACACACACACACACACACACATATATATATACAAATCTTTTTTCTTTTCTTCCATTTTTTCCTAGTTTCAAAATACCTGACTCTCCTTATAGAAATAAATCCAATTAACAACATTAAGGTTATAAAAGCTGTGGATTGCAAGGTCAAAGTTCAGGTAGGCTGCAGTCTTTTTGATAATTACCATATAGCGGTTAGAATGCGATGAAACTTTGTATTCAGGTGACAAATTAAAGAAGAAAAAAAAACCAACCATATAAAATGTAAGGTGTAATTTCACCATGAGCTGTCAGTAAGCTTTACTGTACCTTGGCATAGATTTGAGAAGCCTTTAGATCTGGAGGGATGAACACCATTCTTCCAGGTGGTGGAGAGTTCTGTCTAATATGCTTAAGTATTTGGCATATTTATACTTTATTTATGCTTTACTTGAGAATAATTTCTCAGTACTTTTGTCCACGCACGCTAACACATCCCTCCAAAGTCTCTCATATACAGTATGTTCAATTGGGTTGAGATCTGGTGACCTACATCATTTTCACACCCATCAGACTATTCAGTGAGCCCTCATGCCCTTTGGAAGGGGAAATGTTTACTTGGAAGAGACCACTCCCTGCAAGATAGACATGTTTCATCATAGGATAAAAATGATCAGTCAAAATAACTGCATTGCTTTGCAGTGACCTTTCCCTCTAAGGGGAAAAGTGAACCCAAACCATGCCAACAAAATGCCTCCCACAACCTAACAGAGCCGCCACATCCCCCCCCTTTAATTTGTCACCTTTCTGTACATGTGTGCAATGTGTAGAAGTAGACTTCATATGTAGTGGTAGCTGGTTTATTTTTCAGACATAAAATTCCAATGTATTAAGGTTTGAAATACCAAGTGCATATTGTAATTCTTTTCACTGTTATTGCAGTTTAGGATAAAGATACTTTTTAATTTTCTTTAGTTTCTGTATCCCGACTCGTCACGGAACACTGTGCTGGAAAGCCATTTGTTGGTGGCAGCAGAAGATGGCTGTATGTATTGGCGTGGTGTATTTGTAACATATTCCTATGTGTTTCAGCTTGTGATCAATTTTATTAACATTTTATTGTTTAACAGTTTATTGTGGCTTTGGAGCTTTTATTGTATTTCACATGTTCATCAGACCTAGATGATGCTTCCAGCTTACTCACATGGTAGAGCTAATGTTTAAGGATGTTAAGTTTACTGTTGTGAAGCCACTGTTTAATCAAATGTATTGATTCTTACTTTTTGTCTAGATATTGACCAGTACCACATACTGCTGGGGAGGCAGGAAGGCTGTAAAGTTGTGAGTCTTTGTACTGTATGCAGTATACACTATGTGACCAAAAGTATACGGACACCTGACCATCACACCCGTATGGAATTGTTCCAAAAGCATGGGCATTAAAACATGGAGTTGGTCCCCCCTTTGATGTAATAACAGCCTCCAGTCTTCTGGGAAGGCTTTCCATTAGATTTTGGAGCGTGGCTGTGGGGATTTGTGTTCATTCAGCTACAAGAACATTAGTGACGTCAGATGAGTGAGGAGGTCTGGGGTGCACTCGGTGTTCCAGTTCATCCCAAAGGTGTTCAGTGGGATTGAGGTCAGGGCTCTGTGCAGGACACTCGAGTTCTTCCACTCCAACCTTGGCAACACATGTCTTTATGGCGTTCGCTTTGTGCACAGGGGCATCGTCATGCTGGAACAGATTTGGGCCTCTTAGTTCCAGAGAAGGGAAATTGTAACGCTACAGCATACAAAGACATTCTATATGCTTCTGACTTTGTGGCAACACATATGGGTGTAATGGTCAGGTGTCCACAAACTTTTGGCCATATAGTTTATATTATAAAATTTTAATGTAGTAGGGGAGAGCGGACACGGTTGCAACACAACACATTTATAACACTTTTTTTTTACTTGCATATACACCGATCAGCAATATCATTAAAACCACCTGCCTAATACTGTGTAGGTGCTCCCTTGTGCCACCAAAACAGCTCTGACCCATCGAGACATGACCCATCGAGACACCCGCTGTAGGTGTGCTGTGGTATCTAGCACCAAGACGTTAGCAGCAGATCCTTTAAGTCCTGTAAGTTGTGAGGTGGGGCCTCCGTGGATCGGACTTGTTTGTCCAGAACATCCCACAGATCCCCGATCAGATGGAGATCTGGGGAATTTGGAGGCCGAGTCAACACCCTGAACTCTTTGTCATGTTCCTCAAACCGTTCCTGATCGATTTTTGCAGTGTGTCAGGGTACATTATCCTGCTGAAAGAAGCCACTGCCATTAGGGAATACCGTTCCCATGAAGGGGTGTACTTGATCTGCAACAGTGTTTAGGTAGGTGGTACAGTACATGTCAAAGTAACATCCATATGAATGCCAGGTCCCAAGGTTTCCCAAAGCATCACACTGCCTCCGCCGGCTCGCCTTCTTCCGAGGTAAGCGATGCACACGCACCCGGCAGTCCGCATGATGTAAAAGAAAACATGATTTATCAGACGAGACCACCTTCTTCTGTTGCTCCATGTTCCAGTTCTGATGCTCACATGCCCCTTGTAGGCGCTTTCGGCGGTGGACGGGGTCAGCATGGGCACTATGACCGGTCTACAGCTACGCGGGCTGTATGGGCTCATACACAGCCAGCTCTGATGCTCTGTGTTCACTCCTTTCTATCATAACCAGCATGAACTTGAACCAGCGGTTGAACCAACATGAACCAGCAGTTTGTGCTACAGTAGCTCTTCTGTGGGATCGGACCAGATGGGCTAGCCTTGGGTTGTCTTTCGCCGGTTGTCCTTCCTTGGAGCACTTTTGGTAGGTACTAACCACTGCATGCTAGGAACAATATCAACTTCAAGAGCTGACTGTTCACTTTCTGCCTAATATATTCCACCCCTTGACAGGTTCCACTGTAACG
Organism: Stegophilus panzeri; assembly: GCA_024331685.1. Lineage (NCBI taxonomy): Eukaryota > Metazoa > Chordata > Actinopteri > Siluriformes > Trichomycteridae > Stegophilus > Stegophilus panzeri. The sequence goes on from JANDJT010000041.1 coordinate 27,681,729, forward strand.
AGATAATCAATGTTATTCACTTCACCTGGTTTTAACGTTATGGCTGATCGGTGTAAAAATACATCACTTATATCTGTCCATTAAAAAAAAAAAATCAGCAGTAGTAAAAGAGACAGAAAAGCTGTACCCACTAATTTCCACTCATGCAAGAATGAATTGCAATAGACGCAGAGCTCATAAAGACATTATCATTTTTAAAAAATCTTATAGTTCTGGTTAAACCATTGTATCCATGCTATAGTAATTGCGGAGTAGTTTTCTCCGTGCTGTGAGGTCAAAGGATACTCAAATTTCATTTTCAGCATTTAGATATTTGTTTTCACCTCCCACAGTATAATACATAGGCAGTTGAAAACATCCAGGCTTTTATTTGACTTAGTCATTTCATATTATGATTATTGAGTAGCTGAGAATGTGTATGAGTTTTGATGTAACAGGTGATGCAGAACACAGAGCGTCTTGGGAAAGACAGAGTGACGGACGAGTTCTGCTGGGTTCAGTGGGACTCGGACACCCAGAGACTCTTCTTTCTAACAAGCAGGGTCAGAAATTCCCCTTATTTCTTCTCTTTTAGCCATAGTCTCAGGAGTGATGCTGCTGTGGCAGTCCTTCATACAGAAATGAGAAATAGGCATATAAATTTACAAACAATGCTAAGAAAATGCTAGATTTTTGAAGCCTAGTAGACAGTGGGCCTCGTTTATCAAGCTGGATGTGAAGAGATTTATTTTGTCGTAGGAGCAGTTACACAAAGAATATGGTACTCATGAAAATTCTCTAGTTTCAGAGAAAGTTTGTGTCCTACTCGTGCTCCCGAGTGTGTGTAACTTTACACGTAAGAAGACGAACTAATATAAACCTCAATTGAACAAATCATGATGTAAATTGTGACGAGTTATTGCGCTTTTATATACAGTGTTTTTTGTTTTTTTTTGCCAGACACTCGTCATTTCAGCTGTTTGAGCGTTGCCTTTTATGGAGTTTGGTGGGTGTCACCAAATGCAAATCAGCTGTGCACGCTCCTGATAATTTACCGTTCTAAATAAGTACCACATTATAATAAAAGCAGAGTGAGTTTTGAAGAGCGAACCCAAACCATTCTCTTCAATATCAATGTTTTTACCTGGGGTAGTGGTGGCTTGGCGGTTAAGTCTTTGGGATCAGAAGGTCGGGGGTTCAAGCCCCAGCACTTCCAGGCTGCCACTGTTGGGCCCTTGAGCAAGGCCCTTAACCCTCTCTGCTCCAGGGGGTGCTGTATCATGGCTGACCCCAACTTCCTGACATGCTGGGGTATGCGAAGAAAAGAATTTCACTGTGCTGTAATTTATATGTGATAAATAAAGACTCATTATCATTAGCATTACCTGAATGACTGATATTGCATTTATCAACGACATTCTTTCATGTCTTCTCTATTATTATGTTCTCAGTCATTAATTTTTTTAATGTTCTCTGAGTTTCTGCTACACTCACATTATGACTGTTTTTTTCTGTTCTATTTTAGGAGAAATATGTGCTTAAGTCTGTACAGTTTTTTCCTGACCACAGTTTTGAGACCCTGGTAAATATATTATTGTATATCATTGTCAGTTCTTTAGTGTTGCATCATGTTTAATGACAGATAAAGTCTGATTTATTTATTTATTTATTTATTTATTTATTTTATGTTCGACAGTTTGAACTCCCCTTGGAGTTACCCAGTAATCCTTTCACCTCTGTGAGGTAAGCAGCCCATTAGTTATTATTATTTTTTTTTTATTGCTATAGCTTAATAATAAATATTGTTCGACACAAAAAGTGCAATAACGGGCCATTTGCGTGTTTTGCTTTGTATAGGTTTATTAATTTTGGACATGATCACTACCAAAAGCGGGAAAACGAGGGAATGAAACTGATGGTCTTTACAGACAGAACTGGCAAGTCATTTGAAGAGCGCTGAGTTAGCTTACGATTTTAGAAAGGACATTGAATGCTGTGTAGTGACACGTTATTAAACAAAGTCAATGATTATTGTTGTTTTATCTTCTTCACTCACATGCCTTGAGATAGAAATTAAGTTATATTTTTTACATCATGAGTTACATCACTCGTGGTGGCAATCAAAGTCCAAGTAATTCACAAATATGGCAACTGCATTGGATGTTTGATCAGATATTTTAATGGCTTATACTAATCAGAATACAAAAACAACAATGAAATATGTTAATCCTACATACATATTTGTGTATTAATCATGAATTCATTTGCAACTGTACATTTTTAACAGAAATTTCTCTGTTTCTTTTATTTAAAATCATCCAGAGCATATAGCACTCTTCAAAAACTTATATAAACCTCCTTGTCTTTTTTTCCCCCCTATAGGGATCATGTGTGTGTGCTACAGCCATCCTCTGCATGGGGTTGAGGATTATACATACACCATTGCGTTTGTGCACAGAGGTACACGGACTGCAGCGTTATTTCTGAATAAACTCACATTTGTTAATGTGATAACATTTTTTTGTGTGTGTGATTTTTTTTTAAACGCAGGTTTCAGTAAGACTTTCATGATAGCACTTGAACAAAGCGTACAGCCAGGCAGCATTCCAGCCCTCCAGCCACTCTTCATCTATTTGGGTCAGTGGAGAAAACTGATGTTCATTCAGAGAGAAACGTTAAAAATTCAGTCTCACACCTTCATTTGTAATTTCACAATGCTTTATTAATCAATCAATCAATCAATCAATCAGTCGTCAACGGAATCATGCTCTTTATTGTTCCTCTCATTTCTTTCTGTTGATTTATGATGTGCGGTTAAATTTTTCTAAGCATGCGTTCTCTGAACATGTAATATCTGAAACTCTCCCACAGGTCATTATGTTGTAGTTTATCTAGCTGGCCACTTCCTCCATCTGATCAACTGCAGGCAGCAGGACCTGCTCTGCCACAGTCTCTTTCTGTCAGGTGAGTAGCTCAATCCTGGGACGAGTCTTTATTATTACAGAAGAAGTTCTCCGAAGGTACACGTCTACAGTAGCTATGTGAGATCATTTTAGAAAACCTGCACTTGTATAAGACCCTGAGATTACGTGCAATCTCCTGTGCAGCTGTGCCGCATAAAGCTTACTGATCTGCAATAACATAGAGTCTACTATAACCAGAGCACTTTCAGCAGGTTTCTCATTGGTTCTCTCACGGAGTCAGGCAAACCTATTGGACACCTCGTCATATTTTGTTTCATTACAGGCTGCATTAGTAAACATTTAAAAGGCGATGGTTATTCATGTAGTGAATGTACCTGTTTAGTGTGTGTTTGTCAGTATGTGTGTGGTAGTTCATTCCCTACATTGTGCCTCTTGGCCTGCAGGTGCCGATGCCCATGTGGATGCAGTGGGAGTCAACGACGTTTTAGTGAGCATTTCTGGTCACAAGCTGGTGGATGGGGGGATGGGCAGGATATATACCATCAACCTCAGCCATGATTTCCTGCTTCAGCTACTTAGCCCTATTCGGCCCGAGGCGCAACGTCTTGCTGCGCTGCACTGTGTGCTGGTCCACCTTGGACCTGAGCAGGACCTAGAGAAGAAGGTGGGACCGAAGGAAAGGTGCTGGGGAGGGGAAATGAGAGAGATTGAATGGCAGACACGAATGCTTTTCCGTTTGTGAATTTATTATGAGAGCTAAAGTGAGTCAGTTTGGTTTTGTGTGCAGTATTTATCGTGGTTAAAGATCCACAGTAAATGAGAGCTTTGCGTGACACGAACTCACAAAGTGTAAACGCTGTAGAAAATTGCTCTAGATTTTACATTTACGTGGGTTGCCAGTAAAATACTGTCAAATTTACAGTAAACAGCCTCAAAACAGTAAAATACAAAGCCTTAACCACTGCGCAACCACAACGACAGCACAACAACTATCTTGCACAGATACTTCAACCACCGAATCAACTCCACTAAAAGACTGCAGTGAATCAATACAAGCTCGTTGAGCTAGTTGTGGTTAAGGTTGTGTGTTCAAATCCCAGCACCACCAAACTGCCTTGATTGTAACTCTTGAGCAAGATCCATCGGCTCACTTGTATCCTGTGTCGAGCAAATGTACTGGCTTACGTCTTATTTTATTCTATGTACGATATTACAGTCCTTTATTGTAAACATGTTTCAGCAAACGTTGTTTCACAGCCGTTTACTGTAAAATTTCCTGTACTTTATTGGCAACCCAGGTGTACAGAAAAGTGTACACAAGGTCCACTGTGCATCTTTTGTACACTTTTCTGTCCACAAGCTTCAGGATCTTGAAGGGTGCAATCTGATTGGCTGTCCACACTTTGGGGTATGTACAGCTGCGTGTTTGTAGCAGTTAGTGGTGAGTAAACAAGATTGTCAACAGGCTGATGGAAGGTCTGTAAATGTAGGCACTTCTTCTTCTTGGCCACATTCATGAAACATCAGAATCTGTAGCAAAAACGAGATGTCTGACTTCCAACACTAAGGGTTGGTTGGCGTAAACATTCGTCTATGTCTGTGTGTGGTTTTAATGCGCATTGCATTCCCTGTCCAGATCATCTACTGGATTAGCGAGAACCTGATGAGCTTTAATGCTTTCGATCAGATTCAAGAGTTCATTCTGGGTGAGTAGGAATGGATGCTCTGTGCATAGACCAAGGCAATGTGACCATGTGAGATCCTAACCAACCTTCTTTCAAATTAGGTTCTCTATACAGGATGTGCTGTCAGCAGTGTCTCAGTTTGAATAAAGTGCTTCCATACTCATCTGTGTTTGAGAAGAAGGTAATTTAAAAAGCATAGTCCTTTTGACAAACCACTTCCAACACAGAGCATTCATATATCATATACTGCAAATACAACAAATTCATCATACAAACCTCTGGCGCTAAGATCATACGCCTTTCTATAATAAGTTCTGGCTGTATACCCCTATACTACGGGAAGCCTCATCATTAGTAAATACCACTGACCTACAGTACTATAGCAAATATCTTCCAGTGTATATCGGTAATACATGAGTGTCAGTGAACAAGTTATTGTTGGTCGTGAAACAAGAAGCACATGGGGAAGTGAAATTCTTTTTTGGAAGGCATTTTAAAAATGAAAGCAGAACTGAAAAAGTCGATTGGTACTTTGTACATGCTGTATACTGAGTAGAGTAATAGACCGTGTAACTTCTACAAAACGTCTATAAAATTGCTAACACTACAAACGATAAAGAGTGAACTGTTTTCTGCTGCAGGAACTTCCTGTAGCGCTGACTGCTATCCCTGGTGTAAAGTGCACACCTGAGCTGCTCGCTCAGCCAGTAATTAAAGGGAAGGTAATGAGCAATTCTGTTTATTTTCTCAGGGTTTTACAAGACTGTGGTATGTAACTGACGGGAAGTTTTGTTTAGATGACACCTGCAGAAATTATACATTATTCAGAGAAGAAGTACCAAGAAGTGGAGGCTTTTACATGTTTCCTTTGAAATTATGACTATCAAATAAATCATTTTTTATACTACGATTTTTATAAGGAACTGACTACGTAAGTGAGTAAAGTGGTTATTAAATATTATGTATGATAGTGAAATTAAAGGAGTCATGTCATGATTTTTAATGTTTTGCTTCTGTTTGGGAGTGTAATGTATCTGTTTGTGCATGTATAAGATCTGCAAAGTCGCAAAGCTCATAGTCTCCCCGAAAAGGATTTATTTGATCTAACAGAGAACACTGCCACAGACCCGCCCCATTCGAAGTCCGGATATTACTTCCACAAACGTCTACATCACTTCATGAACTATTAGCATAATCCCACCCAAAGGCAGGTGCGAAGAAAGAAGGCGAGGCTTCTGTGAATTCAGGCACCATGTCATGGAGACTCTGTGTGTTTCGGTGCGAAAGCAAAACCCCTTTGTTTGGCCTTTTGAAAACTGACAAAATTAGGAATCAGTGATTACAGTTTATTTATAACGCTACACACACCGGCTACTCCTGAAAAACGGTGCGGTTCCCACTTTGCACAGACAATCTTGCATTTCTGAATCAGAACCTGTACGTATGTTTGATTATTTTATGAAGTATCTGCTATTCAATTTGTAGGTTCAGTTGTAGACCTTTGCTAATGTGCTAGCTAAAGTTTGCTAAGTTTTGTAAGTGTTTGTTTGTATGTTGGTGGTCTGACAGAGATGCTGATTGTAGCTGCTGTCGTGATTGTATCTTGAAATGGTTTATATCAATCGAATCACAAGAATCCTAGCTTTCCAAAGATATATCGTGTGAGTAT
>JANDJT010000041.1:27694106-27705506 GCA_024331685.1 Stegophilus panzeri
ACCTTTATATATATATATATATATATATATATATATATATATATAATATTCAGGATTTAAAATTTTAAATGTATAAATGTATCCCCATTCCATTCTTTCCCAAAAACACAAATGCCTATTCCCATATAGGATCTACATTTGTGCTGAGTTTTTGGCTCTACATCACAGTTTGTGAACTTTTTGAATAAAATAATAGCAATAAGAGGGAGGAAGAAGAAGATTATGAAGCCCACACCAGGGGCTCTGTCTGTTACATGTCCGCATTGGAGGCATGGATGATGCAGACCCTCCATGTGCAGTATAATACAGCGGGGTCTGAGAGCACTACTGAAAATGCTTCTATTTTGCATTATTTTCTAATACAACCGTTCTCATCACAAATTATATTATTCACACCAACTTGAGTGAAAAGTAGAATGTTCAAAATATTTCCATGAATTTCAGAGTTTCATAGTATTTAGTACGTCCCCTTTTTGCTTTAAGGACAGTGTGCGCTCGACCTGGCCTGGACTCTTGAGTATTAAATATCCAAGATATTGAACATTTTACATTCTTTGCTTTAAATATTCAAAAATTCTAAAACCTTCTGTTTATTTCCACTTTTAAATTTAAAAAATGACAGCTGTGGTCTCAGACTTTTGGGCCCCACTTTATGTTGCTATGTCATGAAAAAACCTTTTGTGTGTGTGTGTGTGTGTGTGTGTGTGTGTGTTTTTGTGTGTAGCTGGAGCTGCTCAGTCACATATTGGAGACTCTGTGGATGAAGCTGAACTTGGGTCGCTCTGTACTTTGCCTGTGAGTGGTGATGTACAGTATAAAGAGCATTGAGTGATGCTGTTTATGTTCTATTAGGGGTGTCAAAGCTGCAGACTGCCACAATGTAGTAAATGAACTGCAGGTTAGTCAGGAGCCTAAAAAGAGTGTAATTGGCCCTGCTGTCTGGGTGGGAAGGATGTAATGTTGTATAAGCAGCAACAGATTGAAAAGATCTGTGGTAACAGAGCCGCACATGTCTCAGAGGAAGCAGGCGTTAGCCCGGTTAGCGGCTGTCATCTGATAGCAACTAGCAAGTGGATGAGAATTGGAATGGGGACAAAGACTAACTTAAATATCAGAATCAAAGAGCAACTTTTAAGAACAGTTTATCAGCTACTCATTCATAAAGGGATCAGCTACCAGACACCTGTTTAAACGTATCACTAAATGTGTTTAACATTCACCTATCTAACTATACACTTTGTAATGGTGGCAGTCAAGCAGACCTATTGTTTTATTTTCATTATTTACACACACTATTACAGAAAGTAGGACAGACGGTCCAGGACCCCATATTTTCTTTTGGCTCTAGTTTCCAGTAACACTAGTGCGGTTAGTCTGAGATGAACGATTACCGTTGTGTTTTGTGTGCTCTAGTAAACAACAGGGCAGCTCGGACGAGTGGACAATGTTTCATACGATGTGTCGGATTCTGGAAGCAGCTGATGGACTCTGTCTTCCCCTCCCACCTGGTGAGAGGAACCTCTTCTTTCAGTCCTCACACTCCCAATTTTAGACAAAGGTGATACCTGTTAATATGTATATACCGTAGATACATGCTTGTATGTGATATGGTGTGAAAATATTTAGGTTATTCTACACTTTTGAGTGTGCTGGGTGTACGCTGTCTACCTCACAACACTTTCTTGCTGTATGTGGACCATGGCTTTCTACACCTCACTGAGCCTTTTGTGTCACGCCTTATGACAGGTGATGGTTACTACTACACATGCACACAGAATACATATATGAATGATTATGGAAGTTTTTGGCAAAGAATTGTGTGTTTTTTCACTGTGAATATCTGCCTTAATCTGAGACCATATTGTTTTCCTCATGAAAAATGAAAACCAGTTACTCCTGTACTTCAGTGTAAACACGGAAGATACTAAGTCACTGTGAATGGAAAAAAAAAATCATAAGGTCCTCTTCATATCCAAAATTTCCGGTACTGTGAGAAAGCACAGTGTTTGAAGGTATACAATTAAAAAGTTATAAATTAGGAGTCGGATTCTGCTTTGATCTCACAGAAGACCATTAGAGAAGACCATTAGAGAAGACCATTAGAGAAGACCATTAGGATATGCATATGCACACATCAGCATCATATCATCAAAGCAGTGCAGTTAAGGGGCAGGATATGTTGCAGGCAAACTTTTTTATTAATGTCAAAAGAAAAGCTTGTGTTTACTGTCTTTTGATCCCTTCCCCTCTCTATAGTTCTGATTAACTTGTTCTTGATTCTCTTTTGCAGATCTAGATAACAGCAACGGCAACGAAGAGCTGAAATTCAGTGTCCTGAAAAGACTTCCTGAGGTAAAGTTTACCGTCGTGTGCTTAGCTAGCCCGCTAGCCAACAAGCTCTAAAGCAAAAACGTGTAGAAATGTCAGAGCAGAGTTTTCAGAGTGACATCACTTTTATTTTATTTTTTTATTTTTAAGCAAGTCGCAAACAGTGCATGGTGTATTTTGGGATTGTGTACATATTTCTAGTGGCACAGCACCCGTGGAAAACAGCAAAATAATCGCTGTGGCACTTACAGAAGCTGCGTGCGTACTGTCCTCTCGTTCATTGCCTATCACAAAGCGGCGACCGGTTTGGCATTAACTTTGCTGTATTTTACCATTTAAAATGTTGTGAGAATTTATCATAGAAACAAGAAATACATGTTCATGTATAAATAGAAATATTATAAAAGAGGGGTAGATTACACAAAATAAACAGCTTGCCTAACTGTTTACAGTCCTAGATGTAGATCAGGATTATCTCAATCGTAGTTCAGCCAGTCTACTAGTTGTCCTTCCTTTCTCTATGAAAAAAGTAAAGGTGTAAGTTGCTTTTTTCACATACAAACTAAATCAGCTAGATGCAAACTAGATCACTCACTGTCACAAAGTGGCATATGTGTCTGTGCATATTTATTTACTTAATAAGATTTAAAAAAAAAAAAAAAAAAGAAAAAGAAACCCAGTCACTATCTTCTCTGTTTCTATTGTGAACAATGAGGTGCAACTAGAAATCACAGGACGATACCCCCTTACAAATCAGTCTTTCGATGGAGGTCAAATGGTTTGTACTTTTAAATCGAGGTGTTTACAAGACTGATGGATGATTTTGTTTCAGTGCCTGGCTCAGAGAGTGTGTCAGCTTTGGGATCATCCAGTCAGCTCAGCCTGCATCACCAGAAAGTGTGTGAGAAGACTATTGGAGAAATACACCAAGACCAAGGTGAGTCTAGAGGATTATCAGTTAGTCAGTCTGGTCATGATTTCAGTAGTCCAGAAATATATATATATATATACATACACAATATGTCACAAAAGTGAGTACACCCCTCACATTTTTGTAAATATTTGATTATATCTTTTCATGTGACAACACTGAAGAAATGACACTTTGCTACAATGTAAAGTAGTGTGCACTTTCTAAAATATAATACTGTTCATGTCTTTAATATGATTTCCATATCAGCACAAACACTTAATTATGTAATGTGCTCTGGAAAAGACACTGCCGAGCTAAAGTTATGGTATACTTCACAGGCATCGGTGCAGTTGGACAGAGACAAACTGTGCTCTCACCACGAGTTCCAGCCATTAACCTACCTCGTCGCTATTCTCTCAGACATGGAAGAGCTTGGTAATTTGTAGGAGATTGGGTGTGATTCGGAGACGTATGGTGTGGTGGACGCTGTGCAGTAAATATAACCGTGCCTTTGTGTATGTGTGCTGTGTTTTAGCTACAAATCCCTTTGAGGATCAGGAGAACGTGGATGCCAGGTTTGTGGAGGAAATTGCACTAAAACAAACTCTGATCAAGCTGGGTTTTGAGGACAAGTGAATACAAGGGGAAGAATGGACGGCTACACGTGAAGTGCCAAAGAGAGAAACTGACGGAGAGGATGTGTCACACTGAAAACCCATGATTGATCATTTTCTGTGATAACATGCTGTTTAATATCCATCACATTTATCTGAAAATCACCTTCACTTGGCACACACACACACACACACACACACACACACACACACACACACACACACACCCCACTGTCTGCTGATTTTGATTAAAGAAGTTATGTAGGTGAAACTGTGTAACAGCTGCTTGATCTTTCTATGGAGACAGATACAATTCTGTCATTAAATAACTGATCCAAGTCAAAAGGGATTTCTGTATCAGCTGTCAAATGTTTGTTTACACTTCTGTGTGTGTGTGTGTGTGTATATATATATATATATATATATATAAATATATATATATATAAAGTTTATTTTAATTAAGTAAATAAGTTCGGGTTCTGCCTGTTGTCATTTACTGCCATAATGGTATCGCAAATGTGAAAATGTCTGATTTTTTTTTTTTTTATCTGTTTTTTTTAAATTTCCTGTAACAGAGTGAGATTACTATAATATGCCGAGTTACTCTCTATATTTCTATGTAAATAGTAAGCTGAAGGAACATGACTGTGATCTAGGAATAATACTGCATCAGGAGTAATGTAGGCTGATGGTGACTAAGCGGCTGAAACGAGCTTAAGATGAATCTCAATGTGAGAGTGATTGACACTAAGCAGATTGTGCAGAGTAAAGCATCTGAACTTCCCTATTAGGACACTCTCAGAATAATAAGAAATGGTAGTGAGTCACCAAACAGAACACACACTTCCTATGAACATATGAAGTCTGTGTTAAAGGGAGTGACGGTGTGAGCGTCCACGAGCTCTGCACTTCCTTGAAACTGACTCTGGACTCTCTCTGAATTCCCCACATAAACACTCACTTACAGTTAAGTTCCAGTGAAAGCTAGCCTTGGCCAGTAAATGTGAGGTAACAAATCAAAAACACGTGTAACATTTTGTTCTTTGGAAAAAGACAGTTATCTTTTATTTTATATTGGATAACTTTTATTTTCGTTGATGTGTGAATATACTGTGGACATGAATGTCACGTGGATTCTCTAGATCTCAAGGGGCTTGGGCTGAGGTTTGCGGATGTGGCGCATGCTGGTTCCAGGCTCGCTCGGTTTGAAAGGTGCCAGGGCTCCATAGGGTTTGGGCAGAGGTAGTGAGTCTTCAGCTGGGATGTAAGAATTGGGTCGCAAATCTGCCGTGGTGTAGACTCCGTTTGGAAGCTGACTCCATTCTTCCTCCTCAGTAATCTAGTAGAGAAATACACACACACACACACACACATGTTTGAGAATGCACAGCTGACGGCGATCTTTCCCTGCGTAGTACTCGGTGCCCCAATATAGTCCACATTTTTGCAATTTCTCCTTAATTTGCTCACCTGCCAGTTCCTGCCCATCAGCCATCTTTCCCCTGTCATACAACGCAACTGCATCTTTTTGACTTGCAACTGATACTGCTTCTGCATGCAGGAGCTCACAGACAGCCACAATTGGCTAGTCTTGCTGTGACTGACATGTCCCTGCCATAGATGACTGAGGCATGAGGTAATTTTTTGCTTCTTTCTAGTGCCTAGAAACAAGTAGCCTAGTAGTTGTGTCATGAATCGCATACTTAATGTAAATGAGTAATACTTTTGTTCCTCACGAACTGTTCCCATCATTGACCATGTGTCTCCAAGCCGTCCTTATTCATAAACTGGTCATTAAAATGGAAACATTGAGCCTTGTTTATCAATTTTCTAGTGAAGCTGTGTGTACACGTTTTTCATAGGCCACATCGAACGAAAACTTCTCAGAGTTACAAAAGTTTCTCTAACACTCGGTTAGTAATGCCAATACAAGTTCATAAAAGCTAAAGCTCACAGAGAGCTGAAAGAGTCAAATGAGGACAAATCGATGAAAAGGAATTTCTCAGAGGCAGAAGTGGAAGTTATTTTGACTCACTGATCTGTGGCAATAAAAAAAAAAAATCATTTAGCAGCACGCCAGCATCTGGGATCAAATCTGGAGACAAATGACAGAACAGTGAATTCCGTGTCACACGGGGAAACTGCTGTGTTCAACTGTTTCTGGTGTCTCTGAAGTCTGTCACACTGATGCAATATTTCTTTCTGGCTCACTAATGCATCCTCCTCAATAGCATGTTGGAAAAGCAGGAGGTAAAGTGTACCCTGACGTATTCTGGAAGAAGCGTGATTGCCCGACGCACACTAGGGAGTATACGGAACATTGCAGTACCTGATCTGTCTCTTATCTCTCTTTGAAAGATACCAGCAGCAAGAAGTCCAAGCAGTGACAAAAAGACAGAACATACCGTGGCGAATGGACCAGACTTGTAAGACAGCTTTAATTTTTAAAATACAAATCACACTCTAAATATCCGTTCATGGCATGTCTTCAAAAAGACCACCCCTTCCTCCTTGTATGCGCCCTTCTTAATTGAATTGAATGATTAGTCTTTTTTGGTTTACATTTTTGGATTTGTGTTGGCTTGCTTTCTTCAATTATTAATATATTTAATATTTAATATTTATTAAAATGTTTCTGGCGTTTCATTTCATTAATATTAAATGACTTTTAAATTCCATGTGTGCAACTGAAACAAATTAATTATTTAGACTTGACAAAATGTGTATAGAATTACAGTTATCTGATTCAAAGCCGACAATTTGAGGTTCACGTTCGTGAGTCTCCTCATACGAGTTGTATAACCAACACTAATGTCGACCCAGGCTCTCTCAGGGCATCTACCTGGCATTTTTGCTGTACTCGCATTTGACGTAGCCACTCCTGCTCCATGGCGTCAGAAGGTGCGAGTCCCATCTCCAGTCTTCTGTGGCACATTTCAAGCTGAAACTTTTTCTCACGAAGCTCCTGCTGCAGACACAGAGTCTGCGTCTGACGCATGGCCAACTCCGACACTACAGCCATCAGCTTCTTAGTGCACTCCTTAATGCGGCTCTGGAACTCATTGACCTGAGGAGACACAAACAGACCCGAATAACACCACTACAAACTACATAGCTGTAGAAATCAGGAAGTCAAGAACAAAAGACTGCTACAGATTAACCCACATACTTTTACACTAGTTAGCAATGAATTGACCTAAGTGTCCTCTTCTGATTCAACTCATTCAAGCAATAAACTATTTGGTAATACTTAATATACATTCACCAGCCACTTAAGTAGGAACACCTGTACACCTGCGCATTCATGCAATTTTCTAATCAGCCAATCATGTAGCAGCAGCACAATGCATAATATCATACAGATACAGGCCAAGAGCGTCAGTTAATGTTCTGAACATCAGTTCATAAACATCTAACATCAGAATGGGGGGGAATATGACCTGGTTGTTGGCATGGTTTGGTTGTTGGAGCTAGACGGTCTGGTTTGAGTATTTCAGAGGCTGTTGATCTCTTGTGATTTTTCACACACACAAAATAAATCTCCCACGTCCCTGCATCACATGGAAGTAAACACCTCCCACTCCTCCCACGTGACTTTTTTGTTGCTTCCCGCATGACCAAGCCTCAAATAGACACCTTTTCTGTTGACAAGATTTCTTTAAAAAAAATGTAAATAAATAAATAATTGGAAAGAATAGTCCGCTTTCTATTCATAATTCGTATTCGTTTAGGATCTATTCAGTCTGGGGGGTGTGGCTGCATTTCAGTCACTGCCATGTCTAATTGCAGGTTCAATTTTTTGATTTAATCTTATCACAGGTTCCTTGCTGAATCGGTACCTGTTCAGCACCATCATAAAACTCAACAGGGTTGAGACAGTCCTTTATTTCTCTGTGAGGAACTCTTTCGTTTTCTCCAATCCACCAAATAAGTGCTGCCATTTTGACAATGTAAACCTCCTCAATAGCAAGTTTAAATTGAATCCCTAACTGAAATTTAAATCTGAGTTTAAAGTTATGGAGCAACAAGATTATAGTTAATCCAGGTTTATTGTGAAATCAAATCCAGGATTAAAGTGATGGTTTAAATGTAAGCCTGCTTATTTTTAAACAAGGTTTAAAGTTTTGTGCAACAGAATTATTAGATAAACCTTGATTTAATCTAGATTTAAGTTTAATCCTTATTGGTGCAACCCACCCTAAATGTATTTTATATTCTTTTGTATTACTTACATTTTTAATAATAATAATAATAATAATAATAATAATAATAATAATGTTTTTCAAGGTTGTTGCTTCTATTTTTATTACCATGCATGTTTGTAATTCTGTGTGTGTGTATCTGTGCTTACTTTCTTGGCCAGTCTGAGTGTGTCCTCTTTACCGTTCTCTGCCTTTGTACGAATGTGCTGAGACAATCGGGTCACTTGCTCATAGATCAGATCTTTCTCCAGCAGCTGAGTCTCTCTCGCTGCCAGCTGCATTTCCAGCTGCATCACAGTCAGTTGCATATACACAATTAACTGGCTACATAAATAACATGTTCGAGCAAAACCGTTCAGTTGAACTGTTTGTGTCATACCTGTTCTATCTTCTTGATGAGCTCAGGAGGAGATGGATCTTTACCACTCAGTTTACGCAGTTGCTTCTCTGTAACTTGGTCCTCGAGAGTCTTCTCCAGGGATAGACAGTGTTCCTCACACTCAGACAGCTAGCACACAGCACACACACACCATGAGAGGTCCATGACTTCCTTCTTCTCTTCAGAAATGGCACATCCACTTTCCTCTTTGTAATCAATAATAATGCTAATAATTCTAGCATTTTGATGCTACTTGCTTGCTTGCATGCCAGTTGCCATTACTCGATCTGCTTACCAATCAAAAAAAAGCTGCAAGATCCATTTAGCTCCACCCACAAATTTGAGTTTTATACCACTAATCTTTACTCTATGTCTCTGTAAAGTCCTAAACCATGAATTCAAAGAAATACATGAGACTTTCCTTTCTTCCTACACTGTGTGACAATAAACACATTTGAACTTAAACCCTAATCGCTGATCTTTTGAGTGTCGGTGTTCAGCCCTGGTTGTCTACAATTTTCACAACGGTGTAGAATGTGGGCAATAAAGAGCTTTAAAAGGCTTTTCCCCCTCTCTCTGAAAGGGAAATGAGTGGAATGTTGTTTCCTGGTTGTTCTCTAAAGAAATGGAGAATCTCTTTCAAACTAACTTCCAACAAGTGGAGGTGATCCAGGAGCTGACAAGAAGCCTGAGGGAGATCATGAAGGACTTGGCGTTGTGGGCTACGAGAGATACAGCTGTCTCCCTACACCTTCCCTAACCCTAGGCAAAGCTCCCAGTGTCTCCTGACTAAATTAATGGTTAATGACAACATTAAGGCCTACCTACACACATTCCAGACACTTGCTGAAAGAGTGGCCTGGATAAGAGAGTGTTGCCGCATCATACCCCCCTAGCTAACGGAGGAAGCCCTAATTCTCTCTCGGCGTGGAGAACGCCAATGACTACAAGAAGTTAAAAGTGGGAGATCCTTAAGATTCTTGGTATATAGTGGCGGTGGTATATAGACCTACCAACCCGGACAGCCCCGAAGACAGCAGATGGCACGGATCCTCCGGGTCAAAAAGCTATGGGTACAACATAACCAAATACCAAAGCAGCACACGGTAGAGCATACAAATACATCGATTTTTTCAGAACCTCCTTAAAGGACTATGACAGGCAGTTTTAAAGACCCCACTTCCATTAAGGACGTGATTGAAATCACTGAAGCGCTGAGGCCCCAGCCAAAAGTACAAGGGAGTAGTCTACCTGCCAACTAACTTTCCGATCAAGGAAATCCTTGTGATGAGCCTATGCAGGCACATCCAGCCCCACCCTACCAACACTGCAGCTCCCATCACACTTCCTTCCCAGACATGCCCAGGTGCTATCTGATCCTGGATGTCAAACCTGTCCAAGGCTTAATGGACTCTGGAAACACAGAAACATCGGAAACATGGAAACACTGCTTTATCCCCAGCCTGCTGCCTGATCACATGGGGTACTAAGCCACCTTGTTTCTTTCATACATGGACATGTCCGGCAAGTAGCAGCTTGTTAAATAGTTATGTACACTGGTTTACTGAGAACCTGAATTGACAACATGACAACATAAACATGTCAATACTGAAAAGCCCAAAGGTTTTTGGTTACTGACAAATCTTTTGATTTTGACTGCTTCAATTGTGACAAATCACAACATTTTAGCTATTATCTCAAGATATTCACACAAAAGAAAAACCATTAAGAATTTTGAATACCTGTTTCTGCATTAAGGCATGCTCATCCTCCAGGGATCTCTTGCAAGGCAACTGTTTTTTACTCAAGTTGATTTGTCTCCTCTCCTCATTAATTAGCATCTTAAGAGAGCAGATTTCCTCTTCCAGAACCTGTATCTGTAGTGTCCCCTCACAGATCAGACTCTCCTGCACATTTACCTTTGCATAGAAGACACACATCTCTTCCTCTCTCTCCAGGAGTTGCACACCCCTATCAACCACACACATGTATGTAGAAACTCAAGAGACAAATAAGCAGAGAAAGGTATCAAGAACATCCACCGGCCTGTAAAAAACGTCCGGATCAGTTGTCAGTTCATAATAATTGCCTAAGCAGTAAACAGCCCAACACTGTACAACTGACAGTAATGTTGTACCATGAGGCAGGTTTTAGAGAGAAAGAATGTGAGTGTCCAATTGTGCTCGCGATTCATTATCACATTTTTGAAAGAAGTGGATCTCAAGATCTAGTTAGAGATCAGGTCTGGTACCACAAGACTAGAACCCTTATGACAAGACTCACCTTTTTGTTTAAATTTTACAAAATAATTTTTTAAATGGCTTTTCATGTTGGATAAATTAACAGAACATAATGGTTAATATTTTATTGCTAGTGCTGTACTGTGGGCCCACCGTTCATTGCGGCTCTGGACAGAAGCTTCATGGCTCTTGCGCATGTGCAGCAGGTCTTGTTCCTGGGCACTGATCACTTGTCCGAGTTTAATAATCTTGAGTCTCTGTTCTTCACTCCTGCACTGCATCTCGTGAAGCATCCAGCTCACTTTGGATACGTCATTCCTCAAGCTATCCCTGATTGTGTGACTGTGTACATGCTTCAGACGAGACTTCTGCAGCAGCCTATAATAGACACAGCAGTGTTGACTACATTGACCTATAATGGTGAGAGCATTGACAATGTTCAGTTAAAATGGATAGTAAAGCTGCTTTCTAAGCAGTTGGCCCATGCTCATTTCCCCGCTAATGCTTTAGGGCGGTGGTAGCACAGCAAGTAATCTTCCTTCCTTCCTAGCTAGTATATGCACAAAAAAAAAAAACACCTCCTATATTTTCTCTTAGGAATTATTAAATGTACTTTCAACGATTAATAACATATACAGTGGGGGAAGTAAGTATTGAACGCATCAACATTTTTTTCAGTAAATATATTTCCAATGAGGTTATTCACATGAAATTTTCACCAGAC
>JANDJT010000041.1:27720692-27748629 GCA_024331685.1 Stegophilus panzeri
TTGCTTGTATTTTCTCATTTGTAAGTCGCTTTGGATAAAAGCGTCCGCTAAATGAATAAATGTAAATGTAAATGTAATCTGTACTGTTGTGTACACATATATTTATATAAAACGTGCAATGATGTGAACGTAGCACTTTTTCATCGCAAATGTAGCATATGAAGTGAACTGTCTTGCCGTTTGGCTGATAATACAAAAAAGAAAAAAGAAAAAGTTTTATGAACTTCGTTGTAACCTGAATTCTCTTTCCACACTCCTGGAGAGCGTAAAGACGATCACACTAACCACTTCTACAGAGTTTACATGACATTTTATAAAATGAAGAACTTTTGACAACTTTCGTTAGCATCTTATGAAACAACTATAATTGCAAATGCTTTGAGGTTTTGGTCATTAATAGAACATTTTTGAAATTATGCCACATAAATCTAAATTTTAAAAGATTTAGAGCAATTCAAACACATTTTCAGAACTGCACTAATGGTCAGATGTTTGAACCACAAGATATTTGGACTCTTCTAATTAATTAAATATGACCAGTGATACAAATAAAGACTGGAAGAATTTAAGTGTGTACAGTATATGAGAGGTAGACAATATGCATTGTGTCTTATTATGGATTTTACATTTTTAAGGCAAAGATAAGATGGACAGAAAATGCCTGTGTGTAAATAACCCAAAGACAGACTGCTTTTGCTAAAAAACACACATGTACACCATTCAATCTCCTCTGGACTTTATCAGTGAGGAAAAGGGGGAGTTTTCCAACTATCTTTTTTTTTTTTTTTTCATTTCAGCTTTTTCTAGTTCTTACACAATTGTACTGCCCCACCCACCATTCCCCTATCGTCCTCACTGTTCTTGTATTTATGTAAGTGCTGCGGACACAAGCAGAGCCAGTTTTCCCATTCTCTCTCTTACTCAGCTCTGACTGCAAGATATCATGCACCTCTGCGTGTATATCGTGCTCATAGCTGCACATCTGGGATCTGAAGCTGTGGTTAGTGGTTCTTCTGACAGTGTGGAGAAGATATTGCCCCCTGAGAGCTGCACCCAGGTGAAGCTGAAACCTGCTGGAAAGTGCGAAAATGAAGAGGAGTGCCCCTACCAGATCATCATTCCTCCGCTCACCATCCAGCTGCCCAAGCAGTTCCAGCTACTGAAGAAGGCCATGACGGAGCTGCAGAGCATGAAGGAGACAGTGAGGCAACTGAAGAGTGCCTGTCTAAGCTGCAGCTTTCAAAAGGACAGTATAGGGACACAACACAGAGGAGACGGTGGAACAACGGCACCTCGAAATGAGAGTTCAAGCAATGCCATCCAAGAGATGCAAGTGAAGATGAACAAGATGTCCAACAGCCTGAAGAACGCTCATACACAGATTAAAGACCTGAAGGGACAAGTGGAGCTGCTCAGCCCCCTTAGGGAAATAGTTAAGGAAATAGGGGACAAAAAGGTAGACAACATCAGTGAAAAAATCACCAAGTCCAACAGCAACTGCATGACTGAGTGCCCATTAGTAAATGCACCAATACGTAAGTCTCAAACTATTTTACTATTCTACCACACAAATGGCATAAAATAAAACAAGATATTTAAAAAAATGATAATAAAATAAAATAATCTTTCAAAAACACCAACTGGGGTATGCAAATTCATTTTACATTTTCAAATTTCAGTTTTGGAAATTTCTTATTTTTTTAAATAAAATAAGAAATTACCAAAAATAAAATCTAAAATAATATCTCAATAACTTAACATAAGCCATAATAATAATAACTGGCCTAAGATTAATGATTTGGTTTCCAATCTGACTTCCCCATCTTTATCTTATTTTAGACATTATAGCACCTAGAGACTGCTCAGACTACAGTGTCATGAAGAACATGAAGAATGGATTCTATAAGGTTACCCCTGATCACAGAAATGGGACCTTTGAGGTTTTCTGTGACATGGAGTCCAATGGTGGTGGCTGGACTGTTGTGCAGTACAGAATCAACGGCAGTGTGAATTTCAACCGCACCTGGGCTGACTATAAGAATGGCTTTGGGGACCTGCGTGGGGAGTTTTGGCTTGGAAATGACCGCATTCACCTTCTCACCAGGGCCAAGGACATGGTGTTGCGCATCGAGCTTGAGGACTTCCAGGGTGTGTGTGAGTATGCAAAGTACGACGTTTTTTATGTAGCAAACGAATACCTTAAATATCGCCTGTCCATAAGCAAATACTCAGGGACTGCTGGTAACGCCCTGAATATCGACAAGGACTACAACCATGATCAGATGTTTTTCACTACATGGGACAGAGACAACGATATGTACTTGTCAGGAAACTGTGGTGCTTACTATGGATCTGGTTGGTGGTTCAATGCCTGTATGTCGGCTAACCTCAATGGCAAATACTACCACAAGAAGTACATAGGGAAGCGAGATGGCATCTTCTGGAGCACATGGCCCAATATGCCCAGGGACATCCTCCTGACCAACAACAGGCAATCATTCAAAACTGTCAAGATGATGATTAGGCCAAAGAATTATGCCCCATAAGTTAATAAGAGCATTACTACAGAAAAGGACAGTAAGATATTGAAGCATCGTATGTTAAAAATACAAGTTTTTATTTTTATTATTAATATTTTTAAATGAGAAGTGAACAGAACAGTGTGCAAATGTTTTTAAAAATCCAGTTTAATGTACGTTCGTCTTCCTCTTGACTAATACTGCCACCTACTGAAAGTGGTCTGCAATGTTGGTTAATAAATCTAGGTCCTAATAGAACTTATAGAACATTTCTTGTATTGCTGTAGGTAAAATCCCAGACAGCCTTGATGATTTTTTTTTTTTTTTTATCAGATACATATTCTATTACTTACTTTCACATTTTTGCTTTTCTACTGACACACTAATGCTTTAAGCGTAAAATAGTCATGTAGGTCAACATTTATATAAAAATGTAGGGTGCCTAAGCTTTTACACATACTCTATATGTGGTAATTAAGTACGCTTAAGTGGAATTGACTTCAAAGTGACACGTGTGTGTGTGTATGTGTGTGTGTGTGTGTTTGATATATACAACTGAACATTTTTCATATGAACAAAATCTGTACGTGAATCGGAGCACTTCTGAAAAGTTTTATGTTTATATTTTAACTTGGTTTCATAGCTATTAATGTATATGCCAAGATAAATTCAAATAAAAGTTTTCCAAAGAAACCAAAAGGAAAAAAAAAAAAGATGTCATGATTGTGCAACTGTAGCTACGTAGTGTTTGTACATTCTGACACTCATTTTACACCGACATGAGAAAACAAAATAACCACAAATACACACTGATTATATCAATCTGGTGTTGTGTCTTTCTCATTAATACGTCTTTACGTTTAGACCTTTTTTGGATTTTTACCCATTTTCAACCAATTTTGGTCGTTTGCCACTTTGGAATTCCGCTAGCCAGGTCTTGCCATGACAGCTAACAACCAGGGTGGATGAAGGTTAGCACTTGCTTCCTCCAGGATATGTAAAAATCAGCCACAACATCTTTTCAAGCTGCTGCTCATGCAATGTCACAGGGCAGCTGAACACACTCGGAAGAAAGAGTTCATGGACAGCCACAAGTGGCAAGTGTCACTCTGATTGATACGGGTGAGAGTAATGCCATCCCTCCCACCTACAGTAGAGGGCCAATGCTTGCTTTCTTGGACTCCAACAGGATTTGAACTTCCTGATGACTTCCTGTTTTCTGTTGTTCTGTTTTCAGGAGCCCATGATTAAACTTGGTGTTTTGTTTAGATCAAACACACTTAAACACTATCATTTTGGAACAATAAGTGTTACATTTACTAATATCAGTGAATTTTAAGTCAGCAAGATTTTATTTCTCTATCCCTCCATCTACACCGTATGGCTAAACGTATGTAGACACCTGACCATCACATATAGTATGTGCTTGTTGAACATCCCATTGCAGATTTATTCCCCCTTTGCTGTTATAATAAGTCCACTCTTATGGGAAGGCTTTCCACTAGATTTCGGGGTGTGGCTGTAGGGATCTGTGCTCATTCAGCTACAAGATCATTAGTGAGGTTGAGGTCAGACGCTGATGTTGATCTGATTAGGCTCCAGATCCAGTTCATTCCAAAGGTGTTCACTGGGGTTGAGGTCAGGGTTCTGTGTAGGTCACCCGAGTTCTTCCACCTTCTTCCAACCTTCACACACCATGTCTTCATGGAGCTCACTTTGTGTACAGGGGCATCGTCATGCTGGAACAGGTTTGGGCCTCTTAATTTTAGTGAAGGGAAATTGTAAAGCTACAGCATACCAAGACATTCTATACTATTTTGTGAGTCTAACTTCGTGTCAACAGTTTGGGGAAGAACTACATATGGGTGTGATGGTCAGGTGTCTACATACTTTTGGCCATATAGAGTATCAGCACTTTTGGAACACCACTTGTCCAATCAAATTAGTGCACCAGAACTATCTGTTGTATAATTTACATTTTGACCCATGTCTCACAAACCAAAAAAATCTTTTTGCACTGATTCTTTGGGTTCTCTTAAACAATAAAGCCTCAATATACACGTAACTCTGACCACGTTTTTGCTCATTTGTATAATATGAGAATCCTACTTTTGAAAACTAGTCCTAGGATCCTAAGATTTTTTTGTCTCTGTTCACAAAATTTGTATCAAACTACTCAGCAGCGTGTGAATCTCAATGATTAAACAGTTTATTGTAAACAATATGGCCGCCACATGCAACTAAATTATATTACATGCAAAGGCATGATCATGATCTGTAAGTTCAATTGAGCTGAAATTTGGAATTCAGTTTTTTTTTTTATTATTTATATAGTACTTTTAACAGTGGACATTTTACAGAAATCTGGATATTAATTTTAAATATGGAAATTTTTAAAAATAGATGTGATGGTGGGTTAACACATTTTGAAAAGGTAAAGTTGAAACAAAAGAGGCCGAATTCAGAGGTGCATCCGGCGTCCAGTGTCCAGCACAGAACATGCTGGTAAAATAAACGTTCCAACAACAGAGCTCATGTGTAAGCTGTGACTGGGGAAAGTCGTTACCTCCTCCAGGCACTGTAGGTCCAGACTGGTTGAAAGGGAGCTGGTATAAAATTCCTGTGAATCAACCTCGGGAGCTGATACATAGGTGGACTTCTGTGGCTGAATGTGACTCTGATTCTCATCACCTCCGGGTGGAGGAGTGCTGCTCCCTTCTGACTGACTCATGATCTACATGCAGAAACACAAATGAATATATTGACTACTTGTCAGTTGCTTTGTTGGTATCAACTGTGATGTCTATTTTTATGTTAAACAAGAGCTGCTGATTGGCATTTGTCTAATGATTGTTGTCTTTTTTTATTACAGTTTCCAACATGTCATTCTCTTTGTCATTTGATTGTGTCATTATTCTTTTCATTTAGATGTGTCATAATATGTCACCTAAGTAATCCTTCAATAAAATTAGGCTATAATTAAGTCATGTTGCCAAATCATACAACATACAAAAGGGTTTATAAATACTTAATAATATCAACAAAGTATTTTTTGTTCAAAAGCATAACCTGAGAATGTGTTTGTGATCATTGATAACATGATTCATACTGTGCATAGGAAGCAAATCTCCGCACACAGTAACCCATGCTCAAGATAAAACTGGAGTTCTGAAGCAGCCAGGGGCAAGTGATTCTGTCCCCTGCACGTTTTTTGCATGTTGCACATGCCCTGAATTAATCCTGTTAAAAAGCAGGTCATTGCACAGTTTTACATGGAATTTATTTATTTAAATACATGTTTTCTCTGGTTGCACCATCTGACTTGATGGTTGTGCCACTTGACTTTTCAGGCTGTTTTCAAATTAAACCGGGAGCTACTTAGACACCCATATAAATCTTTGTTTTTGAAATCACACTTACTTTTTCTATAAATAAATTGTATTATGATAATAAAACATTTGAATGGGTTCTTGGGGTCTTACCTCCTGAGCTTTGAAATGGAACCAGACTAACCATGACACAAAAATGGCAATTATTTCAATATATGTTAAAGGGCTACTGACCTTGTCAGTGCATCATTAAGGTCACTTGAGGTATTCTTTGGAATACAATACCCAGCCTGTTTTTCTTAAAAGCATGCCAAAATAAAAGTATTTTTCTTGTTGGCCATGCCCCGTCACATTTGAGGAAAAGGCAAAATTATCCTATTTTGCAAACATTTTAGGAATGTACAGGTTCCAGCAATAAACCAAACTATTTTATTTCAGATTGTATTTGACTAAATTAGCCTTTTTTTTTTTTAAATTTACTTAATCTGCACATTTAGTCAGACAGTTGCACCACCTGACATTTTTAGACTTTGGAAGGCAAAAATGACTCAAATGAATTTTATTTTGATGCACTGAAAATGTATTCACTTAAAGGAGATAATGTCATGTTTTCATTAATTATTATATAGAGAAATATTGGATTCATGCACCAAAAAGCACTGGCCCAGATACAGATTACAGCATTGCTACCCCCCCCCTAAAACAGACTAAGTGAAATTTCAGTGGTCTTTGGAGACTGAGAACAATGTTGCTGTGTGTTATAAACGCAAGGAAAGACTGCACAGTTTAGATGAAATGACTGCATAGCAAATGTTTACATGTTATAAGGAGAACTGCAAAAATACTTTCTGTTGTTTTGATAAATTGTCATTTCAATGGCAAACATCAAATTTAATTCAAGTTGGTAGCCATTTTAAAAACACAAAAGCTTGTTTTATTAAGTCATTAAATACTCATGTTGACAGAGCCTACCTCATTTTGTCTTTGATTATAAGCTGTATGAATAGGTTCTTTTCCTTTCTTTTTTTAAAATGATGTTTAAAAATGACAGTTAAAAACAGACCGAATTTGATCGTTGTGAGAAGTAGTGTTGTCTCAGGGTGTTAGGGTGTGGACGTGGGGCACATAAAGCTACAGCTACCAAATTACGTCTAAAATTAGAGATCTCTAAGAAGTCAATTAATATAACTATAATTAACATGTGAAAATAACAGCTGCTATAATATTAGTCCTGAACAACCAATGAGCTTACAGTGGCATTTAAAATAATTTGGCTCATGGTTTTTGTCTAGGTACATATTCTTGTGACAATTTCTTTTTCAAAAGAATTGTTAGAAATCTAATTATTTTCCCAATTAACAGCTATTAAATATTTCCTAAAGTGATATGTCAATTTATAAAGAGAACTGTCTTATAGCTTGACCTGATAAACCTGATCTATCTAACCTGGCTAACCTACTAGTTGAAACTAGCTAGTGTTCGTAAACTCAAGTATAAAAGTGGCATTAACTTACCAGTTAGTATCTCCGTGTTATTAAAATCGAACTAATGCATAAAACAAACTGCAAAATTGCATATTTAAGTGTACATTAACTCTAAAATTGACTATATTAAAACGTCCTTATAAAAGCTGGAACAAAGTGCCAACGTTGAAATCTCAGCTGTTGTTGCCTATTGTTTAATGGTGTTTCCATAACAACTGTTCAAGCAGAGAGACACCCCATCACTGTAGCTACACATAATGATCACTAGAGGATGCCCTTTCTCCATCCTTACTAGCTCTGGACCCTAGCTCTGGACCCTAGTTCTGGACCCTAGCTCAGGACCCTAGTTCCTCACCCTAGCTCTGGACCCTAGTTCTGGACCCTAGTTCTGGACCCTAGCTCTGGACCCTAGCTCTGGATGCCAGTGATAATTATTTGTGTTGAGTAGTTTCATCATTTTTACAGCAGACATTTTACACCCAATCAGCTAGAAGACCAGACAAACACCTAAACTGTACCTTAACAACAACAACAACAATAATAATAATAATAATAATAATAATAATAATAATAATAATATCATCATCACCGTCACGTTGTTGTTGTTGGTGGTGTTGTTATTATAAAACATACTTTTACACGCTAAAGTATTTCTCCAGTTTTCTAAAAGGGGTTTTGTGAGTAATCTTACATATCCAATGAACAGCAGTGACATTCATCTCTTGCAGACACAGACTGTAAAATACTACAATAAGAAGTGTAGGAACAGTGGTACAGTGTAGGAACAGTGGAAGTGGTTTTGCAAGTACCGCCTCACTTCACACAGCTTCCATACAGTTTTTATTGCGCCAATAAGAGTAAATTGCTGTTAAGCCCTGCCCACACGTGAGATTTGTGCCAGAATAGCGAATGTAAACTTGCAAAGCGTAAACGAGAACTTTGAAAGTGTAAACTCTGGCAGCGCATTCATAAACCATGATTAGAGAAAACAAAGCTTAGAAAACTGTTAACAAAGAATGCTTTTACTTTGAAGACCATGTAAAAATTTTTGCCACTGAGTTCACTGTTTTTATTTTCAGTGTTTTTCTTCTTTCTCATTGTATATTTTTGTTTGTTTCTTAAAAAGTGACGTTCAATACTATTGCCGCAAATTTAATTCCACAGAGGACAGGCAGTTATGCCAGACTGGGATAGTTTAAAATAATTTGCAGAATTCAATCAAATAGATTTCCACAAAAAGGCAAAGTGTAAGTGCAGACAGTGTGTCTATGATGTATAGAATCATTTGTATTGTAAAATATATTTCACAGATTGTTGAGAAAGAAACCGTTGTTATGGAGTGGATAATATCTGTACATCAGACATTTGTATGAAATACTTTCACACAGACATTTGTGTGAAATGGCTTTTACAATGCACAATTTTTGGGGGGATAGTTTCTTTTGTCTGGTTTTTGAGATGAAGTTGGGCTGGAAATTTTGTGGAAGACTTGGTTATTTGCTGAAATAATGGTTAATGATATTACCCCAAATACAACTGCACAAAGATATGTCTAAAACCACTCAAAGCAATGTTGTCATCTACAGGGTGACTCTATAAATCACTAGATAGTAGCCTATAGCATAAGTTGAGTGTGATAGGCTCTAGACATTTTGTTTGAGGATATGTCGTTATTAATGTCTTCCTGCCCCACTACAGTCTATGGGCTTGAGGCAGGCATTAGAGAGTGGTGTTATGTTTATTTTAAAGTATTTAAGCATAAACAAAAAAAACCTAAAAATCCACAAATGTGTGCACCATCTGGAACCAACTGGAATGGGTTGTGGTCTGACCAAAGGGTGAAGGACTGCTCACTTGATGACCAGGCACACTATCAATTGTTCCATACCTCCTCTTCCACACCCAGAGCTTGTTGCTGATACACAGAACAGACCTCACCCTCCACCACTATGACCCCTGGCCCTCTCTCTGACAAATCTATCTGTACATCAAAAGGGATAGAGGTCAGGAAAATGTAAGAGTGAGTTGCTAGAGAGAGAGAAAGAGAGGAGGGGCCATCTGCCCCCCGCATTTGCCATCATATGGTCCTTCTTGAGCTAGATTATATCGTCCAATGCCGCAGGTTTGTGGCTGTTAATGCAATGAACTCTTACAGCAACACCTGGTCCACAATGCTGTTGATGTCCTGTCCCATGGTCAGCAGCTGTCTGTGACAGGCATCATTAAGCTGTTGGGCAAACATAAAGGGTTCACTGATGGTTTGGGTTCTGAACCTCTGGCACTGTATTTGTATTGATTTCGCACTGGTTCTGTATTGATTTCGCACAGGATATACCTAATGCCACACAAGCATGTCCACCTAACACAACCAGAATTGTACATGCGTTATAGCACTACTCTCCATACAATTACTGGGGAGGCCCCAGTGTGGCATTAGGTGTAACCTGTGAGTGGGCTTATCATCATCCCAGTAAATACTCAAGTAGGAAACTGCTTAACAAAGGGATTGAAACATCTAGTCCTATGTGTTTGAACAGGAGCTATCTACCCCTGTGATTGAAACCTCATTCCTGGCAGTGGGGCACCTAGGCCATGCTGCTAATCAGTGCTACCCTACTCCACATCTCTGATCATCACTCACTATCCTCATTGATACCTCATCCCTTCCAGACCCTGACTCATTTTCTTCCCTTCCATTAGAGTTAGCTACAAACAATTTTCTCTCCTAACTATCCTCATCCATGGACCTTTACTGCCATCTATCATCTAAACCTAGGAAAATTTCTTGCCCTGTTCCTTGGCAGATGTGTGTTGCACAGCATCCATCCATCCATCCATTTTCTATATTGTTTATCCTACAGGGTCGTGGGGAACCTGGAGCCTATCCCAGGGAGCATGGACACCCTGTCACCCCATCAGCAATCACACTGGAGGGGTGCCAATTAATTTCAGGGCACAATCACATACACATTCACACACACACATACACTACAGACACGTTGGACGTGCCAATCAGCCTACCATGCATGTCTTTGGACTGGAGGTAACCGGAGTTCCTGGAGGAAACCTCCGCAGCACGGGGAGAACATGCAAACTCCGCACACACAGGGCCATGGTGAGAATCGAACCCCGTGTGAGGCGTGAGGCGAATGTGCTTTCCACTAAGCCACCATGCGCCCTGTTGCACAGCAATTGGAAAGAATTAAGGATAGCAGAGAGAAAGTGGAAGAAATGACAACTAGACACAGATCTTGTCTCTTACCATGCTCTCCTGTTGAAATTCCCATTTGAAGACTGCCATCTGCAAGGAAAAACTGGAAACTTCTGCACAAGATCCTCACAAGCTCCAAAACATATTTCCTTCAATTTGTAAGAAATGTACATGGGATCCCTCAGATACCAGCAACTACTGACTGGTATCACTTCTCTCTTTTCTTTTTAAAATCCTCAATCAACTGTCTCTCTATCTCTCACAGAACAACCGCCAAGATCCTAACCATTTTGGCTTCAAAGCAGTACATTCCACAGAAACTGACCATCACTGAGAAACTCCATGCAGTTAGATCAGACAAACTGCCCTCAATCCTCATTCTCCTCAACCTTTCAGCAGTGTTTGTCATCTCAGAGTGACCACAAGATTCTCTTGTCCATCCTCATGAATCTTGAAATTCATGGCCCAGCATGGCAGTGGTTTGCTTCCTACCTGGAGGGTCGGTCAAATCAGGTGGCATGGAGGGGATCTACATCTGCTCCACTCAGAATCTCCACTGATGTCCCACAAGGCTCAGTATATGTGAAGTCATTGCCTCACATGGGGTTTCATACCATTTCTATGCAGGTGACACTCAATGGATCTTCTCCTCAGACACTCATGTTTTTGCTCAGATCTCAGCATATCTGGCAGACATCTCATCAAAAATAGCAGCACATCAGCTGAAACTTAATCCCAGCAAAACTGAACTGCTCAACTCTGATCTCACCTTCTGTCACTACACACAACCTTAGGTTAAACATGGACAAGCAACTGTCCTCTCACATTGCTAATCTGACATGCTCATGCTGATTTCTTCTTTACAACATCAGAAGGATTTGCTCATTTCTAGTCACACAGGCCCCTCAGGTGCTTGTTCAGTTCCTTGTAATCCCAAGACTGGACTACTCCAACTCACTCCTGGCAGGTCTGTCTCTGAACACCATTTGCAAATGATCATCTGCAAATGATCCAGAATGCAGCTGCTCTTCCTAAGTTCTCCCACAGCCCCACATTGCTACGCTCCCTCCTCTGGCTTCCTGTAGCTACAGATTTAAAACACAGATGCTTCCCTATATGACCAAAAACAGACCAGCACCCACCTAATTAAAACACTTTTCACACCACGTACTGCAAATGTAAAGTTTCACACTAATAGACAGGTGTGAAACAACCAATGCAAAACTTACCCTATAAGGTATTTGGCCTGAGGTCAAAGGAGCCCAGGAGAGAAGAGCACAGGTCTATGAGAACTAGAAACCAGCACAGGCATATCTAATAGCCATATGGCACCCGCAGAATACCATAGCCTGTCTTGTTGGGTAGATACCCAAAAAGGTAAGCCCTAAATGCACCTAAATGGAGGTCTATAGGTCTCAGGTTCATAGCAGCTGAGCACCCCCCCACCCCCACAACCCCTCAACTTATCCTGTTTGTAGGGCTACAAACAGCCCTACCCCACCACTAAAGAAACCCATGGAGTCCACAAAGAACGGGGCGGTGGTAGTATGCTTTGTAGCTGAAAACATTGCTCATTGGACAGAAACATCAGACCTGATGACTATAATGTTAAGACTATCAGATCAGATCCATGGATTTGTGCAATGCATATTTTATGTTTGACATCCTGTTGTTTTTTTTTAACCCATTTGCCAGGAGAATCTCGCTCAGTATTTAACCATTTATACCAACAATTTGTTGACTATTTTTTCAGTAGAGGAAGGGCTAGTCAGTTAATGTCACCCAGGTCCACTATCATGAAACTGACTGCTCCCTGCGCTTTACCAAACATACAGTATGTACAGTATGTCTCTTTAAATTAAGCTAGCCTTCTTAATACATATATACTATATACACTACCCTTGTCTCATTGGCAGGGAACAATAAAAAGTGTTACACAGAAATCTGGATATGAAAGTCTAATCAATCATTTCTACTGATTAGTATTCACAGGCACCCTGGGCCCCATTTTCTGAAATTCTACAGGAATTTGCAGACATCCAATAAATCTTGTTTCTGTAGAAAAGCAGTAATTGTTGGAGACTCATTTTGATAATTGATACGACCCTCTGAGAGCAGTGTTTTTGTCTATCTTAGACTCAGTAGAGTATGGATATACAGCAGGACCCACTAATTACAGTGGACACATGTGTAATACTGACATTTGGTATGAATGTAAATGTAGTCAGATTAATTCTAGTCTGTAATAAATTCTGATCACTCATCTCACTTCGGGGGGTCGGGGCACGGTGGCTTATGTTTGCCTCGCACCTCTGGGGGTTGGGGATTCGATTTCCGCCTCCACCCTGTGTGCATGGAGTTTGCATTTTCTCCTTGTGCTTCGGTGGTTTCCTCTGGGTATTCATTTTTCTTCCTTGGGTGTCCCTCTCCTGGTGCCACGAGTCCCCTGGGATAAGCTCCAGACTCTCTGCTCCCCTATGTAGCATAAGCGGTACTTCACTTAAAATGCATTTTTGTCATAATATTTGCTCTAGAGTAACAAAGTTAATTACGAATAAGATCACCAGTGAAGTACAAATACTAGCAGTGTGTAGTTGCTATGACTATGTACGTTTTTCCTGACAAAATTTAAAATGTTAAACAGGTAATTCAGAATATATATTAACTTGAAATAATTTCACTGATTTCCTCTTCAAACTCATGTGTTCTAGACTCTGTACTAGATACTACCAGAAGCAATCAATACTGTCAAACTAGACTCCTATTTACAAACTTCCCATTATCTCCTATAAGGTTGGAGCTCATTGACTAAGCTCATACTTCCATAGGAATCACAAACATAAAATTTTCAGTTAGGGTTTAGGCCTCATCACAATACTGAGACAGCACTGGCTAAAGAAGTAAATTACCTATTAATGGTTTCTATTCAGTATTGTGTCTCCTTGCTTGTGTTGCTTGTTCTTAGTTTCACTTTTGAAAATATGAATCATAGTTTTCCTGTAGACAGACTAGGAGATTTTGTTGTTAAGGAAATATTAAGGAAATATCTGTTCTGGCTCAGCTCTTATTTGACCGATTATCAGTTTGTAAACGTTAATGATGACTTTAACTGAACGTTTGATGTTCCACAAGGCTCTTTTCTAGACCCACTTGTTTCCCCTATATGTGCTACCTCTGGGTATAAGTATTTGTAAACCTGTTATTACCTTACCCTGCTATGCTGGTCACACACATACATATAGTTTCAGTAAAGCCAGAGGACAGACATCAGTTTAATAATGTTGAGCCATGTGTAAAGAACATTAGACAATGGAATTAACTCCCTCCTGCTAAATTCTGAAAAGATAGAAGTACTTTTCTGAGCGAATTTACATGCCCCAAACATGAATTTTAATAAAATTGTGAATCTGTTAGACAGTGGTGCTGGAGCTAAAGTAGTACTTCTCATCTGAGGAGAAAGAAAAAAAAAATCTATTTAAGATCATGATCAGAATGACACATAAATAAGACATACCCCTGTTTTCTGTTCTGTCTGAGGTCTGAATACCAGTCTGTGCAATTTTGGTGTTAACTTGTACCTACACAAGCAGAACTCAACTCCGAATAGCCATAAAAGCTTTACATTTAAATATGAGTATTCAAAATCAAAGACTTCACTTTTTTATTTTAAGCATTTAGCTGATTTGATGTGGTTTATGATTATTTTCACCAAAGATAGCTTTCTCCAGGGTTGGCATAAGACTGAAGTGTGTTCCAGGATTCCAAAGCTTTTAGAGGAATGTTGCACTGTGCTAAAAGAGCAGTCTAGATCAGAGAAAATGCTGTCTGTTGAACATCTGCAGTCATCTGGAGTTGTTAGAATTTAGCCAAAGTGATCTAATAAATAGGCTTCCTTATTAAAAACACTGATGTGGAACTTACATCAAAGGGTTCATGTGAACATGAGCATGAGTGTACATTGTGCGCTGTTATGCTGTTAGACTGAATTGCATTTTGTGTATATTATCTCAATAGAAAAAAATCCTATTTTATTATCAGAAATCCAATAGTAGAAAAAATACATTATGATTCTTTTTTTTTTTTTACAAGTTGGAAAAAATACAAAGATAAAAAGACATTTCTGTAACTACAATAAAGAGGATCTAAAAGGTTTTGTTTTTTTCTGGAGATCGACCGATAATCGGTTTTATGAATATTTTTCCCGATATTTAAGAATTTTTCCATAATCGGTTATCGGTTTTGTAATATCGGATCCACTGATAAATGGCATTTTGAGAATTGCGCACAGGACCACCATAACAGCCATTAATATACAAATTAGATGTGTTACATAAATGCTTGATATGTAGTCTAAGCAGCTTGGTGCTAAAAATAGAGACAAATTCACGGAGTCACATAATCTTTTTACACTATTTCAGACCCCTCTATTTATTGGTGTATAAATAAGAATTTTGTATTGTTTTGTATGCAAGGAGGAAGTGAAATTGACAAAATTGTTATAAATAAGTTCATGTTCAGTTCAGTGGTGGTGTTATCATTGTGTCAAAAACAGAATTAAAATAATAAATAAATATCAGTTCTGCATATCGGTTATTGTGCACATAAACATACAAATAATCGGTATCGGGTTATAAAAAAACAAATCAATATCGGTCGATCTCTATTTTTTTCCCCGATCAAGTGCAGAATGAATCAGAATTGTTCTATAGGAAAACATTGCAGTTTATCAGGAAAAATCCATAATTACTCTAGTAGAGTGGTCTTTTTAACTCAGACGAAAAATCTCAAACTTATTGGGTCCCTTTTTTCGGAGTGGGCTGGGCAGCAGGTCTGGATTCTCCTCCGTCTCTACATTAAGCTCTTGTGATGTGGTGACTGTGGGACCAGTTCCTCTGTGCAGGTCCACCTGCTTGTCTTTGGGACACTCAGCATTGTACGTCTTCACATAACTTTCGACGGGCCAACCTTGGAACTCCGCCGGCTCGCTGCACACCAGGCCGGTGTGTTCCACGGCTGGATGGTGCTTCAGCCAGTAGATCAGGTAGTGTATATTATAATCACAAATCCAGGGGTTGCCATCTAGAGACAGTGTCCTTAGGTAGTAAAGGTCCTCCAGGACACCATAATTAAAGTAGTGCAGGCTGTTGTTGGATAGGTCCAGCTCTCTTAGGTGCAAAAGGCCAGAAAATGCAGCTGTGAGGGTGGAAAGAGAGGGTAACAGAGGGTGAGCTGATCTGGATTGTTAATGCTAAGTAACTTCTACTAAATAACAAACTGAATAACTTTATCTCACAACTGAAAGTAGGTAAGAAATCGGATAAACTAACCCATCATCAAAAGTTATCAGTATTTAATTTAGGATTAGCATTCATAGTTTTTCTTTTTACTTCATTCATGTACAGTAAAATTAAATTAAATCTCTGTCAGGCTGAAACGAAGCAAAATGCAATCAACTGTTTATTTTTTATTGTACATTTCTGACTGCATGTTGCAGTGGATTTGTAGAATGTGGCAGAAATTTGGTGCTGTATTAGTAAGAATTGCCGCCCAAATATTGGTTTAACTCATCCAGTACAACAGTTCAATGCAGGCTCACAGGTATAAAAAAAAAAAAGAGGACCCCTAAGTTCTGAGAGATTCTATCATCAGAACAGGGATTCTACTATCTGATCTTAAGGGAGAGACTGTTTCCATTTGTCTCCAATGCCAGGCCCATTAATTCCATTGCTTCTGTAAATCCTTTTATATTCAATTAATGGTTGTATTTTTATGTACCTTGTATAATAAACTTGTTTAATAGACTTCTTCCCTACGGTGTTATGTAAGTAGTGCAGTCATAATTATTTAAAGTTTTTGCTAGTATTGGCAGCTATATAATGAAACTAAAAGAAGCTCCATATAAATGTTATCAATGCCTAAATGGAATACATTATCTCAGTTGTGATAATAACAGTGAAAAATTTCATTCTTGCATGCCTTAGGTGTGTTACTTACTGATTTTCCAATGAGCATTTTTTTTTTATTTGTCAGCTGACTGGAATTCTGGGCCTGTCTTCCCGAATTATTATTTATTGAAAATTACTGGAAACATGAATAGCTTGTGTCTTATGTCATAAATACAGCTAGCAACCCTAGGCAAAGGAACATTATGGTGAAAATTACTTTCTGTGACTGCCTCTGCAGTATCTACCATTCATCTTAGGAGTTACTAGTAGAAGCCTGCCTTTTGGTTTAGAAAAGTAAGATAACTATTGGCTCCATTTTAGGGGCACATTTGAAAGCCTGTATCACTTATAGCTCAGTATGTCAATATTTGGTTTGGTTTTTGTTTCTGTTGCTGGGGACTGATTACTATTTTGGATGTTTAAAAACAAATCCTTTTACAGTAAAATCCCTTCCATAGTTGTTTATAAGGTCAAGGTCTAAGTCTTTAGTTGAATAGACTGATTCAGTTGCTAATTGTTCATTAACAACTGAGTTAACTCCATGCCATTCTGTTATAGAAGCCCATTCTGAGCATGGCTTAAAATGGCATCTCATGGTCTCAATAAAATGTTCTGTAAAACATGTCCTTTTTTTTTTTTTTTTTTTTTAACTCTGTTACAAATTTACTCCTAGCATTTTTTCCTCCATGACACCTGAACCCAGTTACAGCATGTTTATGAGCGCCTGCTTACTCAGCCTCAGAGGGTGGTGGGAAAAGTTGGGCAGGAAGCACATATAATAAGGTTGTTGTTTGTATTTTTTTCCTAGAGAGCATTGTTTGGTAGCTTATGTGGATGACAATTTTTTGGAACTTATTTTAAATAATCTTTAGAGAAATACTAATATGTAAAAAGTTCTAATATAAGAGAAATTCACATTAGTATAAATTATGATTTTGTTAGAGAAAAGGTAAGTGTTTTTTCAATTATCTGAGTGGAAAATTGAGAGGGGTCTGGCTGCAGTCATGTACTATGCCTTAAGCATTAACTGCCTCTAATGTCACCAAATGCACGCTCTGCCACCGTGTGGTCCAGCATCAGCTACAGACAGAGACGAGGCGGGTTGAACCAGCAAGTAATGGGTGCTGATTCTGTATTTACACACACGCTGCAGAACATGAACTTACACTTGAACGGGGAAAACGTCCCAAGCTAGTGTTGGCACCTTTTTCTGTTTGTCTTTTTTTTATTAAGTTGTTGAAGGTGCGCTGTGCAAATAAACACGAGCCTGGAGCTCTGCTAAAATGCTGCCTGTCTCCCGAGTCTTCTTCTTACACACCGGTTTCTGCAGCAGTGCCAAAACCCTGGATCCTGAAAGACTCAAACACCGCCAAGGAAGCCTCCCCACTTGGTAGGATCATAAAGTCCCTTGCCACCCTCCACCAAACCAAATACCAAGCACTTCTTGCTTTGAAGCCCTTGCACAGGAGCAGGCTGAGAGCCAGCAGGCACTCCAGAAACCTCTGATGTCTTCCCCAGCTTCTACTCTCTCAACACAAGTAGAACATTCCAAGCCCACCAGGACCGGGGAAAGCCTGGGCAGGTTTTGCAGGCGAGGCAACCAACTTGGAAACCAAGCCTTTCCAGGGTCGGCATTCTCTCAGGGAAGTGGGAACATTGATCCTGATCCCTGATGTGCAGCAGGCCTCTCCCAATTGAACAGGAACATACTGCATGCCAGTGAGTATACAAGGGAGTTCACATCTGGCCTTGGTGGCCTCAGTGTGTAACTAGACCACCGTCCATCAAAGCCTGATTCATTGAGAGGCATTGGAAAATGCACACAGTACCCGTTGGTGCCAGTCATTATTAAATTTCAGGGGCAAAACTTAGAAATGGCAGTTAGTCCTTGCCTCATCCCCCAACCTTTGTGAGGATTGAAAGTGAGATGAAAGTGGATGAAAGTGAGATTGATGGTCAGCAAATCCAGCCTATTTTTGCAATACCTATAGTATCCATCCATCCATCTTCTACCACTTACTCCTTTTCAGGGTCACGGGGAACCTGGAGCCCAGGGAGCATCGGGCACAAGGCGGGGTACACCCTGGACAGGATGCCAATCCATCGCAGATCAATCACATACACACTCACACACCCATTCATACACTATGGACACGCCAATCAGCCTACCATGCATGTCTTTGGACTGGGGGAGGAAACCAGAGTACCCGGAGGACGGGGAGAACATGCAAACTCCGCACACACATGGCCCCGGCGGGACTCGAACCCCAGAGGCATGAGGCGAACGTGCTAACCACTAAACCACCGTGCGCCCCCCCTATAGTATACTTTTCAGTTATTAAAGCTGTAGTACTGAACTTCACCTCTCTATCGCCATCTCTGTTTGAAACATAAAATTACAAATTACTTGTGGAGGGTTTTTTTTTAACATGGGTTGTGCTTCACCATTGTTCCTCTACACGGTAGTTCGATAGTTTGCTGTATACTTATCAAAGTTGCCAAGTCCGCTTATAATAAAACTTTTTTTCTGAAGTCGTTTGAAAAAATCATGAGTCGCAAGCTGTAGATTTTTGGGCTTGTTAAGAAAATCTGACAAGCAACTTCATATTTTTACAATTATGGTTGCCATTCCACCCATTTCCATTTATCGAGTTCCCCTTCAAAAGGATTGGCATGGACCTCATTGGGCCATTAGAACGGACTGCATGAGGACACCGCTTTCTGTTGGACTACACAATGCTATACATGGAAGCCATGACGCTTCACAACATCCGGGTATGCATCATTGCGGAGACATGCTTTCCGAGTCATCATCCCAAAAGATATCCTGACTGACCATGGCACTATATTTATGTCTTGCATCCTTCACAATCTGTACGAATTATTAGGGATTATACTGATTTGCACCAATGTTTATCATCCACAAACAGATGGGCTGGTCTGACAGTTTAATCAAATGCTTACAAATATTATTTGTAAGTTCATTCAGTATTATGCTTGTAATTGGGATAAGTGGCTCAAACCCCTGTTGTTTGCAGTATGAGCGGTCCCATAAGCCTCCACAGGGTTTTCCACATTCAAAGGACACAAGCCTTGTGGTGTCTTAGATATCATTAGGGAAAATTGGGAGGAGGGACGTGCTAACAGCAAAAATTAAATTCAGTAAATTCTGGACCAGAGAGCAGAAATCTACACCTTAAGTCACCTAACAAAGGAAAATTCAGGTCCAAGAAAGGCAATCCCAATGGTACAACAGGGGTACTCGGCTATGGGAATTCACCCCACAGATAAGGTACTCATTTTACTACCCACACTGAGCTCTAAATTACTCACAAAGTGATTCAGACAGTGAGTTAGAGAAGTCGACTATGAGAACAG
This sequence comes from Stegophilus panzeri, assembly GCA_024331685.1. Taxonomy (NCBI): domain Eukaryota; kingdom Metazoa; phylum Chordata; class Actinopteri; order Siluriformes; family Trichomycteridae; genus Stegophilus; species Stegophilus panzeri. The sequence continues at coordinate 27,740,559 of JANDJT010000041.1, forward strand.
GCAAATGGCTATTGGCAGTGCACTCAATTTCCCACCTCAATCTCCTGAAACCGTGGAGAATGGTGTTTCCTGTGGTGTTTCCTGTGGTTCCGGAGAAGGAGAAGCTGGGACTGGAGGTAAATCTAAAAAGTGTTGTTGTTTTTTTTTTATCAGTCTTTTCATGGGAAACAAGTTCACAATGGGGTGCATGCATTTCTGAAGCAAATTTTTGTTATGTTTTACTATTCAGAGAAATGACAAGGACAATCATTTCACGACAGAGCCTTTACTGTTAATGGTGATAGGTGAATGGTGGGCCATTGTCTGATACCAGCTCATTTGTGAATTCACAGTAAGCCCAGAGGTGATGCAAGAGGTTTATGGTCTTGTCTGCATTGGTCAGCTGAGTGGGGAAAATTTCCATCCATTTTGAGTGGACATCCACAGTCACTAAGAAATTATTCCATTTCTGCATAGTCTACATGAATCCCAGGGTGTTGTCACCCAGAACCATGGATGAAGAGGAGCGATGGGGGTTGGTTTCACCTCAATTCACATGGAGTGCACTTGCTTATGAAGTTCTGGATGTCTTTGTCAAGCCCCGCCCACCAGAGGTATCCTCTTCTTATCATCCCTGTGTGACCCTCATGTTCATCATCCACTGCACACTGTGTCTCAGATATATCACCTGACACATACTGGGCTTTGGCTGAATGCTGAGTTTTGTGACTCCTACATGCATGCCAATTTTCTCACAGTTCTGGCATTTCTCATGGCGGTAATGGCATTGCATGGGGTGGTGCTTGCCTCCGCCACAATGATAACAATTGCTTTTAAGCTTGTTAAAAGGTTGCTGCTGGACCCCTTTTTGGTGCTGTACCAAGAACTCCCACATCCTCTATATTTCTCTCTGCCTCCACAGACGTTTTTCAATCAGAATTGCCTTGGGTTTGACATGTAATTGACTTAACATTCCTGGTATGTTAAGTCAATTACTTTTGCTGGCTCAACTAGACATTTCAAGAGGCCATATTCCACTAGTTCTAAAACACTCAAGAACACGTTCTTTTTTCTCACTATCGATTTTATTTGCTGCAATCCATCACTCAAATAGGTATAATAGGTATCAAAATCCTATTTAGTACTGTCAAACTCAGGCACTTGTCCTGTTGTGGCCATTTCACTTGTTGTTATTTTCTTTGTAATTTAGTCTGTCTCTCTCCTTTTTTTCCACAGCACTTAGTTTATTATGCACACTGACTAACAACAGATCCGCTGTTACCGCTGTGGATGTTGTGATCATTCTGTCCTTTCAGTGTTGCTATACATACTCAGCATGTGACTGTCTCTGCCTCTGTCCACTCGTGAACAACAATCTCATCATTGTCACCACTATGTTTTCCTGTTCAGAGAAATGAGGGCTGCTTCTCTTCGGGATAAGAGGAGAGACCAGAGCATTTTTGCAAGGAAGTGGAATAAAAGTGCCAATTGAAGATATGCTGAGGTCGTAGTGTCTTACCCAAAAAGCTGTATTGTAAGCAAAATTTTTTTTTTTAATTTAACAATTTAGTTAAAAGTTGTGCATACTTATGCAACCAGAGATATTTTTTTCTGTTTCTTCTTCTACACTGACTGAACACATCAGGTCCATGCTAACATTTATTAATAGACCTACTTGTTTCTGAGTTTTGACTATTGGATTAAACTCATTCAATTAAAGGAACCAGTCAAATATATTAAATGTCAAATATATTCTATGAAAATGTATTTGAATTATTTTGTTATATGCAAAATGTAACTTATGAAGATCTTTTTATTGAACAAAAAAAAAAGGAAATTGCAATATACTGCTAACATGTGTGTTCTGTGTGTGTGTGTGTGTGTGTGTGTGTGTGTGTGTGTGTGTGTTTCCTTTTTTAAATGTATTTAGTTAATTTTTTTATGGTCAAAGTATCATTTTGATATCAAGATTTTGTTATCATGAATTACAATACTATATATTTTTGGTGACTTGATGAGGGAGGCAGGGCATGTGCCAACGTTCCTCTGGAAATGAGATACACCAGAGCACAGGTGTCTCCTATTAGTTCGCCTTCAGATGTGGATAAGAGGGAGTTTTTGCTGCTTGCTCTCTGCTTGTTCTCTCTCTCTCTCTCTCTCTCTCTCTCTCTCTCTCTCTCTCTCTCTCTCTCTCTCATCCTGTTTTGACTGTCCTTTCTTTTACTCACTCCCTGTCTCTCTCCCTCTCCATTTGTCCTGGGATCAAAAGCATTGTGTGTAATGTTTGTATTACACAGTCATGTTTGCCTGTTCTTGAAGGGTACCAGTAATTCCAAACATATGAGTCTCTTGTGGACACCTAGCAATTAATTATTGTGGAACAGTGAGGATACAAACTGACAGAACCTGACTCTGTAATTTATAAAAATGATGAACCTAACCCAGTGGCTCATAGGAAATTCCCGACTTGAACAGCCTATGAACTGTTACCTGTGTCAATGCGCTCAAGACTGTTGCAGCTGAGGTTCAACAGCTTTAAGTCTTTGATGGTTACAAACTCTTTAGGCCTTAGCTGTGTTATGTTGTTAAAAGCAAGGTCCATTTTCACAATGTTTTCTGGGATATCGGGTGGCACAGCCTTCAGCCCTGGAAAAGAGAGCGTATAATTAATTAACTGTTACTATCATTAATATATGTACAACAGAGAAAGTACAGCAGAGAAACCTGGTCTATGATCAGGCTGGTTGTGTGGAATGGAGAGCAGGGATAGTCCTCATAGAATTTTTTTACCCTGAGTTTTGAGGAAAGATTTCCCTTAATTTTACTTAATATATTGTGGTCACACTTTCCATATACTTATGTAAATATACATTAGGGGTGTGACTAAAACTAACTGCATCTGAATCTATATTCATATTTCTATCTTTATTCAGATTTCAACCTGTTGGCATGGCCTAAAGCAGATATTTTTTCTAAATTAAATAAAATATGATCCCTAGAGATATGCCACTAGAAACATTTGAAAACACTGAAAAAACAGAAACCCAGAGGTAGAAATGTCAGCACTGTTCTGGCATTCTGACTCTGATGGTTTCTCATAACCCTTAACAAACACTTAAGTGCATAAATGGTATCATTTAAATATGTGAAGAATATTAAAAGTACATTTTGGGTACGTTCTGTAAATATAGTTAAAATATACTTTTCTGTATTTTTCAAAATGTATATTTTAAAATAATGCTTTTTAAAATATACTTCAGTATGCTATAAGGAAGAACACTTAATTGGATCTAACAAGATTAATAGATCTTGTATGGTAGCACTACTTGTATTGTTCTCTGCTTGATATATCGCTTTGCTTGTGTTTTCTCATTTGTAAGTCGCTTTGGATAAAAGCGTCTGCTAAATGAATAAATGTAAATGTAAATGTAAATAAAGGTATGAATTACATAAAGAGGTATACATGAACAAAATTGGATTTAATTGTCATGTTAACATGACTGTATTTTTACAGCATTTCTTTACACATGTGACTTTTACACAATAAAGTCCAGAATATGCTGCCATAAAATTAGATAAACCAATGAGAATGCTAAAAAACATGAACACACACACAAAGAACAAGGCAGTAAATTTCTCTCAGAGTGGGTTCTGCCATGCCTGCAGCTTTCAAGATTACTTTAACCACAAATGCAGCTGCAACTGCAAAGCTACTACTACTACTACTACTACTAATAATAATAATAATAATAACAATAGTGCACAGTGGCTTATGGTTAGCATGTTTGCCTCACTCCTCCGGGGTTGGGGGTTTGAATCCCTGTGTGTGTGTTTGCATGCTCTCCCTGTGCTTCTAGGGTTTCCTCCAGGTACTCTGGTTTCCTCCCCTAGTCCAAAGACATGCGTTATAGGCTGATTGGCATTTCCAAATTGTCAGTGTGTGAATGGGTGTGAGACCGTGTGTGCGATTGTGCCCTGTGATGGGTTGCCACCCTGTCCCGGGTGTCCCCCACCTTGTGCCCCGAGTTCCCTGGGATAGGCTCCAGACTCCCCTGCAGCCCTGTGTAGAATCAGCGGTATGGAAGATGGATGCATAATAATAAAGATAAACAAATATAGAAATAGACTAAACAAAATTTAAAATGGATTTTTACTCTTATGCCATTTGCGGACATTTGCCCAAAAAGGAACCTCTGTTTTATGTAATGCGTAAGACGCCTGCATGAACAAGCAGATGTGCAGGTGTTCCTAATAAATTGGCCAGTGAGTGTATGTTTTGAGAGAAAATACTATTACTTAAAAAATTAATAAGAATTATTTTTATTACAGAACCAGTAAGTAGGAAAAAATAATAATAATTTTATACAGTTAATTTAGCACTTTTTTAAATGATGGGTTCCAATAATTTCAGGGTTTTCTTGTCATTCTTGTATACTAAAGTTTGTCATAAGGATTTGCATATGCATTTATATCATTCATTCGTCTTGCTTTATCCTGCTCAGGTTTTCAGTGGATTCTGAGCGTATTCCAGGAATACATATGGGGGAAAGTCAGTCCAAATGGGTGTCCATCTCAGCTAGGGACAATTTAGAATAGCCAATTCACCTACTACAGTAGCATGTTTTTAAGAGGTAAAAGACATGACAGTATCCTAAGCTCAGGATCAAACTGGAAACCCTGGAGCAAAATACTTTCCAACTGGCTAACCATAGATGGAAAATCTCCCACAGTAATTGCTCAAGGCTCTGGTACAGTTTGGTCAACAGTGGTGGTCTGTAAAGGCATTCTTATTCTAATAATACTTACTGGTACTAGAGCTAAAAGTGAGCTTCTGTGTTGTCTATGTTTGTATAGATTAAGGGGCTGAAACTATGTAGTAAGTACAAATGAGGCAAGTCATGGCCATGGAAATCTCCCGTTGTTTATTTTATGAGTAGTTATGGCTGTGAGTGTTTTCAAATGCAGTCTGTAAATGTCATCATGTCCAACAAACCTTCCTAGGCTTGCTAATGTATTACTCCATTAAGTAAACTGGTACCAATTTTATGCAGCACATTTTAAACTGAAACTTTAATGGCCATGTGAAACATCAATCATCTAGCAATCTAAGGAAATGTCATCAGGACCCGTGTGGGCAGAAGAATCACTGACATGTTAAACAGACACAGCCCATGTTTCCTATCTCAACTTTACCAGAATACCTGCTCCATAGCTTAAGGAAAGCTCAACTAAACAAATGTTAACAGATTACTGTATAAAAGTTCGACAAATAATTCTGTAGTTTGTCTATACTCTTTATTTAGTAGTAATCATACCATCTTTATGGAGTTCTAGCTCTAGTTTTAGTGTTTTTTATAAGAGCTATAAACTAATGTTGTTATTTTAACTCAAGCAAATAGCTGAAATAAATATTACAAGACTCTTCCTCTGTTACTGCACAATTATTTCAAAAATAGATGTTTGTGGGGTTTTTTTTGCTGAGAAATGAAATCCCAAGCCAGTCATCTATCCGATCTCAGGACATAATGAGATCATGGAGAGGCTTTTTTTTCTCTGGTGCAGTATTGACTCAGCTTTTCTGAGGGGAGCAGAGAAAGCCCAGATCCTTCTGTTGTTCATTTGACTGCACTTAAAGACAAGGTCCAGCTGCCAAAGATTTAACCCACCAAGCCCTGGCACTGGCTGTGGTCTGTTGCTCTTTATGGTCATATTTCAGCACAGTAAGTATTGTACAGCTTGTGTCAGTCAGAGGCAGAGCTTCTGTGGGTCCGACTTTGAGCTCACACCATGTACAATGCTATTAAAATTGTCTCAGTTTATTTTTAGGTACTTCGAATGGCATTGTACGCAGGGGTGATAATGTACTGTAGTGCAAATCATGGCCTAAAAAGTATGACAGTATTGCTGAGATATTTTAAGAAATGGACAGTTTTACATGCAAAAATGAAGATGTAACACAATATAGTGCACAGCATGAAAGAAATACTTTGATAAAGAAAAGATATTTGTTTCCTGGCTAAACATTTTTACTGGCTTTGAAAGGCTTCTGTTTACCTCACATCGGTCTTAATCAGTTCTTCTTTCATCATGTCCCATAAAAACCACTATGGCACCATGTTAATAATGAGACAGTGGAACAGACAGAAGAGGACAGTGTGTGTACTCTGGTTCAGCTTTGTTGCTGATGTTCTGGGTATAAGCCTGTTTGAAATATAATATTTAAACACAGTTTGTGAAAGTCTTGTGATCAACACAAATGTCGTACTTAAGTACTTAATGGTCTTTAGTCTACTAAAAGGGTTCTACTTTAAACCTTTTATGATAGTGTAGTATTCCGTTATAGGGTTCTATACAGAACCTTTAAGGGTGCAATTGAAATTTTTTAAGAGGGCATTTAACATCAACCACATAAAATACATTGATAAACCTGAATAAGACTGCCGATTACTAAAAGTAATTCCATTAAAAGGAAGACAGCATGTATGATCTGAAAAACAAAGCTAAACTTCTTTCTTAAGAATGTTATCTTACGGGCTTCAAAGTAGTGCAACAGAAAACCAATCCGGAGGTCACAAGCTCCTCCTACTACAATTAATCTCTGGGTGACCCCATAAAGGTTCTGTGTAGAACAAAATATTTCCTTAAGAGGAAAAGGTTCAAAGTAGAACCCTTTTAAGAGGCTAAGCACATTAGCCTTATTCACTTTATTAGTACTCTCTCTCTCTCCTGTCAGTCATGTATGTGGAAGAGGGTAGATAGCGCTGTCCTCTGAGTGTGCTCACCATCGCACATGCTTAAGCTGAAGCGGGGGTGGGGGGAGTGTTGTGGGAATTTAACACTGACTTTGTAGCTGACTTTAAATATGGAATAAATATTCACTATCATCAGTGTGTTGCAGTCATGCTGCACTAAAATGCAGTCACTGTCCAATTATAGTCCGAACCCATAGTCGGAGGCATTGTTGTATTCATAGAAAGGAAGAAGGGCCTGCCAGTGTTATTTTCCAGGAGGAGTTGCTGTCCATATAAAGGAAACTTTATAGTCCAATGCAGGGTTATTATAGTTTTAAACATTTTGCTAGTTTTTATTTTTATTTCATTTTGTATTTTGGTTTTAAATTTCAGTTTCATTTTAACTGTGCATAAATAGTTTTGATGAACACCTGAGGTTTTGATCAGTAAGCCAGACCCTTTAAACCACCATACCCGGTGTGGCTGTGGCTCAGGTGGTAGAGTGGGTTGTCCACTAATTGTAGGGTTGGCGGTTCGATTCCCAGCCCACATGACTCCACATGCTGAAGTGTCCACTGAACGCCAAGTTGCTCCTGATGGCAAGTTAGTGCCTTGCATGGCATCTCTGCTACCATTGGTGTGTGCGTGAATGGGTGAATGAGACACAGTGTAAAGCACTTTGGATAAAAGTGCTATATAAGTGTGCCATTTAACATTTACCATTCGCTATTTCTCATTGCAAGGAGTTTGTTGTGGGGAGGATTGAACAGATAATTTGACTGATCCCAGGTTGATTCGAGGTGATTCTCTGGAGATTTTCTTGTCAGTCAAAACCAGCAATGACCTGGTAAGAATTTGGCAAGAAGTTTCCTGGGAAAGTATGGTAGCACTCTCTATTGCAAATACAGTGTAATTAAATGACTATTTTTGTAACGAGCCCCACAGACATTACTGCGGCAGCTGGGCACATGGTTTAGTGAGAGTGCAGCAGGAATACTGGGAAATGAGCAAATTAGGGCTGGAAGGCTGCCGCTTTTCTGTTTGTTTTATTTCTGTCATTTGCCATTTTTACCGCTGCAGGGACACAGACAAAAAATAAATGGTAGTGGTAGCTCAGTGGTTAAGATGTGCCTCCCCCCTTTGTTCAGAATAATACTACTCATTATTCTATTTTTGTTCCTCAAATGTCTGTGAAACATGTTCAGTTTATGTCTCAGTTGTTGAATGTTTTTATATTAATACAAATATTTGCACATGTTAAGGCATTTGCTGGAAATAAAAGCAATCTCACAAAAGTGAGTACACCCCTCACATTTTTGTAAATATTTGATGATATCTTTTCATGTGACAACACTGAAGAA
>JANDJT010000041.1:27758674-27776486 GCA_024331685.1 Stegophilus panzeri
CCCGCCCCAATTATGTCTGTCTCTTCTGAATCCAGGGCTGCAGGTTTGAGAGTAAAGCCTGGGCTGGTGTGCTGGCATTGCAGGGAGCCCAGGCATTTCCAGAACCAATGCCATGTGATGGAGGTGGGGGCATTGGTCAGGATCCACGACATGCTGCAGGCTGCCCCGGATCAAGCCAGGATGTACCATATACTGGTGAGTGTTAAAGGGGGTACATATCATGCATTGGTGATGCTGGTGATGGTGAGGTGTGTGCATGGGGATGTTCACAAATGTACACTGGTGCCGGTCATCATCATATTCCGAGGGCAAAAACATATAGTGGAAGCGACATTTAGTCCTCGCCTCTACCATACACAAATCCTGGGGACGAATTGGCCAGGGTTTCAAGCATTAGTGAAAGAAATGTTTGTGGATCTGTCCTGCAGTAGTAATAGATGGTGTGGAATGTGTACAGCATTGGCTGGGGAGGTGGTGCCGGGGCCGTCAATGTCAGCTCCACGTCTGGGCGGGGGCACAGAGAGTGGGGTGGGTCACGCTCCTCCCCTCTTGGCAGGGATTCCCCTGCTTGGAGCAGTCACACGACAAGACCCTGCGGCATGCCTTTGAGCCAGTGAGAGTAACTGATGCAAATTCAGCCTAATGTTGCATTCTCTCACCCCTTCTTTTCGATTATTAAGGATAGGGTTATAGTTATTGATGCAGGACACAAACCCAGGAAGAAACAACCCAATTGTTGGTCCCAAAGGGCCACTGGGAAGGTTTATTTCAGGCGGTTCACCATAATTCAATGATGAGGCATTTAGGACAGGACAAAACACTGAACTGGCTCATGGCTTGCTTCCATTGGCTGGGTATTCAGGGCATTGTTCGCAGGTGGTGCACGGCATGTCACAAATGTGCACCGGTGAATCCACCAGCCACCCCAAAAGTGCCTTTGCACCCCCTACTATTAATTGAGGTCTCCTTCAAAAGAATTGGTATTGACCATCGACAGGCCATTAGATCAGACTGCAGGAGGGCAATCACTTTGTGCTAGTTCTAGTGGACTGCACAATGCGATACTTAGAAGCAGTGCCCCTTTGTAACATCTCAGCACATAGAGTGGTGGAGGCACTGAGTTGGAATCCCAAAAGAGATCCTAACTGATCGAGGCACATCTTTCATGTCACAGACATTACACGAGCTATACAAATTGTTGGGAATTAAATCTATTTGCACCAGCATTTACCATCCACAGACATATGGGCTGGACAAACGTTCTAATCAAATGCTTAAAAACATGATTAGTAAGTCAATGCGTTGAATTTGGATAGGTGTCTAGAGCCCCTGTTATTTACAGTATGAGAGGTCCTACAAGCCTCCACGGTGTTTTGCCTGTTCTAATTATTGTATGGGCGTAAGCCTTGTGGCGTCCTTGACGTCAATTGGGAGGAGGGACCTTCTAAAAGTAAAAATGAAACTCATTATGTTCTTGACCTGAGAGCAAAATTCCACAACTTATGCCACATAACAGAAGAATTTGCACCAGGTGCAAGAACATCAATTCTGGCTGTATAACAGGGGCATTCGGCAAGGGGAGATTGCACCGGGAGATAAAATGCTCTACTTGCTATCCTTGTCAAGCTCTACATTATGCACTAAGTGGCAAGGATACTTTGAGGTCACACAGCGGGTCGGGAATGTCGACTATGAGGTAAAGCGAATGGACAGAAGCAGGATGCGGCAGGAGTACCATCTTAACCACCTCAAACCATGGAAGGAGGTGGTTCCCGTGGCTTTGTTTGGGTTGGCGGCCGGAGTCGTGTGGTGGAGGGTATGTGGAAGCGGGGCAGGCTTGAGCGCTGGCTTGTGAATGGAGGGTTGGAGCCAGAGAAGGTGAGTGGTAAGGAATACGTATGGGGAATTGTTCTAATGAATTTTCTGTGTTGCAGTGAGTGGAGGCGAGTATAAAAAGGAGAGAGATGAGCACCTCTAGAGAGAGAGCCAACCAGCAGAGAGCCGTGTGTGTTTATGATTTAAAACGCTGAAAAGTGAAAGTAAAGTTGCGAAGAAAGCCATTTTTGAGTTATTCCAAGCCTGCCTCCCACTTCCTCATTCCTGACCCAGCATAAGCATTACAATTGCATTAACTGTTTAGGAATTACAGTCATTTTTTTTACAAAAAGTAATTGGACAAACAAATCATAAATATTAAGATTATTTTTCATACTTGGATGGAAATCCTTTGCCTGAAGTCTGGAACCCATGGACATCATCAAATGCTGATTTTCCTCTCTTGAGGTGTTTTGCCAAGTCTTTACTGCAGCCACATTAAGTTGCGGATTGTGGGACTTTCTGCCTTCAGTTTTGTCTTCAGCAAGTGAAAAGCATGCTCAGTTGGGTTGAGGTCATCAGACATTTAAGAACATTTAATTTCTTTGCCGGAAGAACCCCTTGGGTTGCTTTCGCAGTATGTTTTGGGTCATTATCCATCTGTACTATGAAGCTCTGTCCTATCAGTTTTGCAGAATTTGACTGAATCTGAGCAGAAAGTATCGCTCTATACGCTTCAGAATTCATCCTGCTCCTTCTATCAGCAATCAGCAATAAACACCAGTGAGCCAGTTCCACTGGCAGCCATAAATGTCCATGTCATAACACTTCCTCCATATGTTTGATAAATGATGTGGTATGCTTTGGATCATGAACCCTTCCTTTCCTTCTCCATACTCCTCTGTTCCCATTATTCTGGTACAAGTTAATCTTTGTTTCATCTGTCCAAAGAATCTTGTTCTAGAACTGGGCCGGCTTTTTTTTTTTTTTTAGATGTTTTCTAGCAAAGTCGAATCGAGCCATTCTGTTTTTGAGTGTTGCCAGTGGTATTTACATTCATGAACCCATCTCTTGATTGTAGACTTTGACAATTTTACGCGTACCTCCTCCAGACTGTTCTTGACTTGGTTGTGGAGGGTTTTTTTTTTTAACAAAGAAACAATTCTGTGGTCATCTACTTTAGTTTAGTCTTCTATGGCCTTCCAAGCCTTTTGGTGTTGCTGAGGTTGCCAGTGCATTCCTTCTTTTTAAGAAGGTACCAAATTGTTGATTTGGCCACTCCTAAAATTTCTGCTATCTCTCTGATAGATCTGTTTTGTTTTTGCAGTCTAACGATGGCCTCCTTCACTTCCATCGTCAGCTCTTTTTGACAGCATATTGAGAGTTCCCTTGATCAAATTCAAAGTTTGGAATCAACTTCAGACCTTTTATCTCCTTAATTTGTCACGAAATAATGAAACACACCTGCCATGAAACTACTTATCAGAGGGAATCTATTCCTAAACGGTTAATGTAATATTTTTGTTGTAACACCTGCAATTAAAGTGGAAAGTCTCCACTTCAATCACATCTTGATTGCTTCATTTCAAATCCATTGTGGTGGTGTATAGAGGCAAAAGGACAAAAATTGTGTCATTGTTCAAATACTTATGGACCTGACTGTATGTTTACAACATTTAGTTGTAAATCCAGAGCAACTTACATTACATTACATTACATTACATTTATTCATTTAGCAGATGCTTTTATCCAAAGTGACTTACAAATAAGAAAATACAAGCAAAGCGATACATCAAGTGGAGAACAATACAAGTAGTGCTACCATGCAAGATTTATAATTGAGTTCTAGAAACTTGAAAGTGCGCAGAGTAGAGGTGTAAGAGCCAGAGTAAGGGTTTTTTTTTTTAGATAATGTGGGATTGGCATTTTAGGAGTTAGTTACATGCTCACGGAAGACATGGGTCTTTAGCTGTTTTTTGAAGATAGTGAAAGATTCTGCTGTCTGCATTGAGGTTGGAAGTTCATTCCACCCCTGAGGGACAGTTAGTTTGAAGGTTCTGGAAAGGGACCTTGAGTAGGCACTACTAAGCGTCGGTCATTAACCGATCGCAGATTGCGTAAGGGAATGTAAGCCTTAAGGAGAGTGTTGAGGTAGGGGGCTGCTGTTCCAGACAAGGTCTTGTACATGAGCATCAAGGCCTTGAATTTGATACGGGCAGCTGCAGGAAGCCAGTGGACGGGGATGAAGAGGTGTCAAAAGTACTACAAAAGTGCTTTGTAGTCTCTATCAAAAACACATCCTCATGCTAGTTTGGATCAGGGATTAATAATTCCATCTAGTTAAAAAACAAGATGAATGACAACATACAACCATCTGGGTGGTTTCAGGACATCAGAAACATACAGCAGCTCAGTCTTGCTAAGATTTAGTTTCAGCTGTTGAACTGCTATCCATGATGTCTGCCAGAGATGTTGAGATCTGAGCAAAAACATGAGAGAGGAAAGGAGGTGGTGAGTTGAGTCTCATCAGCCCATGTGAGGATATGATATCACTAAGAGAGTGGGAGAGAGAACAGAAGAGGACAGAAACAGATGTGGGTAGATGTGGATCCCCTCCATGTCACCTGCTATGACCATCTTTTTAGGTAAGAAGCAAGCCACCACCACACTGTGCCACAAATTCCAAAACTCATGATCAGAGAGTCTTGTAATTGACTGTGTCTGATGATTGGTCTAGGAGGATGAGGACTGATGACAGTTTGGCTGATCTAGCAGCATGAAGCTACAAAGTCAGTTTCTGTTTAGTGTACTATTTTGAAGCAAGACTGTTTAGCATCTTGTAGGTTCCTTCTTCAAGATAGGAATAACCCTTGCTATCTAGTCAGTCCAAGTTATGTCCACATGTTATAGAGTTGAAGGGGAGGAGGCTTTCTGAGATAGTCTGAAGCATTGTGGAAGGGGATGGAATCCAGCAGGCAGATTGTGGGATTGCTGGACAACATAATCCACCGGTTCTCTTTTGTAGAATGAGCAGAAAATTGTGATAAGAAAAGATATTGAGAAGTGTAGGTATCAGGGTAGTAGTAAAGAACTGGCAGTTTGCTCTAATTTTCTTGTTAAAAGGAAGCCATAGTCATCAACAGTCAGGGAAGAGGATGTAGAAAGAGGTAGAGGGTTAAAAGAAGTGCAGAGATATAAAAGAAGCTTGTGAAGAAAATTCCAGCTTTCCCTTGTAGAAGGGATGTCTTAGCAGCTGTCACATCAGCTTTGATAGATGAGAATGGTATGAGAGGAGAAGAGCCTCAAGATTGGATTTCCTCTATTTTCTATCAGCTGTACTTAATTCTCTCTCATTGCTGCTTAACACATCCGACAGCCAAGAGGCAGGCAAGATAGAGGGCAGAGGAAGTCAGTAAATGAAAACAGTCAAGAGAGGAAAGTCTTGGTGGCTGACTCATAATGATAATGATAATGAGTCTTTATTGGTCATAGCACAGTGAAATTATTTTCTTCGCAGAGCCTTAACCGCCAAGCCACCTTGCCCCGTGGTCATGAGGTGAAGAGTAAAAGTATTCAGGATGTGCAAGGGGGGTTAAAATGCTGAAAGCCACAGAGGCAGGCGAGATCAAGTGGAGGTTGATGACAGGAGGGGCAAGGGAAAGTGAATGATACAAGCTGATTAACTGAAAGATGGAGCAGACTGCCTCTCATGATGTCTACCACTGAGAAGGGTTAGCTCAATACTAGGTCCAGAACATTTCCTCCCTTGTATGTGTAGACCATATTGGTATAATTTTTATATGTTTTATAGGGAGATTTTTGAAGCTGTCACATTGCAAAGCAAGTACAAAATATGTTAAATCATGTACAATGATGTTTTAGAGTAATATGTGTTTTTCATATCATTATTATTTATAACTTTACAGGTTTTTTGTGATTATGTGAAATTGCTTGGCAGAGCTTGTGAGGCACGTGCTTTGTTTCAGTGCTTCATCTCAGTTTAGTTCCATTTTTGGCATTCCAAAGATTGTACAGAGTGAACAAGGTTATAATTTTTTCTCTCACTTGTTTTTCTCAGGTTTTGCGGATGCTGCGTATTAAGTACAATAAGGCAAGTGCATATCATGCCCAAAGCCAGGGGGTTTTGGAGCAGTTCCATCAAATACTAAAGTCATTACTGCGTGCTTATTGTGCGGATATGGAGGGTGATTGGGAAGAGGGATTGCCGTGGTTGATGTTGTCAGTATGGGAGGCAGGTCAGAAAAGCACTGGGTTCAGTGTGGTGTTTGGGCACACTGTTCGGGGGCCATTGGCTATCCTGCAGGATAATTGGATCGAAAGTATACCTCCCCAGAATTTGCTAAACTATGTGAATGGCTTTAAGCGTAGATTATATGAGGCAGGTAAGATGACAAAAGAACATCTGCTTTCATCACAGGTGCGAATGAAGTCACTTTTTGATCGACGTGTGGAGTATCAGGAATTTGTTCAAGGTGATCAAGTCTTGGCTCTGTTGCCAGTGGAGGGTTCACCTTTCCAGGCTCGGTATACTGGCCCCTTTGTGGTGGTCAAACAGGTTACTGATTTCAATTATTTAATTGCTACCCCAGAAAGAAGGAAGTCAGCACAGTTGTGCCATATCAATTTGTTAAAGACCTACTACTGCAGATTTCATGAAGCATCAAGTGTTGAGTCTGAGGTGAAACCTGCCTTAATAGCTGGGCCTAGTTTGGAGTTTCTCCCCCCGATGATACTCTATTGTTGGTACAACTTAAATTCTGAGGCTCTTAAAAACTTGATTGCAATGTTTGCCCATTTGTCAGATGGTAAACGTGCTGATATGATTGGCCTTATTGAGGATCATGTTTCTTTATTTAGCGACATACACTTACGTACACCTTGATATTGACGTTGGGGATGTGGATCCCATTCACCAGCGTTTTTATCGTGTTCCCCCAAACAAACGTAAACATATCAATGCTGAAATCCAGTATATGCTGCATCATGACATTGTTTGGCCATCGTTTTCTAGCTGGGCATCCCCCTGCTTGCTTATAAATAAACCAGATGGATCTTATCGGTTTTGTACTGATTACCGTAAGGTAAATAAAGTGACCAAACCAGACTCATTTCCAATGCTTCCTATGAAGGATTTTTGTTAGTAAATGCGATCTGCTTAAAGGCTATTGGCAGGTTCTGTTGACCCCAAGAGCTCAAGAAATCTCTGCGTTTATTATGTCTGATGTGATATTTTCCTATAATGTTATGAGTTATGGCCTTCGAAATGCACCTGCAACCTTTCAGCAACTCATGAATAGGGTTGTTGCCAGGTTGCAGGGAGTCACGGTTTATTTAGATGATGTAGATGATGTAGTGATTTTTAGTGATTCATGGGAGTGGCATCTGGGTCATATTGCAAGCCTGTTCTCTCATTTTAGGGAGGCAGGCCTTACAGTTAACTTGGCCAAATGTGAGTTTGCGCAGGCCACTGTGACTTATCTTGGTAAAGTTGGGAAGTGCTATGTAAGGCCAGTTCGTGCCAAGGTTGAGGCCATCCTCCTCCTACCACCAAGGAGTTAATGCATTTCCTAGGATTGGTGGGTTAATATTGGTGGTTTCGTAGGAACTTTTCTACAGTAGTAGCCCCATTCACTGATTTGCTGAAAGCAACATGACATTTGCTTGGACTTCTACCTGTCAGGAAGCTTGTGAGGCAGCTAATCATTGCTTACTTTTGCTCCTGTGCTAGCAGCTCCCCAGTTTGACCATGCCTTAAGGTTGTATGTGGATGCTAATAATGTGGGTGCAGGAGCGGTGTTGTTACAGGCTGACAATGAAGTCATTTACCGCCCTGTTAGCTATTTTACTAAAATGCTTTCCTCCTATCAGTTGAATAAAAGAAGCATTAGCTTTGATTTGGGCCCTGCAACATTTTGAAGTGTACGATCCTACGATCAGTGTTAGTTCCACTGGTCGTATATACTGATCATAATCCGCCCACTTATTTACATTCCTTGCAGTGCCTAAATCGACAATTGATTCAACAGATTCAACATATCAAGGGCATAAATAATGTGATTGCTGATGCATTGTCTAGAGTCCCTTACTCTTCTTAACTACTCTTCTTAACTGCTGACTAACTGACTAATGTTTGCTCTCTTTGGTTCTCTTAAATTGCTTCTACATTGAGCTTTGTTGCGAGGATTAGGAGAGCATAATTGTATAATTTAATGTAGGACTTTAATGTTGTGAATTCTTTACATTTCCAGATTTCTTGAGTTAATACTGATGTCTGGTGAAAAATTCATGTGAATAACCTCATTGGAAATATATTTACTGAAAAAAATGTTGACGCGTCCAATACTTATTTCCCCTCACTCTATTTTGAGATACTGGATTTTTGATCTCCATGAGCTGTAAGTCATAATCATTTAGATTAAAACAAAAAAAAGGCTTGAAATATTTCACTTTATTCTGGATTCACTTTATGAACATAGAATAAATTAAGGTTTTGGTTTTTTTTTTTATTAAATGACAAATTTTTTTACTTTTCTACAATATTCTAATGTTTTGAGATGCACCTGTATGTCATACAGTGAAGTCTATTTTATTTTACATTTAATTGCTTAATTCAATTTCTGTTGTATTTCTTACTTGAATAGTACTATTAGACCTGAGAAAACGTATCGATATCTTGAAATAAGATTGTAGTCATATCGCCCACCCCTAAACAGTAGCATTTGGTGATTCCAGTCTTGAATTTGACATAAAATGTGAACTGTACTTCTTAATGTAGTAAATATCAAACCCTGCTGATAGGGATTTTTTTTTTTTTTAAATTTTATGAATTAAAATGAAAAAAGTAACAAGAACAGAGCTGTGTTCAGAAATGCGTTTGCTCTTCATAGACAGATTAAAAGCAGTAATAAAGCATGAAGCTTGTTGTTATATAGATTCTCAGACTATATAACTGTGGGGGAGAGGCATCAACTCATTGAAATGTCAGCTCGAACTGGAGGACACAATATAGTGTGATACAATAACAAAACAGTTTCATTTGTATATTCATACACTTGTAATCTTATAAAAGTTCTACATATACCTCTATATACTCTTTTTTCTTTGAAACCATTTTTTGATAGGATACTAGTTGAGGTGCTGATGACATGAAATAAAAAATATTAAATGGCAATGGATGTAATAGTGGTATTTTTTGTTACATTGATGTTGCCATTGGTTTGTAAAGGTTAAAATATTAATTAATTTAACAGCTCAGTGTTGAGTTTATAATTGCAATTTCAAATCTTTTTTCAATTTAATTCCTTTCTGGACTCGACCCATTCAACAAACTGCTGAGTTGGTACTTCCACCGGGAGGGTTTGAAAGAGAAAGCAGCTTTAGTAGAATACTAAAGACATTTTAATAAATTCGACTCTAGAGTTCAAGCTCAGATAGGGAACAACATTCCCCCCAACCCCCTCATTTATCTATTATATAAATAGATAAATATCTATTTATATAAATATATATCTATTTATATAAATAGATATATAAGCTGCATATAATATCTATCAAACAATTAGTGGAGTAGCACCAATAAACATTATTGTTTCCTAAATGTACACAATCCTTATAATAATTTAGGTTATGTCGCTGCTTCTTGTCTGACAGTGGGAGGCAAGACAAAATTATTTGAGTACGTTACTGGCTGCTAACAAGTTGAAATTGTCTGAGAACAAACTGCTTGTCATGTCACCTCCTAATATACATATTTATAACTAGGTGAAGATCAAAGCATGGGTGCAGAGTTAATGTAGGGATGCTATTTCTGAGTTTGCAGAGTAGCTTGCAAAAAAAAAACAAACTGAAAACCTGCACTAAAAAAAAACAATTTACTTTTTGAAAACACACAGGAATTAAAAAAATTACAAAACAGCAACTTGGCACAATATGATCGACTCTAGTCCCAAAAGGGCAAAGGGTGAAGGGTCAGAGGTTAGACAGGCTGTCCGGAGGTGCTAAACGTCTGTCTTGTTCTCGGTCCCGATCCAGAGGAGGAGTCAGTTCTTGAAGCTGTTGCTGCTGATTATTCTCCAGCTCCTCCAGTCTCCTCTGCAACCCTGAGAGCAGGTGCTGCTCCTCCTGGAAGAAAGAAAACTTGTTAAAAACACAAAATGTTCTGATTGCAGTCAACTCCACAAGAGTCAAAAAAATGATTATTTTATACAAAAATTTCACAAAATCACTCAAAACAACCAGAGAAGGTACTAACCTCTACAAAAAAAATATCTTATATAGCTTACGTCTGTCACAAAAAACGTCTGAATTTTTAGCTAAAAATGCAACCATTCAGGGAAAAGTACATACATTTCAATCATTTACAAATTAAAAATATTTTATTCTGCATTTTATTCTCTTGTCTTGGCAATCCTGGTCCCTGGATTTGAATCCTGTTAAAAACCTACATAAATTAAATGCGGTAAACTGAGTATATAAAGGAGCTTGAAATATTTTGCATGGAAGATGGTTCGAGTGTCCTCTACAAGTGTCTCTAACATATTACACAAAAAGGCTCAGTGCGCTCAACTTTCCACTCAAATAATAAGAGAAACTATTTATCTTTCTCATAACAGAACTACTTTTTTTTTTTTTTTTAAATAACAGTATTTTTTGTCGGAAAAACGCCAAAATTATTGACAGACCTAAGGAACATTTTAAATAAATACAAACAAATTGTCATTCTCAAAAAAAAAAATATTAGTTACACAAATTAAGAAAACTTTATGTTGGAAAAAATATTGGGTTAAAATAAAACTACTGGTGGCGCATATAGGGTGTATTCCCACCTCACACGCAACATTCCTGTGATTAGGCTCTGGATCCACGGCAACCGTGGCCAGGATTAAGGTGAATGCATGAATAAAACTATACAGAATCACATGTGTGTATGCGTTCATAAAGAGTGCCAATAAAGAGAAAAGTATGTATTTCATTATTGCATATGGTAATGTTTCATAAAGTTCAGTTCACCTGCAGGTTTATGAAGCTGCATTCAGGTCCTGCAATGGGCAAAGAGTGAGGTAGAGACATAGAGGGCATGTGGTTTCCCAACAGCAGCTGGCGAAACTCTTTGTGTCTCCTCTGCAGCTCTCTTAGATGTCTGCTAAGTTGAGCATGCTCCTCGGCAAATGAGGGATTTCTGAGACACACAAATACAAATATATGCATTAAAATCAACCCAAAAAAACGATTACACCTTTTATTAAACAGAATTTGTCAAGTGAAAATAGTACTTCTTGGCCACAGAACTCTCGATTTCCAGTTCTTCTATCTTGGCTTCCAGCAGCTGTAATTTATCCTGCAGTTTCTTCTCCTTTGCCTCGTTCAAAGTCTTTCTCTACAAAAGTAAGTGGCAAAATAATTACTTGGTAAAATCAATGCAAACAAACATTAAAATTTACTGTTTGCTATGTTAAAACACAGCATTATCCTCTTTTCATACATAGCATTTATCAAACATTTTCAATGCATGCAATTATCAAAGCATTTTCAAACATAGCATTTATCCTCTTTTCAAAAATACATGATTTTTGGCTTTAAAACAACAAATATTGAAAAAAGTTCTCGTATTTCTCCTCTCCTTTTTTTTGTTGTTGCTTGGTTTCAATTACTGGGTAGCTAGCAGTAAGACGTGAGGGTAGATTAAAGATTGCTGATAGTGCCGGATGTACTGCTAATATGAATCACTATGTGCTTTTTAAAAATAGCTAGAGGTTAGTTTAGTTGTTAAAAGCTCCATGATGTTAGCTAGCATTTCAATTAACATGAGTGGCTGGTTGGAACGTTAGCTAAGTGACTCATTTTCAACAGGTCTCCAGTCAAAAGGTCAGATTGAGTGTGTCCATGCTGAAATTTGATACAGTGGACATTTTTTCATATTTGCATTCATGAATATTTGATTTCTGCACTTTGTGTGGTGAAACAACTAGAAACAATTTTAAAAAATGGCATTATTAAAATCAAATTTTAAATGATTAATTCCCTATTTAGTGTGTGCCAAGAAAAACCATAAATACAATATAAATGCAATAGGCGGGCCCAAGCACTAAGAGTACTGCAGCATCTGTTTCATGAGTCTGTACTGGCATGTGGATGTTAGAAAGCCAGTTCCTGAGAAACGGTTACATGAGGGCAAAAAAAACCCCCCAGAACTGAAAAGCACTACAGCACCACCTTCAGGTCAATGGACCTCTTTTGAATAAAAACAAGAAGTAAAATATCCAAATGAAAACAAAAGGGTTCCAAGCACTACATGCTTAACCACATGATAAGGAGAAAAAATAAAAATCTGAATGAAACAATAAGGGTTCCAGCAGCTTCGTATAATAATAATAATAATCTTAACAGATACAATATGGTCCTTCAGACACTTGGTGTACAAAGAGGGTGGGGGTGGGGGGGGGGGCAACAAAAAGTGAAGAATCTGGGCAGTGTCAGATTGGACCCCAAACCAAAAATAAATTTGCAGTTCAGTACATCACAGAAGACAGCACAGAATGACAATAACCTTTTTTTGTGCAAGTGAAGCTTTTTGCATGCGTTGTTTGGCTTGGCTGTATTTCTCCTGCAGCTCTGCCTGTCTTTCCTGAAGTTTATGTTTCTCCTCCAACCATTCCACACGTCTCTCCTCTTCCAGCCTGTAACAGGTAAGAGGACAGCTGTGCTGGATTAGGGCACTGGCTGAGCGAGGTAGAAATGATGTTCACACTATTTCAGTAAGTAGCCAGGTTCTAATCCTGCCCACCAAATGCATTTCTGAACCTAAATTAAATTACACTAAATTTATCTTGTGGACCATAACTGAACTGAAAGATCCAAAACAAGAGATAGAATTTGTTATTCCACTAGGGGGCAAAACAGTAGGACTGCAACAAGTAATTGACAAAAACACATCTGATGTTTCCATCAAAGTCTTCAAACAGGAAGAAAGCTTTTGAAGAAAAACTATTACAAATATTTGACCTTGCTGTGACCTCGACCCTGATTGGATCAATTCCAAAATCTAATAGTTCATATGCTGGTACTTGGATGACATGAGCACGTAATAATATGAGATTATGTGATAAATGTCAATAATGCTGTATTGCAGTTGCTCTGTTATCTATTTAAGCCTAGTTAAGAGATCTGTAGTAATATTCCTTGGCTGAAATGCTCCAACGAATACTTCTAATAAGTATGCTTTGTATTTAATTAAATTTTTTTTTTAAATAACCCACCTAATTAATTCATTGGGAAAAAAATTATAGATTAATCGATTATCAAAATAATGATGATTTTGCAGCCCTACAAAATAGAGCAATAAACATCTCGAAGCTAACCGAGAAGTTGATTCTGTAACAGTCTCTCGTTACAAAATAACCTATTTAGGGCTTTCATAGCAACGGGGTCGATACTTTAGCATTAACAGCAGCTCGAAAAGATGTCGTTGTCTCGCTGAGAAAGGTTCTATGTAGTACCCTACCACAATTTTCTTGATCAGAAAGGGTTTCCTGTAGAACCCTTTCAGGAGGTTAGAAACCATTAATTATCCAATGAATCCTTAAAGAACCCTTGAAAAGCCCATTTCTTCTTAGAGTGTATTTAAGGCTACAGGGCGTACGCGTGAGCACAGTGTATTCCTTGATGCCTGTAAAATACAACCCCAAACTGCCCTTGTTCTCTCTCTCCCATTTTTTATTTTTTAAATTGTACCTTTCGGCTTCCAGCTGTGTCCTCTCCATTTGTGTCCGAGCACTTCGTAACTCTTCTCTCACTCTTTCCAGACTCTCCCTCAGCCTTCCATTGGCGTCCATCAGCTCACGCTCCGAATACGACAGAGTGCTGATTTGCACATTGAGCTCGGCATTGTGCTGAGAAATAAAGCAGAACCATGTAAGTAGAAAGCGGTCATAAAAACCGGTACATAAATCATTTAAATATCCCATAGAACATTCCTAAACATTAGGCATATAAACATTAGGCCAGACATTTCTTCCATCTGTTTGTTACTGACTCCAGTCATGGATGGGTTTGGTACATACTCTTCTCAACTCCGTGTTCTCTGTCTTTTGTCTCTCCAGCTCCTCTAACTGCTGTGCCTGCTGCTGCAGTTTAACTCTAACACATACACGACACAGACAACTATTAGATAATCAACAGTTAATACACAAACCTACAAACATTATGGATTAATCTATTTAGCAAATATTAGCAGTAATACAACAAATTCAAATCTCATACAGTAGGATATGGTTGTCATTTAACACAATACAGCACAAATAAGAAAAGCTGCCTGAATATATGCCTCAAGTTTCCATTTTCTGAAACCATTCAGTATTATGAGTGTTTGCGTCATGTTTTGTCTAGTTTTAGAGAACACCACTGATGATGTTGGCGGACAAGTGGATGTGTATATCGTATTAGCATCACTGTATAGTATGTATATTTCCCAGATTCTCTACACTGCTGTGTTTCAGTCCACAACACACCAGCTACAAGCTGTGTAACTTACTGAGAAGCTGAAATGCTCCTTTACACCAGACCTTAAAGATTTGGTATTCTCAAGCTAATACACTAGTATGCTAGTACATTAGCACAGTGGCTCAAGAAAAAACAGCTTTCTTAAAAGAACTTGGTTTCTTGTTTGCTGATACCTACAAGAGGACGCTACAAGTTTATTGCCATTTTAATTCAACACAAGGCTGAGGACAGAACGAGATACAGTTTCTCCTGAGTCAGTGTGCTACACATAACACTTAACAATATACAAAATTACACAGCAGACAGACTTTAAAGTGTCGGCTTGATTAAGTTTAAATGTTTATTACACCTAATATAAGCTGTATTTGTTGACAAATATCCTACTTTCTTATGCAGTCTGTTGAAAGTATTGTTCAGTATGCAGACATATAGACTCAAGAGCCTCGTATTGAGTAATACGATCCATCATACTATTACACCCCTAATAAAGCCTATTATAGTTGATTATATTTGCAGACATCAGAACACTGAATGGAGTGCCAAGCACAGACTGCAGAACCACCTGAACACTAACAAATAAACTTGAATATAAGGAAAGCAAATAGAAATATGTTGTGATTGGACGTGAGCTATCATGCAGCAATACTGGAAGTTTGGTTAAAAAAAAAAAAAAAAAAAAAGATTGAAATCACACAAAACAGCCTAACATTAAGACTTGTGTGGGAATCTTTTGTTTGGACAGCCTCTGGACTGAAGTATAAAGATGCTATCTGAAAATATAAAAATGTGCATAGCTGAAATGTGAATACTTGATATTCTGCAGCTCCTTGCGTGCAGACTCCTCTGCAAGCCAAGCACCACGGAGACGATCCTCAAATTCCTGGTTCTTGGTGGTTCCCGTTGCTTCCTGTAGAGCCCTCAGCTGCTCCAGCTCAGAGAGACGATTCTCCAGTTCCAACCTGATGTGCACACACACACACACACACACACACACACACTTACTTAAAATCAGACAATAAAAACCATAATAAAATATCAACTGAAAAGACCAAAACAGTTTTTGAAATAAATTTTAAAAAACAATAAATGGAAAGCCTGGAAGGAAACAATGGCGTAAGGAGGGGGACGGGACTTACTTCTCTTCCTGAAGAACAGCAATTTTTTGCATCTCTTCTTCTCTAGCTCCCTGTATCCTAAGCACCATTTCCTGCTCTTTTTCCAACAGCAACTCTTTATTCCTCTCGCCCGTTGCGGTCAAAACTTCAAGATCAGTCTGTAGACCTGAGACGGAGAGAGCATGTAAGTGTTTCTTGAGAGTGGGCCATTTAAAAAAAATAAAATAAAAATTCTCCTCTATTCGTCTCCAAACAGTCTAGAAAACAATGGAAGAAAGTGAGACACAGTGAGAAATGGGAAGGGTAACAAATGTAGAAACTTACTCTCCACTTGGGTTTGCAGTTTGTCTCGTTCCCTTTCCACTTCTCCTCTGGCTTTCAGATACTCCATCTTCACATTAGCCAGTTCCAACCGATGGGCATGTTTAATTTCTTCAACCTGTTTCATACGTGTTACAAATTACATATTTAAAACAGAATCCAAAACATCCTTATACGAAGCATAAAATATGTATTTAAAAAAATAAATAATAATAATAATAATAATAATAATAATAATAATAATTATAACAACAACAACAACAATAATAATAATAATAATAAAATGAATTTTTTTTAAAAAAGTCAAATAACTACAGAGAGTGTAGATCTTTGAGCATGCAGGCTGAACGGACCTGACTGTTCAGGGCGTTTATTTCCCTCTCAGCCTTGTGCAGTTTGCCAGTGAGGACAGCGTTCTGCTCATGGCTCAAGCGCAGCTCTTTCTCCACTCGATCTAACTGCATGCACACAGACTGCTTCTCCGACTGCATCGTAACAAATAGAACCATTAACATCAGGCGATTATATTTACATAAAGTGAAAGCACGTTCCCTACACAGCTCATTTGTATTTACTGACACGCACAAAACAAAAAGTACACAAACAGCTGGGAGCAGGAAATGAATGGGTAAAGTCTAAAAAGCAGAAAATCTTTCGTCAGCTGAGGCGTTTGTTTACGTCTTACGGCTCTGCACAGACTGGCCCGTCTTCCGTTTATATGGCAACGTTTCTTTCGTCATAATTAAATTATTCGTGTTGTTTATGGGTTTATTTTGGCTTGCTTTATTTAGTTTTCATATTCCTAAATTAAGGCCACAAAATATTCTCGATGGTATTCTTCGTCCCTGACCTAGTAAACTAACACGAGGATGTGTTTTTGATAAAGACTCCAAAGAACAAATGTAAAACAATAGGACCAGATGTAAGCAGACCTACGCATAAAATGAGTAGTTCTAAAAGTCCAGAAGTCCTCTTACCTCCAGGGTCTTGAGTGCAGCCTGGGACTCGGCCAGCTGGCGGAGCTGGACGCGCTGTGTGTTTTCTGCCTGTGCTCCTGTGTTGTCCCTCTCCGCACGGAGTTCAGCCACCTCGGCCTCGAGGTTGCAGAGCCGCTGATGCAGCTGCGCCTTTTCTCTCAATAGCACTTCCACACGCTTCCCTTCACTCGCGCAATCTCCACTCTGCAGCTGCGCACTCAGCTTCTCCTTATCCCTCTCCAGAAGAGCCAGCTGAACATGGCATATGACACACACACACACACGAATCATAGAATTAAATTAAATCCAATTAAAACTCATACCTCATAACATCTTGTGCCATAAAAGTATCTTATACCATTATGCAATGTAATGTACAGTGCTAGGCTCAATGCATGCAAACATTTATTTTGTAACAGAACATACATCTGCACTGTAACGTATTCGCTGCTCCTCCAAAATGCGTTCGTGTTCCTCTCGCTGGTGATCAAACTCTGATTTGAGAAAGGTGAAGTCGTAGCGCAACTTATTATATTCAGATCTGTATTTCTCAGCCTCCTGGTACATACAGAGAAAATACAGACAAATAAAGAACCCGATCATTTCAGATTTAAAAACATACTCCGGATGAAGTGTTGTGATCTAACTGACTTTGTCCTGTGGGGCAAACAGCTGCTATTATATTGACTACCATTACACCATATACACTCATTTCTAATAAGTATGCATCATCTGCTAGAATACAGTAAATTAATAGTTCATCTTTCTGACCGTGCTGAAAATCCTCAGCGGAAGGTAAATTCTCATTTCGTCAAAAAGCATATGTACTTTGACTTGACTTCTAACCATTAGGGATGGTGTGAAACAACTGGATATCTCCTTGTGTGCATGCATGCATATGCTGAAATCTTCCCACGATGTATGACACAGTAAATAAATAGTGCTGTAGTACACACTGCTGTTCCCTTTCTTCTTCTCCTCATCTAGTACAAGCCACACACTCTATGGTGATATCAACTTAGGAGATACTGGTGACCAGCTCTCCTTCTCTCATTCATATATTAT
>JANDJT010000041.1:27793408-27811661 GCA_024331685.1 Stegophilus panzeri
ATGGATAACGACCCAAAACATACCGCGAAAGCAACCCAAGAGCTTCTTAAGGCAAAGTAATTAAATGCCCTTAAATGACTTTTTGTTGACTGTATATTAGGAGAGAATTTGTTTTTGTGCTGTTTTCACGCTCTACACTCATTGCACTTTCATGTGATTTTTATTACTGGCTTCATTAATATGTGCTTCAAAGCAAAAAGTTAACATTAAAATTGCTTTCTTTTTCTCTGTAGTGAAACCTGGAGCCATGGAAGGTTGTGAGTATATTTGTCTTATAAACACCACTTGTGTACTTCTTAACCTACTAACACTGTAATTTGCTGATGCTGAAATGCTAAATCTCTCATTTCTTTGAAATCTGGACATGTAATAGAAATTCACAGAGCATGTTTACTATATGTTATACTGTATACTATATGTGCATGTTTTTTAAATATATATATATAAATATTAAAATAAGACCAAGGTGCAAATGTTTGAAAGAAAAAAAAATTCATTCATCCTCAGTAACCACTTTATGCTTTAACATGTCAGCGCCACGTTATCAGAGGGTTTTAATTAGAGATGCACCGACGTATCGGTCAGTAATCGGTTTCGGCCGATAAAGCCAATTTTTCATGCTATTGGCCGATAGCTTAAAAACATCCGATGATCAGGGCCGATTATATCCTGTCAACCAAAAGAGGGCGGGGAAAACACATCGAATTTGTGCTGTGTGTAAAGATGATGTCTCTTGTGTGGAATGAGGACAAAACTGCAGTCTGTAATCTCTGAACTGATAATATTTTACACCGGACACTGCAGCAGTGAAGCGCGAGTTTCCGCTGTGAGACTTAATCTTTTTTTTTTTTTTGCCACATTGCTCACGCTGAATTAAAGGGCCAGTACACTGATGAAAGATTTAAATGAAGATGAGTTGCCAAAAAGTATATATATTGCACCGAAAAAATATATTTGTAGAGTAGTGTATTTCATATCCAGTTAATGTTAATATATAAAAAGTTGATATTATAGATGACCAGTTTGATGTCAGCGATGAAGCAGAAATGAGTGAGTGTGAGACTAACAGGAGGTTTTTAGAATTCAGTCAATTAATTCTGTTAATATGAATTAATAACATTCAATAAGTTAAGAAATCTTACTTTAATCTTCAGAATTTAGCTCATGTGTTAATGTTAATTAGAGTAATGTGTTTTCTGTTTATGAGACCAGTTACTGTCAAACAACTTTTTTGTTTTGAATTGTGGAATTAATTATTATTAATTTAAAAGAAGGCATAAAAGGCAGAACTATCTGTATCGTTATCAGCCGATATCACTCTGAATACTCGGTTATCGGCTGAGAAATTTAGTATCGGTGTATCTCTAGTTTTAATGAATTGCTCATAAGCCAGCACCAGTAAGTGGAGAGATTCCGCTCTAATCTAACTGATTTTTCAGCTGATTTGAGTGTTTCTGTCTCAATCCAAGCACCCAGTGTTCCCAGGACCCTAACCAGGATCTGAGGTTACTGAGAATGAATGAATGAAATATTTTGCTTCTGCAATCATACAAAATCATACAATTATTTACGCAGATACTCTGAGTATAACTATTTTTTTTTTTTGTTCTCTTGCAAGTGCAGCACAGCGTGGCATCATTTTCACAAAACTCTCTATGGATGCTCTGAATTCATTTGCACCAATTTATACTTGACTAATTCAGTCATACAGCTGCAATCAAAATTATTCAACCCCCATTTCAGATCGGGTTTATTGTCAAAATTTACAGACTTTCAGCTGTTTGCAATGAACAAATCAAACAAAAGCAGTTGAAATAGTTCAACACAACGAATGTTGGTGCACATCGCAATCTCGGAATCCTTTCTTGTGAAATACAGCCATGCTTTACAACGTTTAGTTTTAGGCATTTTAATTTAAGCACGTTTAATGTAGCTAGCTAACGGTAGGCTACCTGCTGCCTTCAGAGCAAGTGTAATTGGTGCATTCGCGCACTCCTCGGATGGTCTCATTTCACAAGTTGTGCTTTTAAGTCGGAATGTGAAAACAACATGGACACTAACGTTACTACAAAGATATGTTGGATTTGTATTATGAGAGCTTTATATTACAAAGTGATTTTGTCCCAGAGTTTTTACTGCACCACTACATTACCTGAAACCATTAAATATGGCTTTACCTGACTTATCAGGGTTACTGCTAATAAATAACTTTTCTAATTAATCTACGTCAATCTTCATGGACAGCAGCTAACCGTTATAACCTAATACCTTATTACAAATGACATGTTGGCAAAAAATGGATATTCAATACATGATTTTGCCCCATTAATCAAACGTTTCTTACCATCAACCAATCATTGTTGTCTGCCATGTTCTTCGACTTTCTGTGTTGTTTTGTTCTGATTAATGTTCATGTGAATTTTCTCAGTCGGGAAATTATTTTTCAGACTACTCTGACACCACATGAATGCAGTATAATTTACTAGTGGTCACGTGCGGTGATGCTTCTTGCGTCCGTTTCAGAGCACCAGAGGGCAAATATTTCAATCGACAGCTCAGACCTTTTAAGTGGTACCGAAATCTGCGTTCTCATTTAGCCCAGTACATACTGACCATATAGGTTTCAGTACCCATCCCTAGTTGCAGCCGTTGATAGCTTCTTTTTCTGCCCCATCCAGGTGTTTAATGTATTTTCTTCCACTAGCCAGTTCAGGTATTTCATGTGTTCCAGTTCATGCACACCTGGTGCAACTAATGAAGCCCTTGATTAATTGCATCAGGTGTGTTTCAGACAAAACCTGTTTTGCTTGTTCAGTAGTGATGGGAAGTTCGGACCATTTTACTGACTTGGATTTTTGAATCTTTTTTCGAGTCATTTTGTTCATTTCATCAGAACATAATTAAAATGTCCTGTCTGTTTGTCCGGCTGTCCGTCTGTAAACTAATCACTCTCTAAGGCAACTCGTTCCTAAGTCATAGTAAAGATTTTTTCTAAATGAACGAATCATTCATGAACGACACATCACTTCTATTCAGGGGGGTGAATCATTTTGAGACCGGAGAAGTCTTTATAAGTTATTGAATTTGGGGAAACCACTTGGAGCATTCATTGTGTTGAACTATTTCAATTACTTTTGTTTGATTTGTTCATTGCAAACAGCTGAAAGTCTGTAAATTTCGAAAATAAACCTGATTTGCAATGCGGGTTGAATAATTTTGATTGCAACTGTATCTTCTAAATGAACTCAAAGCTGCAGGTTTATATCTCGGTGATTAAAAAAATTCTGTCCTTGGAAAATGTTCTGTAAGGATTTTGAATGTTAATAGATTACACACTGTATATATAAAAATATTGTCACTGCTAGTTTTAAGGAGCTTTTAAGGAACATTCTGAAAGTGATTAATTTACAACCCCAATTCTGAAAAAGTTGGGACAGTATGGAAAATGCTAATAAAAACAAAGAGGAGTGATTTGAAAATGTACTTTGTTTTACCTAATCAACTGCATAGTTTTTTTTGAAGATAAATGTTTATTTTGAATTTGATGAATGTAACATGTTCCAAAAAAAGGTTGGGACGGAGCAATTTAGGACTAATAGCGATGTGAGAAGTTGAAATAAAAAGGTGATGTGAAACAGGTGAGGCAATCGTCTAATCATTGTATATAAGGAGCCTCCAGAAAAGGTCTAGTACTTCAAGAACAAGCATGAGTCGAGGCTCGCCGATCTGCCAACAGATGAGTCAGAGAATAATCCAACACTTTGAGAACAACATTCCACAAAGACAAATCCGTAGGATTTTGGGCATTTCACCTTCTACAGTGCACAATATACAACCCATTTCCAAAAAACTCTCAGATCTGCCAATCTTTACTTCTGAAAGACTCTCTAAGACTCTCTCTTTTTATACCCAATCATGTGACTGACCTGTTCCCAATTAACCTCCAGTTCTTTTTAGTAACACTTTTTTCCCAGCCTTTTGTTGCACCCATGCCAAATTTTTTGAGACGTGTTGTGGCCATTAAATTAAAAAATGACCTTATTTTTTTCTTAAAATGCTACATTTCCTCAGTTTAAATATTTGATATGTTTTCTATGTTCTACTGTGAATAACATATTGGTTTATTAGATTTGCAAATCATAGCGTTCTGTTTTTATTTACATTTTACACTGCATCCCAACTTTTATGGAATTGGGGTTATAATTAAAAGATTCAAGGAATCCGGTCAAATCTCGGTGCGTTACGGGCAAGGCTGAAAACCACTTCTGAATGCGCGTGATCTCCGATCCCTCAGACGTCACTGTCTTAAAAACCGTCATGAGTCTGTAATGGAGATCCTGACATGGGCTCGGGAATACTTCCGTAAACCTTTGTCACTCGACACCATTCAACGCTGCATCCACAGATGAAAGTTAAGGTCTTACTATGCAGAGCAGAAGCCATACATTAGCACTGTCCAGAAGCTCCGCCCACCTCTCTGGGCTCGGTCTCATCTGAGATGGACAGTAACACAGTGGAATCGTGTTTTGTGGTCCGACGAGTCGACATTTCAAATAGTTTTAGGACAAAACAGCCGTCATGTTCTCCGGGCCAAAGAGGAAAAGGACCGTCCAAGCTGTTATCAGCGTCAGGTCCAAAAGCCAGCGTCTATCATGGTATGGGACTGTGTCAGTGCCCATGGCATGGGTAACCTGCACATCTGTGAGGGCAGCATTAATGCAGAATGTACACATTTTGGAGCCAAACCACGTTCTGCCCAGATTACAAGCGCATGGTTGCATAAGCAGAGAGTGCGGGTGATAGCATGGCCTGCTGCAGTCCTGACCTGTCTCCCATTGAGAATGTGTTATGCATTATGAAGCGCAAAAGAAGGCAATGAAGGCCCTGTACAGTTACACAGCTGAAGAAACGCATAATGGATGAATGGAGGAAATTTCCTCTTGCTAAACTTAACCAGCTGATGTCTTCTCTCGGCGTCCAAACGCTTAATAAGTGTTATTAAAAGAAAAAGTGATGTTACATGGCGGTAAACAGTCGACTGTCCCAACTTTTTTGGAGTGTGTTGCAGTCATCAGATTAGAAATGAGTGTATATTTATAAAAATAAATTAAATTCACAAAGTAAAACGTCAAATAATGTGTTTTTGATATAGTGCAGGGTGAATAGAATTTTCAAATGAATCTTTTTGTTTGTTTTTTTTTTTTGTTGTTGTTGTTGTTGCATTTTCCATACTGTCCCAGTATTTTTTTTCAGAAAAATAAAAGCGAAAACCTGCGGTGAGAAAGCAAATAATGAATGTTTTTAGTGTACATCATTTTAGGAGCGTATGATGAAATTAAATTCTGAAAAGCAGAAGATTCCTGTCATATAATTTAAATTAAACCAGAGCATTTTTTTTTTTTTTTTTTTTTTTAGCTTTTCAGCCTGTGTTGAAAAATAATAAATTGCTCGTGTAAGTCTAGAATCATTGTGAGTGTAATGGACTGTTTACAGTGGGTGTGAACAGGATCTAAGTGTCAGAATGCTATTGAGCAGGTGTTGGGTGGAGTGTTTGTCTTTTTAACTAAATCTATATCCTTATAAAATAGAGCTGTTGAGTTTCTGTTATACATACACAATGTGGTTTGTAGACACATCGCACATATGTGGTTCTTCCTGGTACCATAAAGTTGGAAGCACACAGTTGTGCTTTACAATTTCCCTTCACTGGAACTAAGAGGCCCAGAAACCTGTTCCAGCATGACGCTGTCCCTGTGCACAAAGAGAGCTCCATGAAGATGTGGTGTGTTAAGGTTGGAGTGGAAGAACTCGAGTGACCTACACAGAGCCCTGACCTCACTAATGCTCCTGTAGCTGAATGAACACAAATCCCCACAGCCATGCTCCAAAAAATTATGATTTATTTATTTATTTTTAAATATAAATTAGGATTTCTATATAATGACTGCTTCAGAATACAGGGTCGTGCTAATCGTAAGAGTGAATTTGACAAATACTATTATAGACTTAATCGCAGTAGAACCCAGATTGAAAATATCCATGTATGTAATAAAAAAGACAATTAACCCAGACCATTTTTCTTTAGCTACAGCGGTAACTCCTCACAAATGTGGCGTGTTTAAGCCCTGTCCTGAAGACCATTTCACCTTCAAAATGGCCAGTGGAGCTGCCAGTATCGTCGGGCCCAAAATCTGCCTAGAGGATGAGATGTAAGTACATTCTTCTGGCCTGGGTACTAGAACACATGGCTTCTTCCAGCTACACTGTGTTGTGTGTGCGTGTGCATCCGCGTGTATATACATGCACAAGTCCAATGAACTTTTCACTTTCAAAACAGTAAAATGATTTTCGTTGATTCTGAGTATTCTGCTAAAGCTAGCGGCGTCGCAGTACATGCGTTTGATGTCGTGCCATCGACTGGGAAACAGCTTATACTTCCAGTTAGTAAAAAACCTCTAGCGTTCCATTTGAGATGATACTACCCTTCTAAAATTCATACACTAGATGGTAGAGTGCATAGAGCAAGTGTACAGTACGTCATTTGGCACACAATTTTGGTATGATGCCTGTTTTCGGAACAAGTAACACGGTGGGTAAACGTGCCCCGTGTCATGCGCAGACACTGCACGATAGTGCTATGCGCAGTGTCATGCGACATCATTATCTATGTGTATGAATCGATAATGAGCTTCGTTGACAGCGGTTTTCATGATCGATTATTATCAGTTTTATCAATTAGTTGTTGCTGCTCTAAACAGCTGCTTACATAGCTTCCTAGTCCAGAGTGATCAGCCCCAAGTTTGTGAACCAGGCGATTAACCTCGCAGTGTTAAGATTAACCTGCAGAACATTCCTTTCGGTGTCCAGTATAGGCCTTACTGGATCACATGATCTACACAGCTGGACAGTCTCTTGGGAGGACCTCTTAGAAGGGGCTTCTGGGCCCCCTGGCTAATTTGTACTCCAGGACCCAAGCCTCCACCCCCCAGTTATCTTTGCTTTTATATGTGGAACTAAGAAATCATTGTCAATAAACATAACAATTATTGCATATTCAATAAGAGACTAAATTTGAACAGTTAATAAATTAACTGAAATTATGCATTTATAACTATATACAAATAACTATATATACAGTACAAGTAATTAACAAGATTGTTCTCTCTCTCACATACACAGACACTATAGAATCTCTGTCCGGATGTCTTTATAAGCTGTTGACTTGTGATTTCTTATTCCCCAAGTACCAAGAACAATGAACTTTATTATTATTATTCATGGAGTGATTAATAAGTCTCACACATGAGCAGCTCCAGAAAGAAAATGTGGAAATTAGCTAAAACGGTGACCGGATCATTGAATCAGTGAGTTGAACTCAAGAATCAAATCGGTTCTATTCGTGAATGAATCATTCAGACTGGTTTTATCAACGGGATTCTCCAATTCATTGAAATGAGCCGACTCAAACGATTCTTTCACGAATCAGACATCGTTATAACACTTCAGTTATAAACTCACTAGGGACAATTAAAGCAGATTTATAATTGCTTTAAATTTCGATTGATTCCTCACAGAAGGCTGGTGCAAGGCTTCAGAACGCTGCAATATATACAACACTGGACTAGTTTTATTGTCGCTCGGTGCTTTTCCGTCCTTTTTGAAACTCAGTGCTCCATTAATATTGCTCGATTGCGTGGAAAAACATACATTCTTGGAAGTATTGTGTTCCAACTTTCAAGGACCATCGGGGTGAGAAACTGATCAAATTTCTAGTTTATGTTAACTATAACAACTTCATACAAGCTAGCTTCAGAATCATAGCACAAAACAGGGAACGTAAATCACCTTATTTTTTTTTGAAAAACTGACTTCCCCGTTTTGCGCTCTCCTCTTTTTCATGTTTTTCTTTGCTCTTTTGGTATCCTGATTTTGTCTGTTGCATATCTTGCCATCTACCCGATGCATGTAATGACTCACAAATGTGAAGTGCCGTGTTTCTGAATAATCCGCCAACGTCTTGTGGGGACACACACATGCACTTGGCATGGTCATTATAGCTTGCTTATAAATAGATTATTGTGCAAAGAGGCCATTTAAATACCAAATCATACAGGAAAGTATGGGGTTCTGCTGGGCCCCATGTCTGACCAGGGCTTTTAGAATCGCCCTAATCTTCCCCCCGTTAAGGCGCCCCTGCTGATGAGCATCGTAGGTGTGTGGATGTGAAGAGCCATCCGTAATCAGCAAAGTGGCCAATAAGAGCCTCATGATGGCTATGTGTCAAGAGAGGAGAGCCATGGGGGCAGTAGAAAGCTAACCATCTGAACACTAATCTGAATACTAGTCAGATCAGGCTCACCTGGGTCACTTTGAGGAAGTTGTATGATATTAAAAGAGCTGAAATACCTGAGGATTCAGACCCAGCAGGTCTATATTCAAGGACATCAGTTGGGAGTGGACTACAAAGCTAATCACCACATTCTGTAATGTGAGAGGAGAGTATTAACTACTCAGTTTTGTATATGATGGGCCAGCAACATTGGTGTTCGAGAGATATCAAACAGTCCACTGCAAGGCATAGATTGTTAGCCATGGATGGCTATGACTATGGCTGGAACCTTTCAACTATGAGATATTTTTATGCTTCTGCTACTAGGTGGCATTATGTGTGTCCATCTGAGATTCCCTTTAGCATGATATCTCAAGAACAATTGGTTTGTATTATCGTCAGAGTCACAGTAAGGTCAAATAATTGACTTTTTTTTTCTTCTTCAATAACTTCCTTCCTGTTTGAAGTATATTTTAAGGGTATTCGAGACATAGAAATTAGTAACAAAAAGGACTAGGCTTGTTGGCAGCAGAAGCATCCCTGTCAATGATGTTGGTGTCTAGCCGGTGTCCGGTGTCACCCAGAAGAAAATGGATTCTCTTTTCAGTCTGGTTCCTCTCAAAGTTTCTTCATCTTTTCGCTTCAGGGAGTTTCTCTTTGCCATCATCACCTCTGGCTTGCTCATTAAAGATAAATCTAAATCTATATCCAAATATCTGTAAAGCTGCTTTGTGACAGTGGCCATTGTTGAAAGTGATATATATAAATAAAATTTTTATTAAATTGAAGTTCTACTTGTTTTTTAATAGGCTTACATCTCTATGATATTTCTTTCCTCAGATTGATGAGTGGTGTGAGGAACAACGTTGGAAGGGGTTTGAACATTGTCCTAATCAATGGTATGGCTTGGTGGTGGCAAACAGTTTGGTTTATCATAAAGACTTGGACTTAAATGAGACTTTTCTAAACACTGACACACCAAACGTATGCTTCTTATAGGAAACACTGGCAGGCTCATCCGTACTGACTCCTTTGACATGTGGAGTGGAGGTAAGGCATTTGTTTCTTGCACACATTCTGCACACACAGCTTTCACCTGCTTTGTGAATTTGTTACTAGACCATAGTCTATTTTTTTGTTGCTAATATCCAGAGCAATTTAAACAACATGTAACTAAACTAGATAGCAAAAGTAGTCTGGTCTTTAAAATGGTCTTTAAGCGACCATAAACAAAAGAAAAATAAAGTTAAATAACAAGCCTTGTTCAGTAACATTATAACATATATTATATTTCCATGTCTCCCCCAAGTCTCCATGCCCCCAAGTCTCCATGCCTTGTTTTTCTTGGTGGTTAATGGACTGGGTGTAATCCTGTAATGCTCTGTGAACATGTGAATTAACATAGAATGATGTACAGTCAGGTCCATAAATATTTGGGCATTGACAAATGTATTGTTATTTTAGCTGTCTACCCCAGTCCATTGAATTACATTTAAATAATTAATATGAGCTCAAAGTCCAGACAACAAACACTCTGAATGTTATTTCATGTTTTTATTCATATTCGTTAGGATGCATTATCTGTTCAATCTGAATAATGTAATTTGAGTAATGTAATAACACTCTCATGTTTAATATTGATATTGTTAGATATGGTTATATGTTGAGAAAACTACTTTTAAATGAAATTGGATTTATTTTATTTTTGGTATTTTTTTTTTTTTCCAGATGTCAGCTTACTTATCAAGTTTTTGAAGGATATTGAAGATGGAACAGTTGTCATGATGGCTACTTTTGATGATTCTTCTACAAAGTAGGTTCTCTTAATTATTTATTTATAGTGAGGCTAAATAAATATTTGCATACTGTTGTTTTAATTTTATTTAATGCACTCACTGGCCACTTTAATAGGAACACCTGCTCATTTATGCAGTTATGGTCAGGAACTTCAGCTTCTGTCTACATCAGACATAAGAATGGGGAAAACGTGTGATCTCTGTGACTTGAACCATGGCACGGTTGTTGGTGCTAGATGTCTGGTTTGAGTATTTCAAAAAACTGCTGATCTCCTGGGATTTTCTATAGAGTTTGCACAGAATGTTGAGGAAGAGAGTGGCGGCAGTTCTGTGGGTGGAAATTGAGGAAAATGGGCAGATTGGTTTGAGCTGCCAAGGAGGATGTAGTAAATTATCTTTTCATTCTGTATAACTGTGGTGAGCAGAAAAGTATCTCAGTATGCACAAAACATTGAATTTTGAGGTGGATGGACTACAGCAGAACATCACATTGGGTTCCACTCCTGTCAGCCAAGAATAATAATCTGAGGCTATCCAGGGGCACAGACTCACAGACCCAAACTGGACACTTGGAGATTAGGGGGGAGATTAGCCTGAGATTAGTTGGAGATTAGCCTTCAGCTGTCCAGTTTGGGTGAGTCTGTGCCCATAATAGCCTCAGATTCTTCTTCTTAGCTGACAGGAATGGAACTAGACGTGGTCTTCTGCTGTTCCACATTCAGGTTTGATGGGTTGTGCATTCTGAGATGCTTTTCTGCTCACCACGGTTGTAGAGTGCTTCTTTGAGTTACTTCCTGTCAGCTCAGACCAGTCTGGTCATTCTCCTCTGATCTCTGTCATCAAGGTATTTCAGCCTCCAGACCCACCACACACAAGATGTTTTTTGTTTTTCGTACCATTCTGTGTAAACAGTCCCCATTCATTTGAGTCTGCTGTGTGTGGAAAATGTCAGGAAATCAGCAGTTTCTGAAACACTGCGCCCATCTGACACCAACAAGCACGCCACAGTTAAAGTCACTGAGATGACACGTTTCCTCCATTCTGATGTTTTATGTGAACATTAACTGAAGCTCTTGACCGGTTTATGCATGATTTTATGCATTGTGCTGCTGCCACATGATTGAATGATTAGATAACTGAATGAATTTGCAGCTGAACAGTCTTCATAATAAAGTGGACAATGAGTATATACTTCCAGTTCAAATATCCACTTTAAATGTACATGCATATAATGTGTCTTAACTTTGTACTTATAAATATTAACAGAAACATATGTATTTATAAGCATAAATAAATGTATGTTTAAAAAAATGAAATTTATAGTGGGGAAAAGTTTGGACACTAAAAATATATGTATGTATAGGTTACATACATGTATGTGTGTGTATATAGGTTATATATATGTATGTATATGTATGTGTATATGTATATGTATGTATCTATCTATCTATCTATCTATCTATCTATCTATATATATATATATATATATATATATATATATATATATATATCACAGTATCTGTATATATAGGTTACATAAAAATAAATTCCATTTTAGATATAAATGCTGCAAAGAATGTTCTGGTGTCATTATAAAAGATGATGCTATTGGTTGGGAAGATGTCTCAGGGACGACATTATTAAACAACACTCAATTGGAATAAGCTACAGAACAAAGACCTTAAACATCCCTGTTAGTACAATTGATTCGATAATACAGAGGTGGAAATTCATTGATCTAATCGGCTAATAAACAGGTGAACCACGCACAATTTCATTTCAGAATTTCATTTCATTCCCACACCTCACATTAAACTCCTCTGCTGAAAAAGCAGCACAGGGATACACCTGTAAAAGCGTTTACACAAATTAGATCTCTTTTGGAACAATATACTCTGATCAGACGAAGCAAAAAATAGAACTCTTTGTGGTTTAATTCTGGCCCATGACGAGTTGAATTACTGCCAATGTTGCAAAAACCTAATTACTTGTTACCATAGATGTCTCGAAGCTGTAATTGCCAACAAATGCTTTGCAACAAAGTGCTAATGTCAGTCATATTTGTGATGTCCAAATGCTTATTTCTCCTTTCAGTTTAATTTTTTAAGCATATCTTTGTTTTTTTTTGTTCATTTTTATGGCATGAAGTGGATATTAAAGAACAAAAACCACAGTGTCTGAATACTTCACCGTAAACCAGAATTATAATGTGAATAATTGAAGTGCATCTGTTTCCGGAATTATCTACATACAGAATTATTTAGAATAAATTATAAGTCTTAATGAGTGACCTTCAAACTGAAATGTAATTTAATGAACAGTATTGAAAAAAGGGGACATTCTTAAAATACAGTAATCGGATTTATTTGGGAGATCTGCTTTCATGACATAAAACTATGAATATTATAAATTTCTTTATAACCTTCTTTTTCCTCTTTTAAACAGACTTAATAGTGAGGCAAGGAAGTTAATATCAGCATTTGGCAGCTCCTATATCAATTCACTCAGCTTCAGGGACAACTGGCTCTTTGTTGGGGGAAAAGGGATCAAAACCAAGAGTCCTTTTGAACAGGTGAATTTTCATCATCTCCATCTTGATCTTTATCAGAAGCCAATGTGGCTCAGAAATGGCATTGGATTCTTTTTCCTTTTCTTTGGTGTTTGAGAGACGCACGTCTTCTTATATACACTCACTGAAAACTTTATTGGGAAAACTATATTAATACTGGGTAGGGGCTCCCTTCAGGGGCCTTCCCAGTCAGATCCGGTGACTCGGAAAGCCACTGAAGAACATTGAACTCATTGTCATGTTTATGAAACCAGTTTCAGATGACACTTGATTTGTGACATGGTGCATGATCGTGCTGGAAGTAACCATAAGAAGATGGTAAATTGTGACCATGAAGGGATGCACACAGACAGCAACAATAGGCTGAGGCATTCAAGAGTTGGTTGATTGGTATTAACAGGCCCACAGCGTAGCAAGAAAACATTCCCCACACCATTACACCACCTCCACCAGCCTGGACTGTTGACACAAGGCCACGGATTCATGCTGTTGGTGGCAAATTCTGAACCGACCAGCTGTGTGCTTCAGCAGAAATCGAGATTCATCAGACCAGGCTATGTTTTTCCAGTCTTCAACTGTCCCGTTTTGGTGAGCCTGTGCCCACTGCAGCCTCAGCTTTCTGTTCTTGGCTGACATAACTGGAACCCGACGTGATCTTCTGCTGTTGTAGCTCATCCGCCTCAAGGTTCCACGTGTTGTGCATTCTGAGACGCCTTTCTTCTCACCACAATTATACAGAGTGGTTATCTGAGTTACTGTAGACTTCCTGCCAGCTCGAACCAGTCTGGCCATTCGCCGTTGACCTCTTTCATCAACCAGGTGTTTCTGTCTGCAGAACTGACGCTCACTGGATGTTTTTTCTTTATTGCACCATTCTATGTAAACTCTAGAGACTGGTGTGTGTGTGTGTGTGTGTGTGTGTGTGTGTGTGTGTGTGAAATCAGCAGTTATAGAAATACTCAAACCAGCCCATCTGGCATTAACCATCATGCCACGGTCAATTACATAATTACATGAATGATTAGGTGTACGTGTTCCTAATAAAGTGCTCAGTGAGTGTAGATGTGAATCTCTACATCTATTGATTCTGCACTGAAATTCTAATTAAGGGGAATTCTTTTATGAAAATAATGACTAAGCCTGTTCTGTGAAGTTAATTGTGTAATGAAATGTAACTAATCTTCTAATGTTCTCAGTACATTAAGAACAATGCTGAGACCAACAAGTATGAAGGCTGGCCAGAAGTTCTGGAAATGGAGGGTTGCATTCCTCGGAAGCACGACTGATATCCTCTAGATCATCCTTCTTGGACCAATTGATGTAGATTCTCTGCGTGCCCAGTCAATCAAAAGAAAAGTTCTTCCATAGAGTTCACTTTTCACCACGATATGCAAATGATCCTTGATTATTATCTTAATGAATATGCAATCTGAATGACAGACTACAAATTGACAAGCAAAGCTCTATGATGAGCCACAGTCATGGCATTATGGCTTTTCATAGCAACTCATACTCATGAAATTATGTGTCAGAATCATATTTATAATTATCTAATGAGTATCACAGAGCTGTTATTTTATTGAATTAGCAATTGAATTCGGGATTTTTAGTATTATATTAACACTGCTGGTCATGAGTGCAGTTAAGGTATAAATGGGAATGGTGGAAACCAAAACCCTCGCAGGCAGGATGTGATGAGAATATACAGTATAAAAAATGGTATACTGTAGTTGTGCTCAGTACTGGTGAAAAGAGTTTTGCCATTTTTTTTTTTTTTAAATGTGTTGTTCCTAAAAAGTGAAAAGGCGTTATACTTTTTTTATGTTGACGGAATGTAAAGTTGGTGCAGACAGCTACTTCTATGGCTTCTTGGGTGAATTTTTGTTTTGTTTCGTTTTTTGAAAATCATGTCTGTTAGGTTTTTATTTTTATATGCATTCTGAGGTAAACTGATTACCTGTGTCTTTGGCTCATATAATTATTTTACTCAGAACGTATAATAACATCCCATTTCAGCTACATTGCCCTTTTATTTCACTAAACCATCATGAGGAATCATTTTGATAATTATGAAGCCCAACACAAGCTGAAGCGCATTTGTTAATTGCTTCTGGCACTTTAATCTAGTTTACAGAGTTTCTTCTTCTAAAACAGATGTTTGTGAAAATTGTTTAGGTTAAATTTTTGTTGAAATGTTCTACTGCTCATATTTTTTGGTGTTTCTAAAGATTATTCCTAGCTTAGAGTAAAAATGTATTTATTACTTGGGTGTTTGAATGCAAGTGAATTGTTTGAATGCACTTTTAAGTTATTTTATGAACATACAGAACCCTGCTATTTTACTGATGTATTTATTTTATTGTCTACTGCAGTTAGGGTGGCAATCTGCAGTACTGGAGGGCCATAGCAAGACTGAGTTTATCATTCTACCTCATTTAACACATCACATTCAACTCTTCAGCTAGTGGTAGAAAAGGAAAAACACACATCGGTTTTGGCCCTCCAGTATGCAAGTCTGATGGGTTTGATAATGTTACTTTAATTATTTCTATTCATAACCAGAGCACCTGTTATTTCTGTAGTGTCCAGTACGATGATCTGTTATGCCAAATGTATAGACCGCACATCTGTGGCACTAAGCAAAATCAGAGAAATATTTTCCTTTGCTGTGAAGCCCAGCCTAGAACATGCTCCACTGGACATTGTCGTCTCCACTACAGTAATAGATTTGAAAACTACCAGTCTCTTGTTAAAAGTTCAGCAGTTCTTGTGCATCACCCAGTCTCCTCAACACCTACACATACACAAACCTACTGAGAGGCAGGTGACTTTTTTTTCAGGCTTTATATTTGTGACTATCACCACAGCTGTGGAAATGGAAATGTCAGTAATCCTGGTGTAGCTTTATCACTTTTAATGTTTAAATTTTAAGTAGTTTAATTTTTCCGTTTTTAAAAATACAAGTACAGGTGGATTGAAATATGAGCAGTAGGATCAGTAAGATACATACACGGATTGATTTGGTGTGTGACTGCAATAGATCCGGCAGTGTCGGTAAGGAATGATGTATTGTATTACCATACAGCATTTTTCCTCCACTAAAACTATGGTGTTTTGAAGGGGTTCGAAGGGAACCAATGATGTGCCTTATTTTACCTATCCAAAAATAATTTTGTGCCCACATACTTTCAACTTTCAACTATTAAAAACAAACTCACTTGTAACCTGGATTGAATCTGTATTGCAGTTTTTTTTTCTCAGTTGCTGTGACACACTTCACTGAACATTAACCCGGCATAAAGATTGGACTGTGGAGCTGTAGGGCTAAAATATTAACCTTTAATTACTTGGCCCACTGCTCTCCTATAACCAAAGACAGAAATAGGTGCATGCGAAGGTTGAATGCGTATTTTAATTTATGATTTATATATCTGACTCCATTTAATTAATTATCTCACTCCAAAAGATAATCTAGTTAGTGCTGGAAGTATAATACCTCAGTGTTCTGGTTATATTTAGTGTAAAACGGTTTCATGCTAAGCTTTCATTATAAAAAAGACGTTCCTACGACAGAGTCTTTTATATAGCCTATAATAAATAATTATTTTTGTTAGCTCAGCAGTTAATATTAACGTGCAAGTCTAGGCCTTTCCTATTTACTTGTCAGAGGTCAATTTTAAGATACGACAACTTTTAGCTTAGGAAACTATTTCTAATGACCATATAAATACAGTCATGCACTTTTAATGCAACATACTTTCTTATGGAAGAACCACTGAATATTTATAGATAGAAATAACAAATGAATTTATTAAACAAAATCACAAATGAAGGTATACATAAATTAGAGATAAATGTAACTTACAGAAATGTTGACCAATATCTGACAAAGGATGCGTAATGAGGTTAATGGCACAAAAGGCAACCTCTGATGTTATAAGCTCCTTCCTTGATGTTACCAGCCAACTCTATGTTACAAGCCCACCTTGGGTTCTCCCAAGTGTATCCTCTTATACCCCTGAGCCTCTTTGAAATGTGACCAAGATACCAAATGGGAAATGAAACAAGGGGTTTTATGGCAGGATAGACTCGCAGTTAAATAGCTCACCCTATGGAACTGTACCCTGATTAAACTCCTGAGAATGGGTGGGTGGGATCAAAGGAAAAATGTCCCCCATGCAAACCAGGGGTGCCAGCGTGTGTGTGTGTGTGTGTGTGTGTGTGTGTGTGTGTGTGGAGCACATACTGCAACATATATTGTAAATGTTGCTTCCTAACCCTATATGATATTTTTTATTTCACCACATCGTTCACCATGAAATATGGATAAAAATTATACCAAATATGCCCTGAGAAACGCTGTAATTAAACACAGTTCAGCTGATCAGTTTTGGTTTACCTGGTATCTCTCAAACACATTCCTGATCATTTTAACCTTAATCAAATTACTGCCACAATTTATAAATCTTCTACAGAGCAATGGAAAAAGGTCATGTTGTCTGATTACCTATTCCAAAGCAATGGGCGCTTTAGGGTACGGAGGTTAGCATACGAAGCGATGCACCCATCATGCATACTCCCTACTGTACAAGCCTCTGGAGGCAGTGTTATGATCTGGGGTCACTTCAGTTTGTCAGGTCTAGGCTCTGCAACATTATGCGACAGTAACCTCGTCAGCTGAGTACCTGAATGTACTGAATGACCAGGTTATCCCATCAATGGATTTTTTTTCTTCCCTGATGGCACAGGCATATTCTAGGATGACAAATTCATCGGGCTTAAATTCTGAAAGAGAGGTTCAGGGAGCATGGGGAATCATTTTCACACATGAATTGGCCACCACAGAGTCCTGACCCCCGTTGAAAGTCTTTAGGATGTGCTGGAGAAGACTTTACAGAGTGGTTTGACTCTCCCGTCCTCAATACAAGGAGGCTAAAAAATTCTGTGTATGGGGTAGGACATTAAGTCCCAGTAGGCGCGCCCTTGAATATTTCGTTTGTTCAGCCGTCTAAATAGCGTGACGTAATCACTAGAGATGCACCGATGCAATTTTTCACGCTATGGGCCATCGGCCGATAATTTAAAAACATCCGATGATCAGGACCGATTGTATCCTGTCAATGAAAAGAGGGTGGGAAAACACATTGATTTCGTGCTGTGTGTAAAGGAGATGTCTCTTGTGTGGAATGACGACAAAACTGCAGTCTGTGTACACTGTAATCTCTGCACTGATAATATTTTACACCGGACGCTGCAGCAGTGAAGCGGGAGTTTCGGCATCAAGTGTAATGTTTTTTGTTTTTTTTCCCACGCTGCTCGTGCTGAATTAAAGCACCAGTACACCATTGAAAGATTTAAATAAAGTCGAGTTGAAAAAAAAGTATATATTGCACAGAAAAATATATTTGTAGAGTAGTGTATTTCATATCCAGTTAATATTAATATATAAAAAGTTTATATTATATATTACCAGTTTGCTTAATGGTTAGCACGTTCGCCTCACACCTCCAGGGTCGGGGGTTCGATTCCCAC
This sequence comes from Stegophilus panzeri, assembly GCA_024331685.1. Lineage (NCBI taxonomy): Eukaryota > Metazoa > Chordata > Actinopteri > Siluriformes > Trichomycteridae > Stegophilus > Stegophilus panzeri. The sequence continues at coordinate 27,811,635 of JANDJT010000041.1, forward strand.
CGTGGCCCTGTGTGTGCGGAGTTTGCA
>JANDJT010000041.1:27839013-27859719 GCA_024331685.1 Stegophilus panzeri
GCCAAAATCACACCTGAATACTGCGGCCCATTAATTTCTTCATACAGGAAGCGTCTTGAAGCAGTCATTACAAACAACGGCTTCTCCACTAAGTATTAAATACATTTCAGTTAGCGTGTTCAATACTTTATTCCCCCGTGTCCACTTTATAACACACAACTTTATTTATGGACTTTAATGTGTGGATTTCTTGAGTTAATACCGATGTCTGGTGAAAATTTCATGTGAATAACCTCATTGGAATTGGACTCATTGGACTAAGCATATAGGTTCATTTAAAAAGCCGTAAGTCTGAAACTCAATGAGCCTAAATATGTATTTAAAGTATATTTTGAAATATTTAACAAATATACACAAACATACATTTTTAAAAAACATATTTTAAGTATTTTTTTTAGAAATAATTGCAAATACCCCCTGTAATTATGCCACAGACCACACTGGTTAGGAAACACTGACAGACAAATCATGCTAATGCCATTTATATCAAGTATCTAGTCTTTGTTACAATCCGTTTATGACAAGTATCACCCTAACCTGTAAGTCTGAGCTGCTGCTTCGTCTTTTCGGTTGCCTGCTGATTTGAATGCATCCTCAGCCTCGTCATTTCCCAGATCCTCTTTGATGTCAGAGCCTCCAGAAGAGCTGCAGTCTGAGACTATATACACACACACACACACACCATTTTTAGTTTATATTTATTGGAAAACTTCATTCCTGAAGACATAAATAATGAACACTCACCTTTCTTTTCTGACTGGTTCTGAGAGTTACTGGAGCTGCTGGGACAAACACTCACTCAGTTACGGCAAACGCTCAGACACTGTACATATTTTGTTCCCCCCCCCCGAGAATGAGATTTAAATAAAACTAGAGCGCTACAGAGAATATTAAGTGTGATGTAAGAAAACCATCTTCCAGGGGACGAGCAGTAACTAGTTCTCAGGATTAACAGTAGATCTGTCTCAGCAGAGTGAAATGCTCAGGATGGGTTATACTGCTTTTGGAGATCAGCATAACATTTAGAGCTTGAGCAGAACTGTATAATCATTAAAAGGCTGTCGATGGAAATTAAAACTGAATAAACTGGGGTAAGATTCTGGTAGTTTCTTTTCCTCATAAGGAACGCAGGCTAACACATTCTGATGGGAAACCAGACAGCAACATGCTAAAACATTATCACGATATGATGATACGAGAGCGTACGCTAGTTTCTTTGCTTGGGGTTAGCAAATGTCCATTTTTCTCAAATTCCCATTCCAAGACAAACAGAAAATGTTTTTTTTAACAGAAAATGTCAGGCTTTACTGTGAAATGACCAACCTTAACCTCGTGCACACTTAACAGCAGCATTATTTCTCTTTAGATGGAAGACACGTTCTATATGTAAGCTTTAGGTCTTTGACAAGTCTTCGATTTTCTTGCAGAATCTGGTCGTTAGCGTAAAAAAGTACCAAAGTATACAGACATTTCGTCATTCAACTACAGGTTGCTCACTCTCATGATATAGATTATGATTTTCCTGCTGAATAATGTACAGCACAGCTTTGAGAAAGTGTGGTTTCGAGATATAAACGGGCTTCTATAGAGTTTACACTTCACTTGTGCACAAGTGGGGGAAAATATTAACTCAAAAAGTACAAGGGCAGCATTGTGCAAGCTGGAATTTGATGCTTTGACACCTGTGATGCAGTTGGTGTGGATTGAAACACTTTATAAAATGAGACTGAGTCAAGTCTTGATGTGGAACGTGACGTGCTGCTGCATGCAATGCGTCTGGTGTGAACTGGCCTAATGGTTTAAGGTTAGCAACTGGTTAAACAGTTTCGTCCCATGCCCAGATTACCTGCAGAAAGGCTGAAACTCTGTGAAATTGGGCCATCCTGTACCATGATGCTCCTCGTTGGCCTGGTTGGAGGCGGAGCCCCAGGCAATGTCCTTTGTTTCATCGAAATCAGCTGTGCACACAGAACCTAAACAGATACACCTCAGAAGTCAATCTCTAAATGAAGACTAGCTGAGACTTGCATTGGAGTAACTGAAACACAAGTTAGGACATGACAGAATGTGTTTGATGGGAGCAGTTTAGAACAAAACTTACTCGGTGGAGTCTGTGGTGTGGGGTATTTCGTGCTGGTTGCTGCTTGAGTGGAGACCTGACTCTCCCCTTCATCCTCTTTGGCCGACCCGCGGCCCGGCTTCCCGTTCCTCACAGAACCTTTAGGTGAGCTTCCTGAAGATAAAGACACACCAAACCTAACAGAGAAAAAATAAATAAATACATAAATAAAAAGACATTTGACTATCACTCAGTCATTTCTTGCAGAATCAAGATACACAATTTTAAAACAAACCTCCTCAAAATGTTTGCCATTTTATTCCTACATAGTAAAAAGTTATACCTAGTCATACCTAGATCGGGATTTCACTCGAGTTGCATAGCTGATCTCTTTATCCTCCCAAATGTCCTCTTCTTCTTCACAGTCATCAAACTGCTGTATTCTCTCTTTACAGCAAGCCTCAAAGGCAGCAGCACTGGCCTATAATTATATACAAGGGCATTCCCAAACATGCATTATCATTCATCAAACACAATCCAAATTAAAAAAAAAAAAAAAGTATATGCTTGACTACCAGCTCCAGACACTTACACTATTATCATCTGCATCAATACTGAAGTTAATCTCAGCAATTCGATCAAAAGTAGCACTGAAAGCAAAACAGAAATTAAGAGTGAGATGTGTCAAGAGATGACACAGAGTATCAGGAGCTGATTAGTGTAGGTTCTAATAAAAGTACTAATCTTTTAAAAGCTTTAATTTAAAAGTTAAGTTTCTTATTGGTGCACCATTTACTACTGCTATACTTAAAGTAAAACTATATTTGGGCCATGCAGCTCCTTAAGGTCAACTGACCTGCAGAAACCCATACGGTCTGACAAAAGCTTGCACAGCACTACACTAGCTCTGCAGATCGCAGCATGTGACAAAGATTACAGGCGATTTTGGACCTACCCATCTGTACTGCACGATGATGCCCAGCCTCATCCCCTGATGAACTCAATAACTGGTATGCTTTTTTAACAAAACTAACTCAGCTACACATGTGGAGGTTCCACCCAGCAGAACCATAATGCAGATAACAGGTACTGACACGCTTAAACATTTAACGAGTCAATGCATGGACAGCTCCTGACTCTGGCAGAATCCTGGAGATTCTTCAACAACAAGAAGGCTCTGAATGTTAGTACAACTTAAGAGCTAATTGTGGACTTCAGGAAACACAGAGGGGTTTCACTCTCCTGTCAACATCAATGGTTCACCTGTAGAAATCAACAGCAGCTTTAGATTCCTGGGCGTTCAGCTGTCAGTCTCCCTCACTTGGTCCATAAACACCAGCACCATTCTCAAAAAGGCACAACATCTGTCCTATCTGAGGAGACTTAAGAACATTGGGACAAATTCTGCAACTGGTGCCACTTTTACCGATAAAAGTACAATACAATAAAAAGTTTCCCGACCTGTTATAAATCTGTATGGTTTAGCAACTTGAGCGCATACGACCAAAAACTCCTTCACAGGACAGTGATAACTGCATCAAAATCATCTGCACAGATCTTGAACAACTCCAGATGATTTACTTATCCAGATGTTGGACAAGAGCCCAGTCTATGATCATGGACTCCTCTCACTCAGCTCACCCATAAGAATTTCATTGTTTTTGTATACACTTTATTCCGGAAACATATGAAAATAAAGAGAACTTGAAGGCACAGCAAGATCTGTTCTTTCTGAGAAGACTTAAGAACTTTGGGGAGGCTACAGCAATTTGGTAGAAGAAATATTATTTAATACTGATATTACTCTTTCCAAGTTGCATAGAACACTAAAGTGACCAGAAGTCAGTATACTACATGATTTGTGACAATAGCTCAGTGCTAACACTGAAGTGCTGAAAGCTGATTGGTTGATGCTGGCCATGTTGTTGAAGTCATTTAAAATCTACTGACAGATTATCACAACAGTGAAATAAATAAAATTTCAATCAGACTTATGGTTAATGAAAAACAGGCACTTTAACTTAATCCTGCCCCCTATGGATGACCACACCTGAGGCTTAACACATGGACTCAATCTAGTTGCCTTTCAGCACTCTTGCAAATCCATCCTGAGTGGGTGGGGCTACTTATATGGTTTCAGCTAACAAACCAGGGGAAGAAAAAAAAAAAAAAAAAAGATTCGCTGTACACCTTATTTTACAAGACATATGCTTTTATTTTAATTGCAAACACATTAATAGCACCCCAAATTGGCCAATTTGAGTGACACTGCACAGGTTATTAGAGGGTGCCCAGAGAGACCTACTACTCCAGTTTCATGGCGATATCGCAACGCAAACCTGTCTTACAGATCTTTGAGTAAATTAAGCTCCACCACACAATGATTGGAAAGAGACGGCCATACAGCTTAAAAATCTCGACCTGTTTTTCATCATTATTCTGCTCACACCAATTATGTGAAGATAAGCCAAAGGTCCTAGGAGCTAAATGATTTTGAGTCTTTGTTTTCTTTGGAAGAACGCCAGAAGAAAATAATTTTGTTTATAGGAGATATGGTTAATGAGAAATTGGTCAAAATATAAAACTCTGTGCTACAGCACCACCATTAGGCCGATCGGGCCCCATCTCATCATTTTTGAGAAAATAGGCTAAAAAACCTAGCGTCACTAAACACATGGCTTCTATATATTATCTAAACCACCTTAATTTTGTGTGGGCTGGGCTAACTAGACAAATAAAGAGATTTATTATGGCTTGAGTCAGTGAATAAGACCAAGAAAGAATTGGACACCTCATTTTACAAGCAGTATGCTTGTTTGTATGTGCAAATCAGACTTCAACTTAGCTGTTTTAACTTAAGCAGTCTTTCTCAAAACTTTGCACTGAACATGGTCTTCAAGTTTGGTGTAAATCCATTCAAGCTGTACTGAACTACAGCTCCACCTCACTAGGATTGATTGGCATGTGGCAGCCATACTACTTAAAAATTTCAACATCTGTTGGATAATTACTGAGTTGTAAGTTTTTTGACACCAATCTTGTGAAGGTAGGCCCAAAATCCTAGGATGAGATCACAAAAGTTAGTTTCACATATTATGCAAATGATCTTACATTTTGAGTGGGCGGGGTTAAATGGGGAAAAAGGCAAATTTTTATAACGAGTCACTAAGTCAGGACATGAAATTTTCACTCCATACCCTGTTTAAACGGCTGCCGAAATCTGATTTGCTGATGGCCAATTTTTATGACCGAGTAACAAGGTCATCATCAAAAAACCACTCACAGATTAGCACACAGGCTGCGTCACTTTTTAGCTTGATCAGCCTTGAGAGAAACGTTTATCTGAATGTAACTCTGCCCATATGGAAGACCACATCCCAAACTCTGCAGATGACCTTGCCCTTAACATGCCTTACAAATTTTGTGTGAATCCATCCAGAGTGTGAGAACTTACAACTGTAAGTCAATTAGGCTACATCCCACTATAATCGACTGCCATGTGGCAGCCATATTGTTTAGAAATCTCGACATGTTTTTGATAATTATTGAGGTTTAGACTCCGCTGACTGATCAATTTTTTGAAGATAGGATAAAAAAAATCCTAGGACTAGTTCACAAAAGTAGGTTTTGTTTATTATGCAAATTAGCTCAAAATCTAAGCTAAGCTGAGCTAAAAGGTTGAGACTTTTTTTTTAATTTTTACTTTGGAGACTTTAGGGATTCAGTGGAAAAGGATGTTTTTCTATGACTTACCTTTCACATGATACGAGTCAAAACGTAAAACTATACAACTAGTTTAAAATAAATAAATAAATAAGGTAAAGCAAAACTATAAACATAAAACTATACTATAATGTCACCATCAGGCCAATCAGGCTCATCTCTCTTGCGTGAGAAGCAGTAGGGAGTATTATCTCTTGAGCAAGTTTCATGCCTGTACCATCTATGGTTCTGATCAGTTTTAACAGAGAAAAAGAAGAAGGGGAAGACTAAAACCCTAATGAAAACAATAGTGTCTAAACACTACATGCTTGGCCCCCCTATCCCCCTAACTCCCCCCAAACTTAAGTGCTTGAATTGGACACCTAAAAATCCAAACAAAAATAATAAAGTTCCTTTGTGCTTGGGCCACCACTACTACTACTACTAATAATAATAATAATAAGAGAGACAGACAAAAGAGACAGAAAGAATAAAACTAAAAGGAAAGTTGAGTCAGGACAGAAACTCACTTGATATTTTCATCATGTTCACTGAACTCCTCATCATTGAAGCCAAACTGATCTACAAAGTTAGCGGTCATCTGCTGAATCTGATAATCAGAGAATGCCTGGATGATAAACAGGTAATAATGACATTATGGCTGTTAGTCATGTCAGGAAGATCGGCCATTTTATACCATTCTGGAGGACACTTGACAGCGGTCACAAAGTATATATTTTGTAAACACAATCATTGACTATACCTGTTGGATAGACAGATCATTGGGGAAAGGGCTCTCCATGTCATCATCTTCACTAGAAGAATGCAGGTTATGTGTGCTGACCTGTAACAAGGTAAGACCTATTCATGACGATACGATCCAACATCGATTATTTAGCCAGCAATTCGGTATTTGCCGATACCACGATGACCTCCCCGCTGCGATTTCAATTCGACCGATCCAGGGGCCTGCGATCGATATTAAACGATGTTTCTATTTCACACAATCAGTAATATTTCTATTAGTTCACAGATGTGACCAAAATATATTTTGAAATATTTATTGAGCTTTTGTCAACTACGAAATACTCCATATTTGAGTACAAATAAGGACTTGTGATGAACTTAAACTTTGACGTTTGAAGTGGCTGGAATTAGAGTGTCCTAAATAAAAGCTGCATCTCAGGGCCGGAGTGGGACCCATTTTCAGCTCGGGAGTTTAATGCCCAAGACCAGCCCATTTTTTTTTTTTCATGGTGGAAGAACTTGGATAAATGAAGTGACAGTTCAGTTCTTTCCATCCTGTTATATTTATTACTAACGTGTTTCAACAAGTGTGTGTATATATATATAAAATATATATATATAAAAAACATAAATAACATACTGTGTATTCTTTTCTGCTACAAAAAGACCAACTATAACATTATGAAAAAAAAATAATGTTGGTTTGCATTCAAACAAATATGAAGTCACATGGCATGTGACAACAGTTTGTTTATATCTCCATGGTAACAACCTGTATGTGTGTGCACGAGAGAGAGAGAGCGCGCAGGTGCGATCTGAGCCAAGTGACGTGAGAAAACAGCATTCTTAAGGCTTAAGTAACTGATGCTCTGCTTTAAAAACAAATGTGGTGTAATTAGTTACTTTAATTATCAGTCATGCAATACTGTGACGTTTCTTCTGCGTATGCGTGTGTGTGAGGTACAGAGAGAAGTGGTACATCTGCCGTCCCAATTTATGAGCGGCCCACTGGGAATTCTCCCGATTAGCCTCTACGGCCGGTCCATCTGAAAAATGATACACGCGTCGATGTTTATGCAGTGCATCGATACATCGGCTCATTGGTTATTTGATCGATATAACGATACGTGTCGATGGATCATTACACCCCTAGTAATTACAGATGAATAGGTATTTATTATTTTGTAAAACATTAATATATTATATGATTTATATGATGAAACACAGTGTTAAATGTATCATTATTTACTTAATAACAGTAAATGTGTAGGCACTTCTGTGTGCCTTTCTGATCGATTTTGTTTTGTAGAACTGCTATGCCAAGCGATTTCAGAACAGGTTTTGGGTAACTAACTGAACTTGGAATGTATAGTATCTTGTCCCAGTAATAATACTACTACTAATAGTAGTATAAGTAGTAGTAGTAGTAGTAATAATAATAATAATAATAATAATAATAATAACAACAACAACAATCATATCTGCTCACCAAGTCTACTGTGTTTCTCCTGTTTGTTTCTCTAAGGGTTTCTCCCACAAAACTCTCCCAACGCCCTCTACAGTCCTCAGGGAGCTCTGAAAATATTCGGCAAAGAAAAAAAAAAAAAGAGAGAGAGAGAGAGAGAGAGAGAGAGAGAGAGAGAGAGAGAGAGAGAAGAGAGAGAGTTGTAGCCTATCCAAAAACATCATTAAAACAATGCCATTCTTATACACCCACAAACAAATTGTAGGCTTAGGAAAGAACTGCTGCAAAGTCTAAAATGCTCATAAACATTCCAACATTTAAACTGACTAATAGATGTATTTGAAGTAAATATATCAGGACACTGATATTTTTCAAAATGCAGCATTATTTTTTTTTTGGCTGAAACACAAGCAATTAAAGCTCTCCATCACCTCAGATACCTCATGTTACTCTCCTTTTAACTGAGGAAAAACTGAAATGAGTTTCCACTGTTAGATGTTTTTATTACAGTTACCATGTTAGCCTCAAATGGGTGGAAAAAAAGGATGGACAAGCACAAAACTCAGAGGAAAAAGATGGCTATGATGCTGGATCTCTCACTCACACTCACACACACACCTTTGATGAGATCACTAATCTGAGACTGGACATGTCCTTTCTCCAGGTTCTGTACCACAGTGTTGGCGATTCTAGTCAGATGACCCATGTTACCTCTCCTGGTCCCACCCTCAGCTCTAGAGATATTAGAGGCCATAAAACCAACAGTAAGAGAAAGAGCATCTACGCTATACTACATATCCTTAATTAAAAGTGGTTATATGGTGAAAAACTGAAGCAGCTCATACTGAATTCTGTCATTCTCCTCCCAGGCGTCCAGAATCCTTTGCACCAGGCGACACTGTTGGAAGAGCTGCACAATACACACAGACAGAAAGACAGGCTGGACTATTAGCACAATGACACATTTCAAAACAATCAGCAGCGGCTCATGACCATAAAGTTTAGAGTAACCCTCTAATAACCAGCTGAAAGTCCACAACAAAGTTATCCAGCGTACAGTCTAGTAGCTGAGCAGGATGTGTTAACCCATGTAGATTTTACTCAGATTAAGGAGAAAAAAGTTGAAATCAAACTACATAGCAATAAGAAATTATTACCGTGGCTAAATAATCAAAAATGAATCCAAAACATTAAATTACTGTTTAAAATTGTTGGCCTCTTAAACTGACCAGAAAGAAAAGACTTCTAAAAAGAGTGAGAAACTTTGGCAGACAGGACACTAGCCTCCTACTGAAGACTTTTGTGGCCGAGACAATTTCAGCCAGAGGCGTTAATCAGGATGTCTGTGTGATGGTTTGATTAATCAATCAGTAATTTAAAATTAAAAATTAATCATTTTTTTTTTTTTTTAGCTCCACCCATATCTGGTCAAGAACACCACCCAAATGGGCTACTTGCACTGAAGACTATTATACATTTCCGTTTTGCAGTTTTCAAGTTTCAACATGATGAAAATGAGTGTTCATAAGACAACAGCTTCCCGGCTCAGTGACCTGACAGGAGATGACCGTTAACAAACCTATGTCATGACCACTTCATCGTTTCCACTCATACGAAGGCAGATACTTCATACCAGATCAGCTAGACGAACCCAAAACCACAGAGGGTCAGAGAAGGCCGGCAAAAAGTACAGTGCCGTCGTGCTTTTAAATGAAACGGCTACAGGATTTGCTTAATACGACCCAGTGTGTGGGAGAGAAAGGCAGTGGAAACAATAAAACACCAAATATTGTACCTTATTATTATTATTATTATTATTAAATTGCAAATACATTTCATTTACATGCTGATAATAGGACTAACATGCAATAGCAATATTTAATTTTGGGTTATCATGTAAAAAAAAAAACCCCAAAAAAGACAGGCTGACATAAATTGTCAAAGAAATCCACAATAATAATTTAATGTGTCTAAAAGCCATTATCATGGTATCCACTGGTATCCAGTTTGAACTGGGACACTCGGACACCCCGTGAGCAACAAGACACGTTGCAGTGAACTGTGTGAGCTAACATTAGCTTGCATGTTCGTTTCTGTTAATAGGTATTTTCTTACCTTCGTAGGTGTGTATTTATAGCGAAGAGTACAGTGAGTATTTTACATATCAGATGAACGTCAGTGACATTTTCACTGATAACTTCGGGAGCTCTTGCAGACACCTACTGTAAAATACCATTACGATTACGTGTGTAACGAATGAACCAGAAACAGTAACCGTGGTACATATAATGCGGAAGTGTTCATGCAAGTAGCTCATTCAACATGGATACTCGAGTACAGCACGGCTTGCTTGGCTGTGCTTCATGGAACAGAGCTCCTGAGCTCAGTTTCATGGAATTAGCAATGGCGTGGAGGATTATGGGCAAATTGCCGAGCTGCGCTGCACTGGCAGGTGGAAAAACACTATAAATCTCTAAATCATTCCCTGGCTATCATGAAAGTAGGGCAGAATGAACTACAGCTGAAATGTTGCAGTGATTACATTGGCCACCAAGGCAGCACGGGTGGGCGCGTGTGGTGCATCTGTGTTGCTATTCTGGCCGTCTGAGTCAGGCTTGTCTTCGTGGTTCTGGAGAATCGAAGCATGCAGACCCATGTGAGCTGAGTGGTTCAGAATCGATGTCACACACATCTCTACTTGAAAGTGCAAGAAGTTATTCCAGGTGTATTTAAAGAATAAATCCTGTAACCAAGAGAGAAAACCAAATTTAAAAATTCAAAAGTATTTTCCAATGTAAAACTCAATAGAGCCCACAGGCTTTTGGTCCATTACAAACATACAAATCAATGAGCAGCAAGGAGAAGGTCAATAAATCATAAAATCAAGTGTGTGTGTTGGGGGGGGAAGAGAATACCATGAGTCCAGAGATTAAGTTAGAGTAAAAATGAAGAGAACTCCTCACCAGCAGAAGGTCCATGGTGTTAAGCCTACAGAGCTCTTGCCAGATGCTGTTGTCGCTTGTCTGTAGCAGAGAGGCCACCAGCCTGGCCACATGAAGGCGTGTGTTCCCCAACGGCTGCTCCAGAACACCAACAGTTGTGAGTATTGCACTTTTCTGCATTAGAGAAAAGAGCAGAAAAAAAAGTGGACAAAATTAATAAGTGGATTAAAAGAGCAGTAGATTTAAAAAAAAAAAAAAAAAGAGAGAGAGAAGTAAAAGTCACACTCTCAGTGAAATCGCACTTCACGCTCAGTGAAGCAGATTTAACTGAGACCAGTACCTTAGGAGGGTCCAGTAGAAGTTGTTGGAAGTCCTTTAGATGAGGCTCAATAGTACGTAGAATACTGCTGTTGACAGTGTAAGACCTTTCACATCCCTGAGAATACAGCTCCATTAGACCCTCCAGCCTGAAACAGACAAGAGGCAAAGGCCAGTTTTCAAGTGAAAAACAAATAGAATAAGTGTACATTAAATATACAGCGCTCCTACATTCGAAGAATTTTTTAAAATAAATAAATAAAAAAAAATAAATAAAAAAAAATCCACTATAGTAATTCAAAGCAGTAAAATAATAATAATAATAATAATAATAATAATAATAATAATAATAATAATAATCCAAGGCTGTAAGGTATGTGCTATTAAATGTACTCGCATAAAGTAGTGTAATCACTTGCTGCCTTAGGTTGCGTTAATAGTAAATCATTATCTCATTATTATCAGTAAATCATCATTTGGATAAAAGCGTCTGCTAAATGAATAAATGTAAATGTCATCATCACTTTGACACACAGGGTTGTCTTTTTTTTAATCTGAGATTTTTTTGTAGTTCATTGTTGTTAATTGTGGTTGAACAATTGCGCTATGACTGTATTCCAGTAATGAACAAACTGTGGTCAGGCTGTGGCTCACCACAGTAGACAACCGGCTGTAGTAGAGCAGGTTGTCTACAAATCACAGGACTGGCGGTTTGAATCCCGGCCCACATGGCTCCACACGCCGATGTGTCCTTGGGCAAGAAAATGAACCCCGAGTTGCTCCTGATGGCAAGCTAGCGCCTTGCATGGCAGCTCTGCTACCATTGGGGTGTGTGTGTGTGTGTGTGTGTGTGTGTGTGTGTGTGTGTGTGTGTGAGAGAGAGAGATTATGGGTGAATGAGAAACAGTGTAAAGCACTTTGTAGAACCGCTAAAAGGTTAAAAACCTCATTAACTGTTCCAGAACAGAAATACAGCATACAAGAGTTACGTCTTGCCTCTAAACTCCCAAATGTTTTCAGATCAACATCAAACCTAATGTGAATTTAATGCATCGTTTTACACATTACTACACATTACCATGCTTCTCAAACTGAGTTCAGGGGCCCCAAAGATATCCAGGATTTTTATTTTATTATTTTATTTATTTTTAACTTTGTTAGAGTGTTGGAAGTCACAAGCCACTATTATCAAAGTAGTTAATAATAATTTTTATTCTGTTGAATAAATGATTGAAAAAGTTCATTTTCCTTGTGGTTTTGTTCAAGTATATCTTTTTTTTTTTTTTTTTTTTTTTTTTTTTTTTAAAAAGCACTGTTTCAAAGAGGATCAAATGTTTGCTCGTCCAAATATGTCAAAAAAGCCAACAATTTCCATGGGGTGTACTTATTTTTTCACATGACTAAAAACCCCTCTAAATACCCCAAACAAAAAATTAAATACCCCCCTCTGCTAAACACCCCAGAGACAAAATAAACAGCCTCTGCTAATGTCCTAAACCCAAAAGCAAATGACCCCCTAACAGCTGAAAGTCCCAACCCTGAGAATAAACTCCCCTCTCATTTAATTCACTCCTGACAAGAACATCGTCGGTCTGTCTGAAGGAGACAAGTGAAGGTTCTATAAAAAGGAAAGCAGTCTCCAGATCATTCAGCAAGATTTTGAGGTTTTTAGTATAAATTCCTTCACTGTTTTATTAGTGAGCTGACAATAGAGCACCGAAAGAATTCTCTCTGTCTTAGCAGTGGACTGTGTAGAAGTCCTCAAATAGAAACATCAAAAGACCTGCCTGTCAGGAGTGAATTAAATGACCAGTCTAAAATCACTACAGTACTTCTGTATGCAACCATCCTACAGGTTTCATTTGTAAATTTATTAATGCGGCTACTAAAATCACAGGACCTAAAGGATTAGTCACTCATAACTCCTTGAGCATCACCGCAGGATTTTACTTATTTATTTATTTTAAACAAGAGATGCAATCAGCTATACATCGAACAAACCAAGAGGAAACTGGCCAATTGTTTTGTTGAACACCTTCATAAAATAAAACTTAACGATTTCTCATTTGTTGTGGCAAGACACTTCATCATCGATGGATTAATGAATGACATCCCTGTTTACATCACCAGGAACATAAGGAGATGGGGTGTGTGCATGTGTACATATCTATATATCTATCTATGTATATATTCCCACTTTGCTCATTTACTTTTTCCTGCCAATAATATAGCTTTACATCCCAACAATGGATTTTACAAAACAATGTGGATTTTTTTTTTTAATTTTATTTTTATTTACACCATTTTCTAACTTTGCTTTCTACCTGCAAAAACCAATTTGAATAAGGAATCAGTCTAAATGCACAGCTGTGAATACGGTCAGTTTTCTAATCAGATACCGACTCTCAGAACAGAAGAGCACATACACACGTTGTACAGACGATATCGGACAGAGATTTAAAATGTTTAAATGATCTTATAAAACGATAAGAAAAACTTTAGTCAGCAGAACCCAAGTGATATAAGATCGGACAGTGATCAGTCGAGTGAAGAGACGATGATGAGGCCCAAGCTGGAAAATGGAAACTTTAGGGTTAGTGTTAAAATGCTTTAAGTCTACTTGTGATTGGCATGTGTGTTAATAATACACCACTTTCAGTTCAGGAACACCTACAGTTTTCAAATCTATCTATCTATCTATATATACAGAAAAATACTAAACTTTCATCATGTGAAGGTTTTCCCAGGCTGCCACACACAATGTAGGAAGTTGTTTTCAGTGTTCAGTACAAACTAGTTGTAAGGGTTCAACTCACCCTGTCCTCCTTGACTCCAGTAATGTCAGAAGCACTTGAGTTCCATTGACAACAGAGGCTTCACTGGTCATCTTCTCAAACATGCTCTTTAAAAGCTGCGCCACATTCTCTTCTCTAAATATAAACAAAACTATTAGAACAGGTAATAGTTACAAACTACTTCTCTCTTATGCATGTTAAAAATCATCTCAGAAAACAAAATGATACCTGGCATTCCTAAGGAACATGTACAAGCCATTGAAGATAGCTGAGAACTTAGTTATGTGTTAAAAAAAATAAATAAAAAAAATATTTATTTTTAATTACTAAGTGAGTTACAGAGGAGCAAATAAATCCTCTCAAAAGTTTTTTTTTTGTTTGCAAACGATGGTATATGGTTTATCACATCTGTGTTTAACAAGGACCATTATGGCTTATCTGTGGACAGTGGCTGTCTTCCTGAACATGACGCACTTTGGAGGAAAAGATTTTCTCTCCTAATGTATCAACCAAATGGTAACTAGATACACATACAACTCATAAGAGTATAATCATTCACCACTATGCCTTTCATTCAGGCATTCAGGGGGTCTGGGGTGGAGGAGACCATTTGTGACCATTATTAGAAATAGTAGAGACAAGTCTGTTCCAACAACTGACAGGGAAACTTACGACTCCAGGACTGCCAGTAACGGGTCTGGTTCCATGGCCTCTGGGATCTGATTGGCCTGATCTCGACTTAGACGAATAATGTCACAGAGAGTCTGGGACGCATTTGATTGTCTCTGCAGGGACACAAGAGAACTTTTATTTAACGGCCCAACATGCCAGATGTTCCTTAGTCTGTCCGCATCATCTACAGCACCTCCCTTGGTATGCAGATCACATAAGACTTCATAAAGAATGCGTTTACTGGTGATGTTCTCACCTCCTCATCTCTCCCTGTGTGCATGAGCTCAGTCAGCCTCTGGATCAGTCGCTCCTCATTCAGCCACTGGAGACAGAACATTAAGCACATTTTCTGAATCGGGAAACAAGCGGAAACACTACGAACAGATTATTAAAACTGCAGTTAACTGCAGCGGAGATTAGACACAAGAGGGAAAGAAATAAACTTTTTTTTTTTTTTTTTTTTCCTCCAAAGGAGTTGTACAAGCAGCAATTTGGCAAGACACTATTAATGACTAGTTAAACTCAGTGTAGTGTAAATCCATTGAGTCACTCAGCTGTGGGAAAGGTATTAAGATTCAGTAGAGTCAACCTCAGCTGAAATCAGTGGAATGGTGAGAAGACAGTGGTATTGACTACTACCCACTATTGGTTATTGATCTATCATCATCATTCAATGCTATTTGTAGTTACTGAAAATAATCAATCAGTAAAATGTCTTAAAAATCTTAAACAGTACGAGATATTAAAATCTTTGTGCCATTAGTACAGAGTATACGTTTTTTTGTTTTTATTCAACCTACACATTTCATAAGATTAACTGCTAAATGATTGGGGAAAAATCGTTGATCATCATCGACTATAAGATATAAAATGTTGAGCCCAGAAACGTGTGTGTGCCCTCACGTTGAGAACCTCCTGTCTGAGGGGAGCTGGTTCCACACAGCTGATGAGACGCAGGAGCAGATCCATCATGGGGGATACGTCTATGTGGTTCAACACCAGGCTGATGAAGTTGTGTTTTTTCCTCAGGAACGAGATCATCTAGACGCAAACAAAATCGTTTTAAAATCGCATGCTCTTCTGACCAAATACAGATGATCGAAGCACATCAAGTAACGTCACAAGTAACACACACACAAAATAACAAACTGTCAGTAGAAAATAACTGCATGTCAGTGGAAATCCAAATGCCAGTTCCACTTCTAAACAAAGTAAACTGGGCACTGCAAGCCAATCACGTTTTAAGGTTTTAAGCGCTTACTTGCTCTGTTTTGCGTGCTATCAGGTTACCGATGGTCTTGCTGAAGAAGGAGGCCAGCAGGGGGTTGAGAGGAGGATCCTGTTCTAGAAAGCTGTAGAGCTTCTCCAGCAAAGATACATCTCCACCCAGCTTGTCATTAATGGTGTTCACATCAGAGGTGAGGAGATCGCAGGCAATGTTCGGAAGTCTAGATGAATAGAGAATTTTAAAAAAATTACCCTAGATCCTATTGTCTTTATTCTTTTTCTTTGCCTCTCAATGCCATGTAAAAGAGACTACTGTTCTGACAAGCGTATACTACTGAGAAAACTGAATAAAATAAGAATAAATATTCCTAAAACAAATCAATAAACTGGATGGTGAAATAATGAATGAGAAAATGATGAGTAAACCGCTGATCCGAATCAGTAAGCGGTGTCCAATACAGAGAAACACACGGGTCTGCGGCAACCGATTGTGGAACGATGTTGGGATTACACACGACTCATCAAACGGTTCGCCTTTTAAAAAATTATTCAGTGCGACATCTTACTTGAAGCGTGTTTTCTCCTCCAGGTCAAAAGAGGGTTCCTCTGTGATGAGGCCGACCAGCTCATGCATGCAGTGGTCCTGTGAGAGAAAGAGCAGGAGTCTGTGGTTCTGTGCCTTGCACTCCTGCAGCAGGTCTTCCTCCTCCATCAGCTCCTTCAGAGTTACATCCTCCCGATCAAGCAGCTGGTCGATGTGGGAGGTGGTGTGCAGGTCAAACTTCCAGAACATGGCAACGGCTGCAAGAGGAAGCACGTGCCTGGACAAAGAGTGTAGGCAGCTGTAGGTGTGTGGCAAAGAATCAGTCATACGCAAATTAACAAAAGAACAACAATTTTAAAAAAACAAAACATTTTAGTATCAAATCTGGTTCTGAACTGAAGTCATAGGAACGATGCAAGATGAAAATCTAAAAGGTGCTTTTATTTTTAAACACACGATAAACATCTCAGTGTAATGTCAGTAACTTCACTCACAACTGGGGTATGATTTTAGAAGTATTCAAAATTTGGAAAAATACACATGTAATTATTATTCACCACAATATAACAATATTACAACAAGAAGTGGCAATCTAGATCTATATTTTTAACTACAGTGCTTCCTACTGCATGAACTGCACCAAATCTGGATCATAACGTCTGAATTTTGAAACATTAAGCAGTTCATTTGGTCCTTAAAACGTTTTTCTCTCTTTTTTTTTTATTTTTTATTTTTTTTTACTTTTTTCTTAAAAAGTTTGGTCTTTAATTTTGTTTCATTTGAGCCATTCAGAGGTAGACTTGCTCTTGTGCTTCAGATCACTGCCTTGCTGCATAAACCAACTGCGCTTGAACTTCAGACAGGACTGATGACTGGACATTCTCCCTGAGGATCTTCTGGTAGAGAGCAGAACTCATGGCTCCATCAATTACGGCAAGTCGCCCAGGCGCTGAAGCAGCAAAGCTCCCCACGTCATCACACCTCCACCGCCATGTTTCACTGTTTATAAGATGTTCTTATTGTGGAACGCCAGGTTAGGGTTACACCAAATGTAGCAGGACCCATATCTTCCAAAAAGTTCCACTTTCCACTGATTAGTCCACAGAACATTATTCTATAAGGCATGAGGATGCCGAATTCTGGAATTTCTTTTAATCATGGAATAAGGTGCAGCTTGTGGTTTACTTCACATCGCTGGAAAGGTTGTATTTAAGCGATGTTTATGTTCAACAGGACCGGTAGTAATCAAGCCTGGGTGTGTGTGATCTACTTGAACCCAATTATCAATTAAATTTGGTTAAATGAGTAACTAAGGGGGTGTTTACATTTTCCTGACACTTTACGTGCCATAGTGAAATGGACGTAAACAAAAAGAGAATTAAACAAATCTGTACAGACGACTTTGTACAACAGTTTAAAAATGTTTCAATGACCTCATTAATAAAGCATTAATAACAAGAAAGTCAACAGAGCAGAACTCCGTGAATCAGTGATGATCACCAGTGTAAGAGACGATAGTGATCTGTGGAGTGAAGAGCTGGTGAGGCTCATGTTTAAAAGGCTTAAGTGGCTTTTCACCTCAGGTCATGAGACAGAGACTGATGTGGATGATGCTGATGAGTCAAGTCAACTCATTTCCCACTGTAAACTTATAATTCTTTAAAAGTAATGTCGTTTTTCCCCATAAGCAGCGTACGTTAAAACGAAGAGATATGTTGGAATCTTTCAGTGGAGCTGGAACTGATTATGCAGAGATGTGCAAATAAAGCACCAATTTCAGCAATTACATACAGCAGAAAATGACTTTGCCCAAGTGAAGGGTTTTCTCAGGCCTCCATTCGTTCCACATAATCCCTAGTTTTCATAAATAAAAGCTGCTACGTCAAAAGTCTGGCCTCTTGTGGATAAATTGCATGTTATGAATGAACAGTCATTTACCAGCAAATGAAATGAGTGAATCCTTAATTACACCTTCTCCACAAGTAGACAGGCATTGGAGTGGCAGACAGCAGAGGGCATGGAGCGAACTATCAGTAATCAGCATGGAGTCCGCTTCCCACCAGAGCCTCCTCACAAGACAATTACCTTAGAGGAACCCTGGAAAACCAGAAGCATGAGTGAGAAACAAAAACAGAGAAACGCAGGCAAACGAGTATGACGTAGCGTCTGTGACTATGAACCACTTCTCATTCTGGAAACACTTTACTGTCAGTCAGTGACTGCAGAACAAGCACTACACATGTACCATTTTATCTGCAACAAGACTAAATGTATGACGACCTACACTCAATGACCACTTTATTAGGAACACTGGTATACCAGCTCATTCATGCAAATATCTAATCAAGCAATCATGTGGCAGCAGTGCATGTATAATATCAAAAAAGGCGTGCAGATACAGGTTAAGAGCTTCAGTTAATGTTCACATCAAAAGATCTGAATGGGGGACAATTGTGATCTCAGTGACCGAAACGGATGATGGTGCCAGATGTGTTTGTTTTAGTATTCCAGAAAGTGATGATCTCCTGGGATTTTCCACACACAAGAGTTTACATAGAAAGGAACAAAAAACAAAAAAGACAAGCAGTGTTTTGTTTTTTTCCTCCAATCTTCATCTATCCAGTTTTGAAGAACCTGTGCCCACTGTACCCTCAGATTCCTGTTCTTAACTGAGAGGAGTGGAATTCAATGTGGTCTTCAGTTGTTGTAGCCCATCAGCCTCAAGATTCTGAGCCTCAAGCGTGTTCTGAGATGCTTTTCTGCTCAACACGGGGGTAGAAAGTTATTTGGTTTTGGCTTGTCTAGTTTATACTTCTGCAATGACATTTGGGAGAGAGAGAATGGCCACTTCTCTGGGGAATGGCAGTGTTAGAAAAATATTTGTGACTCGGTAAGCACATAAATAACATGTTTGTAGAAGTTGGTTAAAACCCTCATTTTGTCCATTCTGATGGGTATTATTATATCTGTGACCATTTGAAATGTCACTGCATCAGTTATGTCCTTTCAGCATTTACTTGTTTTCTCATGGGAACCTTTTTCAAATGCTTTTGTTTGGTTCAGCGTCGTTTCTGGTGAACCATGTTTGTGCAATGTCCATTGTGTAAAATCCAGCAGTTCCTTGTGAATTTTTTAGGCACCAGCTCCTCCATGTTGTCATCCATGCTGCCAAACAAAATGAGGAGGAAATGTACACTAAGGAACCATCTACTCTGGTTTATTATTGGTTTGCTCGTGTGTCGTTCAGGCTGGACTAGCAAAAAGAGTAAAATCTGCTTTATAAAACAACTTGGGATGTCACGTCTTAGTGTTTTCAGCATTACTGACAAACCGTGTTGGGTATCACAGAACTCCTGCGGTCTCTGTACACAGACCATGGAGACATTTTAATGCTTCTAAAATAAAA
Organism: Stegophilus panzeri; assembly: GCA_024331685.1. NCBI lineage: Eukaryota > Metazoa > Chordata > Actinopteri > Siluriformes > Trichomycteridae > Stegophilus > Stegophilus panzeri. The sequence goes on from JANDJT010000041.1 coordinate 27,858,891, forward strand.
TTTCTAAAATAGTCAAACCAGCAGTCTGAGATTTTTTCCCCCCATTTTGATGTTTGATGTAAACTGAAGCTCTTAACCTGTATCTGTGCTATTTAATGCTTTGTGCTGTTGCTTTCTGATTGGCTGGTTGGATAGCTGCATGAAGGAGCAGGTATACAGGTGTTCCTATTAAAATGGCCTTTGAGTCTATAACCAAACGTGGTTGCTCCACGTAATAGTAAAAGGTCACTAATATTTACCAGGCACAGACTTGACCACTGAAGTAAAACAGGAAAAGTTACAATACAAATATACCACATCACAGCAATATGGCAAACTAGCAGTAATTAAAAAGGTGACTGACTGTCTTATAAATCTTCTAGATTTGTCATTGAATTGTTTTCTATATAAAAGTCTCAGGGTGGTTTTGAGGGTTTCATGTTGATGATCGCACCGGATGACATTTCGCAAAATGAACTTCAGTCGGTGAATTATGAAAGACTACAAACATGTACTGCAGCGGTACATGGAATTAATTTCAGATTAAAGAGATAACTGGCTGTAAAAAGAATGAGAACTTCTACTGTAGACTACACTGAGATTATTGTGGGTTTAAACGCAGCTTTTAGCAGCAAAACCCTTTATGATTTACTCTTAAACCGAAAAACTGGGAATCTTTATATTAGGATTAACGTTGTTATTTTTTAAAGTTACTCCTCACTTGCTCATTGAGAAGAGTGTGAAAGAGGCAGCGCGCTTCGGAGCGTGAAAGGGGCAGCGCGCTTCGGAGCGTGAAAGGGGCAGCGCGCTTCGGAGCGTGAAAGGGGCAGCGCGCTTCGGAGCGTGAAAG
>JANDJT010000041.1:27864805-27878375 GCA_024331685.1 Stegophilus panzeri
TTTCGAGGAAAACTAAGAGTCAGTCCCAAAGCGAGTCAGCTTCCTGTTTCGAGGAAAACTAAGAGTCAGTCCCAAAGCGAGTCAGCTTCCTGTTTCGAGGAAAACTAAGAGTCAGTCCCAAAGAGTCAGTTACCTGGTTCGACGAAAACAGAGTCAGTCTGAAAGAGTCGGTTTCCTGATTCAAGGAAAACTACGAGTCAGTCCCAAAGATTTGGAGCCCATTCCATACTCCGAAAATAATTCACCTCTCACAAACACTGCACTTTACAGGTGTATGATTTATTTTTTTTAATTGTTTGACATTATAATAATTGTTGTAATATTCTCATGACAGGACGGTCTGATAAACGTTAGTAATAATATACAGTAGCTTGTGATCAGGTATCATCACCTGCAGCCTACACACCTACATCCGCTGCAGAAACACTGACAGCCGGGAAAAAGTTCAGGAAAATGTATGATGAGGTGAAAAATACAGTTCCCTGATTTTATACAGAGCTTTTATATAAAATATACAGAGCTGTCTGTTCCTAACTATTACACCAGCGGGTCCAGGGTTTCCTCTTCACCTCTAAACAGGAAGGAAAACACGCTGGACCACAACACGTCCGATTTAAAAGAGAAATACAGCTCAATATTAATAACATCCCCACATTAATGTGAACTTTGTGATGATCCTGAAAACCACACACACACAGCTCATATTATACAGTAAAATACTTTGAGTTTTAACTCGTTAATCAGCCTTCTGTCATCACGCTGTCGTAAAGTTAGTGAATAAAAGGTTTACTGGAGTAATGTGAACCAGAGTGCGTGTGTGTACTCAACAGTCTCTTGAAAAACTAGTCTAAAATATTTCAACGTCATTTAAAAAAAAATGCTTAAATCTATATTATGTGAAAAATCATCCGAATGACTGTTTTTAGATAAGTATTTTTAAGTGTGTAACTTAGTTTATTAGTGTATTTGTTACAGCGATCCGAGGCCTGATCAAAGCAAACACAGCCAGACCACTGACGTTAGCTTAGCATAGCTAGCTAGGTACACTGTCTGTTCCCAAGTTTAAAAATAAAAACAGACGGACAGCGCGGATTAGTTCATTAAAGTTGTTTTCGTAACGAATGAAACAGAAGACTTGTAAGTGTGTCGCTGTGTGTTCAGTGAGACTGTTTAGCCCTGCTCATGTCCGCTCGGAAAACGTCACCAAGACAGTGAAACTGTAGTAAAGTAAACACATTTCCCGGAGGATGAACCGCAGGAGCAGGAGCACTGAGACACAAACACAGAGACATGAGCCGCTGAGAGACATCGCAGTGATTTTACACAAACTTACCTCGGGCTCAGCGCGGAGTTTAACTGCTCGCTCTCTCTCTCTCTCACTCACACACACACACACACACACACACACTACAGAGGATCTGTTTTGCTTCTGAGGCTATAAAGCAGCAGTTCACTGGCGCTAATTCCGTTCCACAGACTCTGTACCAGCCGCAAAACTATCTCTTCCAGGCAGCATGCATGACGCGATCCATCACACTCCTGACTAAAACAAATCACAAAACTATCGACGGACTCCGAGCCTCACATGCAAGCAAGAAAAAGTCATATACTTCAATTCAAAATGGCGAACCCTACCACGGGAGCGCTAAGTTTCAGAACAGCGCGAGCAGCCCTACTCACCAGGGGGCGCCAGTGCGCCGACTCCTTTTTCTTCTGAGTCTTCTGATTCTTCTTCTTCGGTTTATGCGGTTAAGTAAACAACAGCTTACCGCCACCTACTGGTTTGGAGTGTGGAAAAGGATTTCCTAAAACCAGCTCTCCTACTTGCACAAACATTGCTGTATATTTTCCACGGTTCCTCCGTTTCCTTAATATTTTACACTCAGTGTCTGCAAGAGCTCCAGACGATTAATTTCCCTAATGTTCGTATAATAGTATTTCATAGCAAATAATCAAAATCTAATAACTTTCCGCAAAAACAAAGTGTTAGCACAGGCTGGTGTGTCTATGGTGTACAGGACCATTTCTAGTGTAAGATATATTGCAAATATTAGGAGAGGAAAATGTGGATTATGAGGTGGATGATATCCGTACATCAGAATTAAAAGTGTGAAATACTTGTTTCCACAAGCAAAGGCTAAGAAAAAGAACAAAAACATGTCTCCTTTTTTTTAATGCTTTGGGTTAATTTCAAGTCTTTTGTGTAGTTTCTGAAACCTGTCAACCCTGGTTAACATTACCTTGAACACAGCTGAACAAAGATATGTCTAAACTGGCTCAAATCAAGCTTCTAGAGTGTACACTGGATGACTGCACGTTGGCGAATCTCGACTGCCTTTGACAGGGTTAGCTAAATATTCACTAGATAGTCTATAAGCCAATGACTTCCTTGTGTTTGAGGCTGTGGTGTTAATAATGTGATCCTGGTGGACCAAAATCTATTTTCCTTAATAATAATAATTCCTTACATTTATATAGTGCTTTTCTAGACACTCAAAGCGCTTTACATAATATGGGGGAAATCTCCTCAACCACCACCAGTGCGTAGCATCCACCTGGATGATGTGATGGCAGCCATAGTGCACCAGAACGCCCACCACACACCAGCTATTGGTGGAGAGGAGAATGATGTAGCCAATTCAGGGATGGAGATTATTAGGGGGTCGTGATAGATAAGGGCCTATAGGGGATTTTTAATTACCACAGAGTGTCAGGACCTCGGTTTAACGTCTCATCCGCAAGATGGATTTTCGTAATTTTCATGAGAGACTGCTACTTGGAACGGTCCATAAAAAAGTATGAAGAAAAAACTAACATAAACCACCAATACACATGCATATACACTCACCAGCCACTTTATTAGGAACACCTGTACATTCATGCAGTTATCTAATCAGCCAATCACATATAAAATCATGCAGATACAAGTCAAGAGCTTCGATTAATGATGGGCTAAAAGACCACATTGAGTTCCACTTCTGTCAGCCGAGAACAGGAATCTGAGGCTATCATGGGCACAGACTCACCCAAACTGGATAGTTGAAGATTAGGGGAAAAAATATCACTTGGTCATCAGCTGTAGAGTTTCGGTGAGCCTGTGCCTATTACAGCATCAGATTCTTGTTCTTGGCTGACAGGAGTCATATAACGGTTTATGACAGCAGTGTGTTGCAGTACCTGGTCAGTGGACAAATAAAGAGCCTCATGGGTAATCTGTGTCATGAAATCATTGTTTATGTTGATGTATTTCTCAGGAGCAACCAACATTTTTGTATGTTTTTATTGTAATATATGTAATTGTATCACTTTGAACTCTGAAACAGTGAATTCAGAGTCTGGGATAATTGACGTTAGAATAGGATGGTACTGGGGTGGTATGGAGAAAAAAAAGTGATTTCAGATCTTGAACCAGAAGATCACAAAATAGACCATCAGTAGGTTTGAATGCTACATGAGAGGTTTTTCAAATTCAATCACTAACTGTAATAGGAAAACCAGTTAGTGTTAGTATTCAGTCACTCGATCACTATGTAAAACAGTACATAAGCATATGACTTGAGACACAACTCTAGTTTGTTTACTCATTGTTAAACAGACACATGGTGCTATGGCCCCCAGTATTTACTTTTGTATCACACCACATGGATGCATAGTGTTAATTTGTGAGAATGTACACGCTCACAAATTAACAAACTGACCACAGGTTTGTCATAATAATTCACCCTTACCAGCTTCTACCCCCATGTTGTCAGATTCTTGAATACCATGCTGCCACATGCATCACTATGGGCTCTACTCACAACTAACCTCCTATCGCCCTCACCGCAGCCTCTCTAAAACAAAATTTAAGAGCTTGATTAAGATAGAGATGAAGGGAAAATGTCAAAAACAGTGGAACGGGACAATGGCTTTATGAAATTCAGTGAGGAGTAGGGGCAAAGACACCCCCAAGAAAGAGGATGTGAGAGGAATCAAGACTGATTTTAAAACTTAGTATAGATAGTACAGAATGTGGAAACACAAAACCTGCCAATGTGCTTTCTGTCAAAAGCAAAAGAAAGAGAGCGGGAAGGAGAGAGAGAGAAAGATGGAGAGAGAGGGAAGGAGGAGAGAGGGAGGGAGAGACAGAGGCTGGTAGGTGTGTCTCACCCAAGGTATGGGCGTGTCGAAAGGTCTTTTTCAATTGGTCTCGAAAGCTGTCTGTTCCACTGAGTATAAACGCTATTGACCAACAGGTTTATTAACAGTTTAACTTGTAATACAACTAAGATTTACAATTGTATGTTTCTCTGTAATGTCACCGCAAGTGCATGCAAACTAAAAACGTGAAAGTTTTTTTTTTTTTTTTTACTGAGAAGTAATAAAGCAATGGCAATACTGGAAGCGTTGATCATCTTCTTCCAGACTGAAGCAAATGACGTTTCTATATGCTTAACGCTGATTGGCCAACGCAGTTCCAAGCGAGAAGTTCTTTTCACCAATGAGAAACCTTTAGACACATTTAGACACGCCCCTACATTTAGATACGCCCATTTCTCCGACCTGCAGCTCCCTATCTCCCTGGGACAGGCTCAGGGCTCCTCGCGTCCCTGTGTAGGAGAAATATATAAGCGGTACACAAAATGGATGGATGGAAATAATCACTGTGTTTTAGGAAACATCCTGGTCAAGCAGTAGGTGGCGGTAACTGAAAGACCGCACTAAAGCAAGAAAGAAAGAGAAGAAATGTGGGATAAAAACGGCGTTTAAGTTGTAATGGATCGCTTTGACGGCCAAAACAAAGACACGGAGTCGAAAGTCAGAAATGCGTTGAACTCGGTACCGTGGGCGCGTTTCTCCGCTTGGCTCGAGTGTGTGTGTGTTGTTACCTTCGACCTCGAGCTCGGACAAGCCATAGAGGTGAGTGGATGTGAGGGTTATATTTATCCACGCGCAGTGGTACTGCACTCACATCACTGACGAATGACAGACGGCTCACAGTGGATTCATAGAGCAGTACACACAGGTAGAAAACTGACAATGGCCAGAAAACTGGTGAGGGTGTGCATATACAGCACTGTGCCAATGTTGTGCTAATCAAGGCCTCGGAAAGGGTACTGAGGGTACTGAGGATGCTGCTGGTACTGAGGATGCTGAGGGTACTGAGGATGCTGAGGGTACCAAAGGTACTGAAGGTGTGCTGCACAAAAATACATGTGTTGTGTTTCTTTATTCTGTACATGAACAGTTAAAAAGCACGAGAGTCAAGTCTTCAGGGCAGAGGAATTTATGTTTTTCAGTTTCTCGTTTTTAGTCTCATTCTCCTTCCCTCACAGGAGGTAGAGAGAGAGAGAGGGGGAGAAGAAATTCGCCTGTGATGTGCAGTCGTCTGTTGAGGTACAGGTGTGAATGTTAGATGGGACACAGCTCTGTCCCTGGCACTGAACATGAATAATACTGTACCGTTTTCTGTAGAGCATTTTTGGGCTGCTCTACACACAGACTCGTCTATGATGGACTGTCTGATCCGAAACAGTATGCAGCAGGTGATACTTGTGTCCGAGCGGCTGGATAGCAGAATACACAGACTGGAATCCCCCAAATGCAGATATGGTATGGTGTTGTTTCATAGTGGACAGTTCATTATTTTTCCACATTAATTGTCACAACTCTACTGTAGGTACTGCTCTGTTTTTCTCCAAGATTTCATCGAACATGTGAGAGAGGCTGCTCTTGATTGTACTTGCATGACTCTAATACTGTCTCAGATCTGATCCTTGGGATTTCTTTTATCTTGTTTAGCGCCGCCAATAATGCATCGTTTGTGAGTCTTAAATGGCTGCAGTGCTGAAGTACCTGTAACACCAAGAGACTAAAGTAATATTTAAATTTTGCATCGTCCACTTATCAAGTAATTAATCCCCTTCTTATTATGAAACATTGTACATTACATAGACTAGCCTAGATATCAACACACACACACACACACACACTTTTCAGTGAGTGAGTGAGAGAGAGAGAGAAGTGTAATCGTACATTCCTGCCTTTATAGTGTGGCTCTAGCAAGGTAGCGACAGAGTAGAAATGCTCAGTCTCTCTGCTCTTCAGAGTCAATCCCCTGGTCATCCTCATTTTCATGTCTGTGCACAATAATCACAGGTATAACATCACCTAGAGATGCAGATGAGGTGCTGAATTCCTTTTACAGCTCCTCAAAAGAGAGTAACACTGTTAAGGATTTAACAGTCCACATTGGTATTTAGTGTGTCTGGCAGGTCACAGGATCTGTGTCTGAATGAGAAGCCTCTCTATTCCACCTTGTTTGTACATCTTGGTGAAGTTCATCTAATGCTTTTTGATGTTACAAGCATTATCTCTTGAGAAGACACGAACTTGGCTCTTGTCAATTCGTCATGATTTGAATCTCTCTTCTATAGCTGCTATGATCGATTTGTGAAAATTTTATTTTGCCTGTAGCTCCAATTTTTGCAAAGTAAATCTTTGTCTTTATCTAATGACATCAGACATGCATCTGAGATCCAAAGCTCAGCTGTGAAACTCTTTGCTTTGACACTATTCAAACATTTTGAGATAAATTTACACTTCCTTATACTTATCAGGGACGACTGTGTCAGATGTGAAGTGTCAGTTTGGCAGTGTATAGTGTGTGTGTATGTCTGTGTGCGTGCGTGTATGGGTGTATGTATGTGTGTAATGTGTGTGTGTGTGTGTACATGATAAGTTGAGGTCAGGGCTCTGTACAGGACACTCAAGTTCTCAAGTTCTTCCACTCCAGCCTTGGCTAACCATGTCTTCATGGAGTCGCTTTGTATTCTGGAGCATTGTCATGCTGGAACAGGTTTGAGCCTCTGAGTTCCAGTGAAGGGAAATTGTAATGGTACAGCATACAAAGACATTCTATACAGTTGTGTGCTTTTAACAGTTTCAGGAAGTATTATGGGGGGGCGGGCATGATGGTCAGGTGTCCACATACAGTCCCTTCCAAAAGTACTGGAACAGCAAGGCCAATTCTATTATTTTCACAATCCTTTGAAGACATTTGGTTTTGAGATCAAACCATGAATATGAGACAATAGATCAGAATTTCAGCTTTCATTTACTCTCATTTACATCTAGCTGTGTTAACCAACTTAGAACCTGGCACCTTGTCTTTGAACCCACTTTTTTTTTGTTTAAGTGATCAAAAATATTGGAACGCGTGACTGATAGGTGTTTCTTGCTGTCCAGGTGTGTCCTATTAAATTGATTGTTAAAGAATTAATAGCTCTGAATGTCTACTTTTAGTTTGAGCCCTAGATTTTACTTTTGAAGACTGCAATTGTTATTAAAAAGGATAAGCCAATATGAAGACAAGTCTATGGGAGAAAAGCAAGCCGTTTTGAAGCTGACAAAAGAGGGAAAATATCAGAGCCATTGCACAGACATTGGCAATAGCCAATACAACAATTTGGAATGTCCTGAAAAAGAAAGAAACAACAAACAGACATGAAAGAGGTTGGCCAAAGAAAACAACTGCAGTTGATGACAGAAACATTGTGAGAGCTGTGAAGATAAACCCAAAAACAACAATTAGAGACATCACCAACCACCTTCACAGGGCAAGGGTGAAGGTATCACAATCCACTGTTCAAAACAGACTTTTTAGAGCAGATATATAGAGGCCATACCACAAGATACAAACCAGTCATCAGCAGTAAAAATCTGAACGCCAAATTGGAATTTGCAAAGAAATACAGAGATGAGCCACAAAAACTTTGGAACCAAGATTAACCTCTACCAAGCCACCAGCTTCATGCAGTTATTGCAAGCAAGGGATATAGAACCAAATATTAAATATTGTTTACTTGAATTTACTTTAAGACTATCTGTTCCATTACTTTTGCTCACCTAAAAATTGGGTGGTCTGCCACCAAAGGTGCCATGTTTTAACTTGTTTAACACATTTAGTTGTAACAATGAGGAAATGAAAGCTGAAATTCCAATCTATGGTCCCATATTCATCTTTTAATCTCAAACCCAGTTATCTTCTATGTATAGGAAAAACAATAGAATTGGCCTTGCTGTTTCAATACTTTCAGAGGGGACTTTACTTTTGACCACATAGTTTAGAGTGTCTATTCTGTATATATGTATGTATCTCACCAAACAAGCTACACAACTACTAGTCCAAGCTCTTGTCATATCAAAACTGGACTTCTGCAACACACTACTCTCGGGCCTCCCAGCCAGCTCTATCAAACCCCTTCAGATGATTCAGAATGCAGCAGCACGTCTCGTTTTCAACCAGCCCAAAAGGACCCATGTCACACCCCTCTTCATCTCCCTCCACTGGCTTCATGTAGCCTCCCGTATCAAATTCAAGGCCTTGATGATCACATACAAGACCTTGTCTGGAACAGCACCCTCCTACCTCAACACTCTCCTGAAGGCTTACGTTCCCTCACACAATCTGCGATCGGTTAACGACTGACGCTTAGTAGTGCCTACTCAGTGTGGCTCAAGGTCCCTTTCCAGAACCTTCACACTAACTCAGTGGTGGAATGAGCTTCCAACCTCAATCCGGACCGCAGAATCTGTCACCATCTTCAAAATACAGCTAAAGACCCACCTCTTCCGTGAACACCTAACTAACCCCTAAAATGCCAACCCCACATTATCCAAAAAAAAAACAACCCACCTACTCTCGAACTTACACCTCTACTCTGTGCACTTTGCTTCTCTAGAACTCAATTAAAAAAAATCTTGCAGGGTAGCACTACTCGTATTGTTCTCTGCTTGATATATACCTTTGCTTGTATTTCCTCATTTGTAAGTCACTTTGGATAAAACCGTCTGCTAAAAGAATAAATGTAAATGTATATGTTCAAATAAGGCAATGCAATTGACATCTTTCTGCACAAGACTTCCAGCTTGATGCACGCATAGATATGGAAAATCTCAATGCTGGATTAGCCGCTGTTGCTAGTTGCTACAGCATGTAAATGCTACATTAGAAGCGGCTGTGCAGGTTGTCCACTAATCGCAGGGTTGGCCGTTTGATTCCAGGCCCACATGCCGAAATGTCCTTGGGCAAGACACTGGGCTCCCGATGGCGGGCTAGCGCCTTGCATGCCATTGGTGTGTGTGTGTGTGTGTGTGTGTGTGTGAATGGGTGAATGGGTGAATGAGAAACAGTATAAAGCTTTTTGTAGAACCGCTAAGGTGAAAAGGCACTTAATAAGTGCAGACCATTTATTCAATACGGTTTTATTTGTATAGAGCTTTTAACAATGGACATTGTCCCAAAGTATCTTTACAGAAATATATAAATTCAGGATATAGATTTTCAGTGTATGAATTTATGCCTAATGAGCAGCCAGAGGTGACTGTGGCAAGGAAAAACTCCCTGAGACGATGTGAGGAAGAAACCTTGAGAGGAACCAGACTCAAAAGGGAAACCGTTCTCATCTGGGTAACAACGGATAGTGCAATTATAAATAAATAAATAAATAAATCCCTTCTATAAATGAATGTACTAATACTACATGCTCAAATAGTGCAGTTGTGTAACCAGGAAAATTTATTACAGTTTTAACATGAAGTCTGTTTTGTTGAACTTCTTCACTGTTCACTGATGGAAACTTGAGTGAAAAACTGTTTGTGGCAGTTGTGGTCCTAGCCATCATAGCATAACTGTTCATATGAATTGAGGTCCAAAGTCATCTTTATGGTTTTTCAGTGGTACCATCCTCAGTAATCTCATTAATCTGTAGGCTGCACCATGTGGGGCCATCCTCAGCAGCAGCATGTGACAATTACCAAGTGATGAGAACTCCAACCAGAAGTAGGACATCAGGATGGATCAGGCAGGTCCAGAGAGCAGAAGGCGTCAGGATCACTTGCATCTCAGGAGTATCATGTGTAGCTCGACAGAAAGAGAGAGGGAGAAAGAGGGAAAGTGAGGGAGCGATTGTTGGGTATGCTTATTGTCCCATAATGGTTAAGGACAATGTACTTTGCGTGAGTGAAATAGGGACTGTGGCAAGACTAGCTATGACAGCATAACTAAAAGGGCCAGAAGGTAACACAGACGTGAAGGCATTCTGTGACATAAGGCGGCCAGCCACTCCAACCATCAACAAACATGGGTCAACGTGTGAGGAGGGGGGGAGAGCATCCAAACATCCCAGTTCACCACAACACTCTATACCTGTGAGCCTCTAGATCTGCTCCTTTACCTAAGAAAAAAACTATTCACAATAACGCTTGAGTAAACAAATGTTTTCAGCCTGGATTTAAACACTGAGACTGTGTCTGAGTCCCGAACACTACCTGGAAGGTTGTTCCATAACTGTGGGGCTTTGTAAGAGAAAGCTTTTCCCCCTGCTGTAGCCTTCACTATTAAAGGTACCAACAAATAGCCTGCACTGTTTTGATCAAAGTAGGCGTGGTGGATCATAAAAGACCAAAAGTTCACTCAGGTACTATGGTGCGAGTTTGTTTAGTGCTTTATAGATCAATAGTATGGGAGCCAATGCAGTGTGGATAAGATAGGAGTGATATGGTCGTATCTTCTGGTGCTAGTAAGGACTCTTGCAGCTGCATTCTGGACTAACTGGAGTTTGTTTATGCTCCTACTGGAACAACCAGACAGTAAGGCATTACGATAATCCAACCTAGAGGTAACAAAAGCATGAACTAATTTTTCTGCATCGTGTAGTGACATTATATTTTTTATCTTCGCAATATTTCTGAGGTGAAAGAAGACTATCTTAGTAATATTATCTACATGAGCATCAAATAAAAGACTGCAGTCAATAATCACACCAAGGTCTTTTACTCCTGAACATGAAACAGAAAGCTTAACCAGCGCTGTCTCTGTGCTATGATGAGGCCTAAATCCTGACTGATACATTTCATCAGTGTTATTCCTGCGTAGGTAAGAGCAAAGCTGCTGTGCTACAACCTTTTCTAAGATCTTGGAGATGAAGGGGAGATTTGATATTGGCCTCTAGCTGGACAGTTGACAGGGGTGGAGGTCAGGTTTTTTTAATCAGGGGTTTGATAATTGCTAGTTTAAATTATTTAGGTACACAGCCAGTGCTAAGGGAAGAATTGATTATTTTTTAGAAGGGGTTTGATTGCTTCTGGAATAATCTGTTTAAAGAAACATGTAGGTAAGGGATCTAGTATACAAGTTGATGATTTTGCTGAAGAAATTAATGAAATTAGTTCGGTCTCTGTAAGGGGAGTAAAACATTCTAATCGTTGATCTGATATTGTTATATTATTATCTACAGAGTTAGTTATAAGACTGTGGTTTTAAATTGACAGTCTGAATTTAATATATTTTCAATTTTGCCAATGAAAAAATATCCCGAAATACTCGCTGCTATATAGTGATTGTGTGCAGGTTTCTGTGGTGGTTTTATTCCTAGTTAATTTTGCTGCAATATTGAATAAGAAATCATTTTTGTTATGTTCATATAGGGTGGAGAAACAGACTGATCTTGCAGCACTAAGAGATTTTCTATAGTTCAGGAGGCTCTCCTTCCATGCTGTTTGAAATATTACCAATTTGCTTTGATGCCATTTACGTTCTAATTGTCGAGTGGTCTGTTTTAAGGTGCGTGTATGATTGTTATACCAGGGTGCTAGCTTTTTCTCTCTAATCGTTTTTCTTTTAAGTGGCCTTATCTTGTGTGTAGCGGAATGTTGACTCTAAGCATTCAGTCTTCTGATGAAGTTCTTTGGGATCAGATGGTGATTCAATCATAGCTGATATCTCTGGGAGGTTATTGACAAAACTCCGTGCAGTAGCTGATGTGAATGTACCTTTGACGTGGTAGTGTGGCAAGGTGCTTAAATTATGATCAATACACAATTTAAACGAGATGAGATGATGATCTGAGAGCTTCAGACTGCTGAAAATGTGACTATATTGTCTATATTTAATCCGTATGTTTGTATCAGGTCAAGAGTGTGACCACCATTATGAGTGGGTCCTATTACGTTCTGAGTGACCCCTACGGAATCTATAATGGACACAACCGCTGTTCTCAGAGGGTCTTCCTGGTTATCAAAATGAATATTAAACCATTTACCATTTTCAAGATTCATTTTGCAGCCAGTGCACGTCTATGCTGTTAAATTCAGCTGAAACTCACTTTATGTCCAACGTATTTTCATGAACTTCATTTGTACGTCAGTATTTTGATTGAGCCTTATTCTTGGAAACCACCAGTAAAACAGAGAGATGAATGTTTGAAAATAAACTATTATAACCAAAGAATAGATCCGTTGGTCTTGAGTAAGCATTTTACTGCTACAGTCACTGTCCACTTTATTATTTATTTATTTACTTATTATTGGCTTCTGCTTGGTTGGAATGAAAACCTGCACCCACACCAGCCCTTTCCGGATAAGATTGGACACGCCTGGTCTAGTGTATGAATTTTAGAAAGGTGGTATCATCTCAACTATCGTTTTCATACTAACCGGAAGTATAAGCTGTTTCCCAGTCGATGGCACATGACGTCAAGCGCATATAATGCAACACTGCTAGCTTTAGCAGAATGCAAAAGTAATTTTCTTCAGTTAACTGTTTATGTAAGCATTACCTTTTATGCCCAGCATGACCTCAGTCACCATCAGACTGAGGTGTAATCATCAAGTGATTGTGGAAAAAAGTGTGTGACCTCTAAGGCATGGGAGCATTTTATATTAAATGATGTGCAGAAGACTGTAACCTGCAAACTTTACAAAGCAGAGCTTGTGTAGCACGGAAGCACGACAGTGATGCACGAACACAAACTTGTGTTTATATCCAAAATTCTCCACTGTGTGGAAGGGGTTTAGGATTTTTTTTTTGTTATTGTTATCAGTGTTTTATTGTGCATCCATAAAAAAATAATGCATAAATGTTAAATATAGATGTGCAACAATTATTGGTACCCCTATGAATTCATATGAGACAAATATATTTGAAGTATATATATTCCCATTTATATTGTACATTTTTTAGTACACCTAGGTGACTAGGAACAGGAAATTGTTCAACCATGACTTCCTAATTCACAGGGTATAAATGAGGTAACACATGGGCCAAATTCCCTTAGACATTCATAACAATGGGTAAGAACAAGGAATATAGCTGTGATGTGCAGCAAAAGGTTGTTGATTCCATTTTCCATTTACATTTTTGGCAGCTGCTCTTATCCTGAGCGACTTACATTTATCTTATTTATACATCTGGGCAGTTGAGGGTTAAGGGCCTTGCTCCAACAGTGGCAGCTTGAACTCTCAACCTTACGTGAACTTCACATTGATGTTGAGCTTCACAAAATGGGAAGTGGCTATGAGATAATAGCCCAAGCATTGGAAATGCCCATTTCCACCATCAGGGCAATAATTAAGTTCCAGACAACTGGTAATATTATGAATCAACCTGGAATTGGATGTGTCCCAACGCACTGTGAAGAGGACGGTTCGAGTGGCAAAAAAATATCGGCTGTAGAATTGCAGAAGTTAGTTGCATCTTGGGGTCAGAAAGTCTCCAAAACTACAATCTGAAGTCACCTACATCACCACA
>JANDJT010000041.1:27914290-27941397 GCA_024331685.1 Stegophilus panzeri
GAGTCCATAGTTACTGGCAGCATGGCGTCAGATCACATGTACCCAAGGAAAAAGCCCAAACTGAGCCAAGGGGCACATATACAGACATTCTGTGATCATTTTTTCCCCTCTGTTTCCAAATGTTATACACTGTCATACAAATTTTTTATTATACTTATTTATTTATTTGAACATATTTAACAAGAGTGACCCACTCAGCAGGTGCTGTTTTTCACTGGGGCCCTTGGATTTACAAATTCATGAAATATGTACGATATCTACAACCTACATCTATACAAATTTACGCATCAACATTTCAGATTTCTAATACACTTTACCAACTATTAACATGTATACAGATAAACAATTCAGACTAGAAACATACATATAACACTGTCAGACTAGAAACATTTTTCAATTAACATTTCAGACTAGGATGATATATACAGTTAAGGATATATAATGCTACTTAACATTATATGGAATCTTGTATTTGGGGGGAAAAAAAAAAAAAAAACAGCAACAATGTTCAACTGAAAAATTCTAAATTTGTCCATAGACATAACAGTCAGATATACAGTTAAAATATATTTTTAAAATGAAAATGCATAATGGGATACTGAAATTAATTGTGTGTTTGTTCATAATCATGTCTTTGTTCCTCTTGACTTTAGTAAAAGCCATATAGATGCTAAGATTGAAACGGCAGCAAGTACATCGCATGCAGGCTGATCTGGGAAGAGTTGTTCGAGATCGTAACACTACATGTAGGGGCCTCTCATTGTATTCCTATGAAGGTGATGGCATTTATGTTCAGAGTCAGCTAATAATTTTTTATAAGTATGGTGACTGATGGCACATGAGGCATTATTCCGCTTTCATAGCCTGTCGAAAATGTGTCTCTTCCATATGTAAACAATGTACACAGCTGTCTCCATGAAGCACTGAGCAAGATGGCGGCCAGGAAACCCGCGTGGCGACCCCTACGGCCATTCCAGTATATTTCTATTTCAGTAGATGCGGTTGCCATTGCTACATCCACTGAAACAACATTATGAAAAAAATTGTTTGCATTCAAACAAATATGAAGTATTTCAGTAAGAAATATATTTTTTGGCAGTTACCTCACGTCACGGAATGTGACGACGGTTTGTTTATATCTCCATGGTATATACACTTGTGTACGTGTGTGTGATATATATATATATATATATATATATATATATATATATATATATAAAATGTATGTATGTATTGTATGTATGTATGTATGTGTTCATGTTCTCTGTGTGTTTGCTGTGCTGGGCGGTTATGGCTCAGGTGGTAGAGCGGGGTGTCCACTAACCATAGGGTGAACCATAGGGTGAACACTGAACCCCAAGTTGATCCCAGTGGGAAGTTAGCACCCTGCATGGCAGCTCTGCTTCCATTGGTGTGTGAGTGTGTGTATGAATGGGTGAATGAGAACCAGTGTATATAGTGCTATATAAGTGCAGACCATTTACCATTTGTCTTGTTGCTGTTTTGTACTGTTGTGAACTGGAAGTTCCTGTCACCAAGACAAATTCCTTGTATGTGTAAGTGTACTTGGCAACAAAGCTGATTCTGATTTTGATTCTGATTCTGAAACTTGGCAAATGATAAAATCATTTCTTTAGAAGAACATCAATTCTCTTCTGGAATACTCTTCTTCTGTGTTTTCACTGGCTTTCAAAACAGCTTTCTGTTCTATAGCGCCACCTATCTCGCCCTTTGTTGCACCAGCAGCGTCTCCGGACACTTGATTTAAAGCTCAAATCTAATTGGATGGCCCGTTTCGTCACCAAGCGACGGGGAAAAAATCTACACACTGGAAGAAAAAAAAAGTGTCGCTTTGTCGCACCGCGAATGATCCACCCCGTGTGAACAGATCCATAGGGATCTACTGTTTCTATTCAAGAGCGTCATCGCGTCAAACATCCGTGTCACTTAATCGCGCTCAATGTGAAAGGACCTCGTCATACACGTCTGAGATTCTCTGTGTACAAATCAAGCACACAGCTGAGTTCACCGGCAACTCAGCTGGTTATTACATGCTGATTAGAAATATTTTACACTAGAAACACTTCTATGCAAAAATACATATATAAATGGTGTGTGAAAGGCACTGCGAGGTCCAGAGGAGGACCACATACACTAAAATGATCATAGAGTTAGTTAATCTATTCTACAGATTAATGGTTATATTAGTTTATTTAACATTAGATTTAAATTTTACCCTCGTCTTTAAATTCAAATTAAGGAACCATGGAAAATTACAAATGATAAACACAACGGTAACAGACCTACTGGGGGGGGACTAGTTCTAGTTAATCAAGTTTGTTGTAATTAGTCAGGGTGGTTCTAGTTAGTCAAGCTGCTTCTGCTTAGGCTGGTTAGATGGACTAGTTATACTTAGTTAGACTAAGCCAGGCTGGTTCCAAACAGCTGGAGTCCAAACCGCGCATACAAAACAGCTGGAGTCCAAGTGTGCACAAAACAGCTGCAGCTCAAATCATACATGAAACAGCTGGAGCTCAAAGCACACATACAAAACAGCTGGAGCCCAAAGCACACAAACAAAACAGCTGGAACCCAAAAGCACACACACAAACAGTTGGAGCCAAAAGCACACACACAAACAGCTGGAGCCCAAAGCATGCACATAAAAGAGCTGGAGCCCAAAGCATGTGCACAAAACAGCTGGATCCCAAATCACATGCACAAAACAGCTGGAGCCAAAAGAAGCACACACAAAACAACTGGAGCCCAAAGACGAGCACACGTACAACAACTGGAGCTCAAAGAAGAGTACACGTACAACAGCTGGAGCCCAAAGAAGTGCACATGTACAACAGCTGGAGCCCAAATAAGAGCACACGTACAACAGCTGGAGCCCAAAGAAGCACACACACACAACAGCTGGAGCCCAAAGTGCACACACACAACAGTTGGAGCCCAAAGAAGCACACACATACAACAGCTGGAGCCCAAAGTACGTGCACAAAACAACTGGAGCCCAAAAAAGCTCACACAAAAAAGCTGAAGCTCAAGACATACAAAACAGCTGGAGCCCATAGTGTGCACACAAAACAGCTGGAGCCCATTAGACTGTACAACCCATCAACAGGACGTTCACAGTCTCAGTCCGGGGGACATCATCACAATGTACTGTATGTGGAATGGAAGGTCAGTTACAGTTATAGTGTGTAAATATGTGATAGTTTGTAAACACCATACAGCACCAAGTATTTGGAAACAAAGTATCTTTTTCAAAGATATTTCTACACCAATAACTAATTATAATAATAATTAAAGCTGCAAGCAGCATTTCTGGGGGCCAATCACCCAGACTCAGTGAGCTGCACATTCACAGATGTGCTACAATTGTTGCCTAAGCAATCACATGAAAGCAGAGCCATAACTTTAAGCAAAGGGATTCAAGAGTGATCTGTAGTTTCACTCATTGATGTGTATATTTTGACTGCATACAATGGTGGAATTCTCAGACTGTAGGAGGAAAGGTCTAAATGAACATCTGGGCAGCAGGGTGGCATTGCTGCTGCAGCTGTCACTACTGCTGTGTCCTACTATGTGACCTGTGGTGTAGTAGTCTGTTGCTACTATGAACTATGGTCCTGACTGGTACTGCTTTAACCTGATTTTTTTTTTCTCCTTGCAAGTTAAAAACATCTAAGGTATTTATGCTTTTTCTCATTAGTTTGGGCCTTTTCCCCCCACTCTGTGCAAGTATATGCACCAAACGTATATGTTTTATATTGTGTTTGTGTTTGTTTGTTTAGTGAAAATTGCTCAATAAAAATTCTATTTGATATTAAACCCTTTCAGTCATGTGTTGTCTGTATAATAGCACACTGAACAGCTAGAATGGCAGCAGACAGTTGTTTAGACCGGTCTCAAGATGATGTGATCTAAATTAGGTGAAGAAATGGTACTTTGTTGGGAGCATTTTTTGGAATGTTATTGTAACTTTTGACCAGTAAGTGGTGCTGTCATGAAATTTGTTAAATAGCCTCAGGGCATGGTGTTGAAGCTGTACCAAGATTTGTGTCAGTGTGCTAGGTCATTGCTGACACAGCCTCACATCCTGTTTGGCAGATTCATTGTCCCATTACTGGCATACTGTTTGGAGTATTCAAAATTCTTTTGATAATTTTTGTGAGGCTTAGTCTGCAGATTATATATGCCAAATTTGGTGATGATTGGACAAAATTTGTAGGAGCAGTAGCAAATCATTTTTAAAAAATAATCCACGATGTCGGAAAATCTCATTAGGTGAAAATTAACATCATAGGGTTCACGAGTTCAATGCATGACATCAAAATTGACATCTCGAACAAACAAACCCAGTAATGCCTGGCTTTTACATTTTGGATACACAGTTCAAAGGTTATGACCATAAACGTATTTCCAAATTAGGCCCAAATTTGACCCAATCGTGGTGCTAGAGCATTGGCAGCACTTGGTCTAAATTTAGTCAGAATGTTCCTTAGACCCTCCCCAAACAGTGTGCCAAATTTCACAGAAGAAGAAGAATAAAAGGTTACTAGTTGAGCTGTTTTTAATCCAACATTTTGTGTGTAGAGTAGCATGGCAATCACTTTCACTTTTCATTTCTTAAATATATTTTTTTCTCTGCAAAAGACTAAAACTAAAATGCAAAAGACTAAAACTAAAATGGCTACAGAACATACACAAATTGTACAGAACAAAATCTGAAAAATGCAGATTCTTACAAGCTTTTCCCCCTATATTAACACTGTGTGCACTGTTGTGCATCTGTAAGATGTACATGGCTATGTTTATTCATCATCTGCTCTCACACATTTATTGTAAATATAATGCTGATAACCTTTTCTCTGAGATCCTTCTGTAGGACCTCATTGGTTTCTTTTCTAATGGTTAAAGATAGGTAGTGGGATGCATTATTATGTTAATGTGAAAATTGTTTTTATCAATCATATTCACTCGGGGTGTGTATTTAAGACACGCCCCGGCCTTCACATTAGTGTTTCTGCTCTTGACAACAGTCAGAGGAAAAAGCAGTGCAAAGGTTCTAGTTTAAACCGAACTCCTCATGTGTTGGGAGCGATGCTCAGGCTCATGTTGCATAGGCTGCTTAGGAGAAGAAAGGCAAGGATGAAGATGATGGGGAATATACAGTATTTTGAGTGTTAAAGGCACATTGGCTCAGATCCATGCACTCCTTTTCGCACTTTCAAAAAGTTCCTTCACACGATGCATTTCCTCTTTCAGTCCACAGGAGGCGTCCTTTTGCTCTAATTGTTGTACAATCTGTGTGAACAGAAAACCACAGTTTTATTATGGACAAATCATCACGAGATCAGTACTGTACTGCAGTGACAGAGGCAGCATCAACCTTGTATATTTATCTGTTATACATTAAACATACTGATTTGTTTCTCTGCTATTTTCTTTCCTGTCTTTGCATCTTGATGTGTACCAGGCTGCAGTAAAGCCAATGTAAGCTGCAAGTACGTGATACATACAACACAGTATGTTGAAACACAGTATGTGTTGAAATGTCTGAGGGAAACAGAACTGAAACCAACAAAACCGTGCCATGGAAAACTACTGGAGAGAAATCAGCAAAATATCTGCTAACTTAACCAGTGATCTTTTCAGGTTGGGATTGTTAAAAATAGTTCATTTAATGACTTGTGGACTATTAATGTTCATTTTGTCTTTATGAGCATGTAGATACAGTGGCCTTATAACAGATTCAAACAAACCTATATTTGTTTATTAGATATAATTTTTTAAAAAGGTTTCAAAAGCCAGGAACAACTGAATATTTCCCATGAGCATACTGCACACACACAATTTTTTTTTTTAAATATCTATTACTATATTCTTTTCATTATTTCTTTCTTTCATTCATTTTTTAAATTCACAAACTATAACTATACTTTAATTTATTAATTTTGTTTTTGATAATACAACTATATACTCCTGATCCAGATGTTCTACGGAAAGCTTTCTGTCTTCTTGTCTAATGTTACTGAGTAAGCAAGCTAACTATGCTTCAAAACAATGTCTTTCAAAAATCACAAATTGTTATTGACCGTTGACAGCAACAGCCATCTAGCAAAATTTTATTAGATTTACTTTAGTGTGCATTCCAGAAAGATCAGAAAAGCTCACTGGACACACTATCAGAATCTTCTATAGAGTTGGACGCACTCAGATTGTTTTTGCAGGCCATTTACTGGTGAACGAAAATGACTTTTATTTCTAGTAGCTCTATTTTTAAAGTGTTTTTCAGTGTCTCTAAGGCCACAACCAGAGCACAGACACTTCTGAATACAAAAAAATATATACATATTCTGAACAGAGAGAACAGAAATAGAACATACAGTATGGGGTGTGTGTGTGTGTGTGTGTATGTGTGTGTGTGTGTGTGTGTGTGTGTGTGTGTGTGCGTGTGTGCGTGTGTGCGCGTGTGCACGCGTGTGTGTGTGTGTGTGGTTAACACAACTGAGAATTGGTGTTAAATAAGAGTTGCCGGAAATAAACAGCAGGTTTCAAAGCCTTCATGTCTTTTGTCTATAGCTGCTACAGCACAGACCTCCAGTGAGCATTTGTAAATGACAAAAAAAGACAACTAACAACCACTGTGAAACAGCTGGAATTTTTGATAGAAATGAAACTTCTAGGAATTAAATAAATGAATGAAGACACAAATGAAACAGTCTAGAAACAGAAAACTGTGTGTTTCATACCTCACTGAAATAGCGCTCCATGTACTTGTATAGCTCTCTCAGTGCTGCAGATTCATTGAATTCATTCTCATGTTTCTGTAGCACATGAAACAGGTAATAGAATGTTTTAAGAGAAAAATATAATTGTAGCTGTGTTAGCTAATGATCATATAATATAATATACACAATCAGGCAATCTGTATACAATTAGTTTTTTGCATGGGGTGTGTGGCAGACCTTTGACTCTTCTTGCAGGAACACTTTAAAGTCCTGACTGCTGACAGATGGCTGATCCCTCACCAGCTTGTAGTATGTCTTCACTTCCTGTTTATACTGAGGAATGTCTTTTGCATACAGAAGCTTATTGGTTGGTGCATGCTATTTTGATATAAAAGAGAACAAGAAGGACATCATCATGCCAGTGAGGTTAAGTTTTTTTTAAATGGTTGTACTATACAAGTTTCTACAGTCTAATATGCCTGCTTCACATGGAATTTGCAGCAAACGTCTCATCAACTCATATACTACCCCTGATAGATTTGCAAACATGAAAATGTGAAAAAGGTCTATTGTACATTAATATGCTTATCTTGAACTGAACAAAACTTCATTTTCTAGCTAATGCCACTGAATGCATACTGTGTCCTTCTCCACAATACCAGTGTATTTATTGTATTTATACTGCATTTGTCATTTTACCCGAAACACTGTAGTTTTGAATCTTAACTTACACCTTTGCACTACTTGCATTGTATGTAGTCATCATATAGAGTAGGAACGTAAAACCTCACACTTTAAAATTTTTTATTGTGTCCCGTAAGATCCCAGTCCTGATGCACAACTGTTTTAGTATGTCTTTAGAACACGATATCTTATTATCACATTATCACATTATCATTTTCATGTATGTTGCACTATAGTCCTGGACATGTGATTGTCCTTCTATAGTAGAATTAATCCTACTATAATTATGTATATCATCATCATCATCATCATGTACTGTAACCCCCCAGGAGAGGTCGTTGGGGCACTACAGACAATCTATTGACTAGCTCTCTCCATTAAATTTTATTTTTATGTATATATGTTCATGGAAAGACAGAAAAAATAATTTAATTTGTAGGTCATTTATGTGGTTACCTTGCCCAACTGATGGTCTGTGAGGGAGAAGGAGTCCATGAAGGCTTGAGCTATGACCGACAGGCAGCCATCCAGGTGAGGTGTCTTTTCAAGGTCACTAAACACAAAGTTGGGGTTCTTCAAAATGTTCACCCAGAAGCGCAGTGGCAGGCTGGGAGGGAAGAGAGCACTGTGTTTACATCAAGACTAACATGCTGCTCATATCAAATAATTATAGCACTGATTTCAGGTCCTTTTTTGAATCCACAGTCCACTGTGGCCCAACCTAAGAAAATTCAAAGAATGTAACACTAGTAGATCACTGCATTCATATTTTTACTTCTGGGAAGCCATGGGAGCTACCCAATTTACACTGATCATGTAAATTTACACTGATCATCCTGTTCAAATGTTTACACAACCCTGGCTCTTAATGTATCGTGTTACCAGCCAAATGTAATGAATCTGTAATAAATTAATGTAATAAATGTGATAAGCAGTGAAAGTTTTGCAAGAAATTTGAGAACATCTGACAAACACTGCCTGATTTTGAGCACAAATTTCCAAACTGAATATGATATGTCTATAATACAATGAAATAAATGTGTAAAAGGAAAAAAAAATCTGTTCAGCCCCTGTTCAGCTGCTGGATTGGAGGACATACAGCGTGTTTTATTGTGTAATTCACAATGTGAATGTTAATGTTCTTTTTAGTCTTAATAAATAATTGATGTACATATAATTGATGTCATGTACAATTTCTCTATGTGTTAAAAACCTGTACCTGTTTGTTTTCCAGATGTGAACAACATCTGGATCTGTGATCTTTTTCTTCTCGGCTTGTGAATCGAGGAAATCAAAGAAGTATTTCACTGCTAAGGGAACTTTGTTGTTTGGCATTCCCCAGATACTCCGAAAGAGCGTCTCCACAAAGGAGTGAACTGCCACCTGATAGGAGTAATGAAAGGAGTCTCACTGGTTAACTGTGGTTATGTAATGTCATAGCACAAAGCAAAAGTACTTTTTACATCAAAAGAAATAAGTAATTTTATATATACCATATATTGTAATAAATACAGTATATTCATTAAATTATGCTATATGGCTCTCTATGATGTGGAAGAAGCACACATGGAGTCACAGATGTTTTATAGCAGTTTTGCATCTTTATCTTTTAAAAGTGACGTTTCCAATCTTTAAAAGTATTTCCACACATATAATAGTTATAACATTAGTTATAAAATAGCTTAGAGCAAGTTTTCTCCATCCCTAACCCATCCTTCAACATTCACATTAAATTATGGAGAATATGAATAAAGGTACTGTTTAAATTCTGCCCTATGATCAAGACTTGAACTACTTGAATGTTTGACTACAGTACATTTAACCTATTGCCTCTGGTCAGGTCCAGCAGGGCTGTTAATAGCATCACTTGTGACCATGACCCCATGTGTGCAACCTATAAAAGGTTCCCACTATTATGCATGTCCCCTTTCCCAATCTTGTCTTGTCAAGAAGTTAAAGAAGTAGATTTAAACATGCCAATATAGCACTTTGATATGTACATAGGTGGTGGAAATTCTATATTTTAATTAATATTTTTTGCCACAATGGACTTTGTTGCTCAACAAGACAAGTGGCCTGCTGTTTGAGAGGAGTGACATAACAGTTGAGGGTCCTTCCCTTTGGGTTAGCTTTCACACCCAGGGTGTTCACACACTGTGTGAGAGTTGCCCTAGGGCATCAGCCATGTCAGGTTCTGTGCGTCCATCCCTGAATGATTGCTTGCTATGTGGACAGTTCCAACAGCAAGTAACAATCCAGATAGAGCTCCTGATCTCTAGGACTAAAAGTCAAATACAAGAAAAGCCATGTGATACCTGCACAGAAATTGAAGCTCTGAATCTCAACACACTGAAAACATTTCATTGTCTGGCAGGCATGACAGCAGTACCTCAGTGGTAAAACTGGGAATCCTACATCTCAGACCATTCAGGGTTGGCTGAATGTTCAACGACAGAGATGTAGGATTGCAAGGATGTATCTATGACTGTATGCCTTCCCACCCATATCACTGTTATGGATGACACTGCAGTATGTTCAACACACCATGCAACAAATATTGCTGATAACGCCAGTCTGGTTCTACCTGTTGATGATCAGACCATCAGACCTCCCATCAGACATGAATGACCAGTCCCATCAGACCAGTCCCAAATGAATGGATCACTGTGGCACGGCAGACCACACAGACTGAAATTGGGACTGACCTCAGAATACTATAATGTTTGCAAGGTGTCTGACACACTCTTGTAATTCTGCATGCTCCATGTTTTAGAGTTTTTGAAGAGTTGACTATCAGCATCTTCTTCTACACAACAGGCTGTATTCAGAGTTGATGACATAAGTCCAAAGTTACGAGAAAGGTCATATAGCTGTTGATTTTCTGGGCCCTCTTTTTTCTTTTTCTTGAGTAGAGGTGTCCGAGACAGGGTTTTTCAAGTATCTTGATCACTGACTACAAAGATTTCCTTGCCAACAGCAATGACTGGCTAATGAGCATTTGAACCTTTTGATCAAAGTTCGTTCATCCCTATTTGTTAATTTGGGGCAAAATGGCACTGGGTCTACAGGTAGGCCCTTAAATACAGCCACAGCTGTGCTCCCAATGAACTCCTATGTATGATGGCCAATCAAAAGCTTCTAAAAGTCATTAGATCAATTTCTGGAATCTTCCAGACTGTTTAAAGACCCACTGGAATTCTGATACAATGAATTAAAGCTGAAATAAATCAGTCTCTGATCGATTGTTTTAAAATTACCTCTGATGTGAATAAAGTAGAAACTCTAAGTGGCTCGGCAAAAGAAATGTATGGTATCATGAAATGTGTGGAGTTGTGAGAAATGAGTTTGAATATCTTTAGTCTAGTATTAACTTTTCATCTCAACTGTAGGCCAACTGGCAGGAAGTGTGTGCACTGCTGACCCCAATTCAAGTAGGTCACATTGTGTCATTAGAGAGAGAGAGAGAGAGAGAGAGAGAGAGAGAGTGTGTGTGTGTGTGTGTGTGTGTGTGTGTGTGTGTGTGTGTGTGTGTCTGTGTGTCTGTGTGTGTCTGTGTGTCTGTGTGTGTGTGTCTTGATGTAACACATGTAATCCCAAAGTCAGCAATACTATCAGCTTTGATAAATCCAAAAAGGTGGTGCATTACAATAATCTCCACCGGTATTTGGAAAACTCTCCTAAATGCATATGCGATGAGACAAATGCACTACACATTAGTTACGACTAAGATTATAGGCACTTAATGCCTTTTTTGTAAACATAAAGACTTTAAGTGCATTTAGTCAATTCTTTAGGAGCAAGAATTGGCTGAATCCAGTTTACAACAAAAAAGCAGTGGTTAAGGTCATGATTCATCTAATCCCACCTTAGTGGATAGAAGTTTGGTGAGATGAATCTCTTTAAGCTTCAGTTTCTTCCTCTCTGGGTGTTCGCTCTGGTCTATGTCGATATCTGGGTCAATCTGCAAACAACAGAATCACAAACATTGATTAATCTAATATTCATTAATCCCCCTCACCCCCAACACCCTTTCTTCCCGAGCTAAACCATTTTAATGCCACATTTTCACTAAATGAACCAAGCTTATTTTGAAGCCAGGTGTTAATGTACATGGAAATAAGAAAGGTTTATTCCACGTCTGTTAATGTTACATTGTTTGTTATTATTTTGTTTGGATAATCCCTGTTTGTTTAGGGTATAAACGAATTGCATGAAGTTATTCATTTTATCCCAGCTGCAGTTTAAAGTGAAGAGGTAACCCAAACATTCACAATACTTACTGTCTCACTTATTCACCCTTTATCATACAGAAAATCTGTGTGATGATAAACGCTTTGAACACGCATTTAAAGGCACAGTTGTTTTGTGTTATGACTCACCAAGTGGAAGTACTTTGTAGTGAAGTTCTGTTCATCTGTAACAATAAAATGTGGTTAAATATGTAAGATGAATAAAATCTACTTCAATAAAATAGTAAAGTATTTACAGTTAATGAATATGTTTTTGTTTTGTAGCTTGATAGATTTTTGTGTGGTTCCATGGATTAGTTGTAGTGGTTCAGATTACTATTCCCCCAGGACCTCTGCCTCACATGACTTAACATGGAAAGTGTAATGCACAAGCAAACAAATCCATGACAATACACACAAGCAAACTCTCATAAAATGATAAAAAGGGGTAAGATTAGGGTAAGGGGTGGGTTTAGCTACTGTGTGGCTTAATTTAACTACAATTACAGTATGTATCTTAAACTACAACTGTCATGATTTCCCCTCCAGCCAGCGCTGCAATATCGCAGTGTGCTCGGAAAACCGACTTTGTTTACTTTGGACACGGGCTTTTGTTATGATTATGTTCTGTCTAGCAGTAACACATTAAATTAGCTTCCATAGGTTCTCAGAATAATAACTTTTGAAGACAGTGTGCTTGGAAAATTTGTCAGTTGTTCATTTCATAGTATGATGCCATGTATCACATGTCTAATGAGTCAGCATAGGAGAAACTGCCCATAGTCAACATGGGAAGAAGTTTCTTCTCTTTATATATATATAAAAAAAAGGAACAGGAGATTCATGTTTCATGCTGACCAAAAAACAAAATTGAACCAAAAATATTTCATATAATCTAGAAAGCACAGTGAATCTTAATATATTTGTGTTCATATCATTGTGTTCTAACAGATTTTGGGGAAAAATAGGACTTAAGAAGTAGAATCAAGTAGAAGGTAGCATAATATTCTGTTATACATGGTTAAGTGCCTCAGAACATTATTAGAACAAAACATGCTAAATAAATATTATAAATGCTTATATTAAATTATTATAAATGTGAGTAAAGAGATTCTTTCACATAATATGTCAGTATGAAAAAGCCTATACACCTCTTTACAAACACAACTCAACTCCACACAAGAACAAGAACTAAGGCAGTGCTAAAAAAGGAAGTAAATTGTGTCCTAATAGCAAAGGTGTATGATATGTATGATAAGCCTGACCCATGTATAAGCTTTACACTCACCTTTCAAACTAGTCTGTGGACTAAGAGGGGCGTGAACCTTTTTTGTGATTACTTTAAAGGAAGCTCCATCTGGGATCTGTGGAATGAAACATGATGATGCACTCACACAAAACACATCAGGCACTTCATATTTAAATCACTACTGGGGTTTGTAAATATGTTCAAAAGTATTTAATCTATAACACTTTGTGTGGTAATCTAATACCATGCATTGTTATCCTAAGCTGTGTATTTGATACTTACTTCATAATGCTTCAGTGTGTTCAGCATAGTCACCTCCCCCTGCACCTCTGAGCTTCCATCTACTTCCTCTAGTGGCACAGAACTTCCTTCCTTCATATATTCTATAAGTAGACACGAATAAACAGAGAAATATCTTGTATGTTAAGTACCAAAACCTCAACTGACCACTAGATTTTCTCTAATACTAATAAAAAATACATTACTGTGTGGACAGACAACCCCAACCCCTCCCCCCCTCTATACTGTGCAGACATTTCTACAATACAGGTTCAGTTATGTTTGTTTGTTTGTTTGTTTGTTTGTTTATTGCTTTTTATGTCAACAACAAGGCTATTTCATGGAGTGGGTGGTTTACATGGTAAACAATACCAGATATAAGATTTACAAAACTGTATAAGACATTTAAGCTTTGGACAAGACAGAAATTCTAAAATGTGTTCAGCTGGTACCTTCCTAAATGTTTCCATTAAACATGTGGTTCAGTTATGTACAGAAAGACTAATCTGTATTGTCACTGTTTGATGCATACTGTGCTGCACTGTTTTCTTAATACAGATATCTGTTTCAAATACAAGCAGCACTACTAAAACTACTTCACTATTACTAATACAAGAAAGGAGATGTGAAAGTGTAATAGATTGTGACACTACATGTAAAAATCTGTGGGAAATGCAGCAATCTTACCTATCAGCATAAGATTCTATACTAAAGCCTTTCTGTTAAATTTCACAATTTCTTGTCAAGCTATTTTTTAAAAAAAAAAACTTGAAATACAGCTTCAAAAAGCTTCACTAATTTCAATAGTGAAGTTACCCCACTGAACATCTCTAAACATTTAGTAGTGTCATAACCTGAAAGCAAAGTGGACTTAATTGGGATTATATGCCATGAATCTACACAAAATTGCACATAATATATGTAATAAGTGAGGAAAAAAATCTATGCAGTTTGAAAAATGATTTCTAAATAAAAAAGTAAAAGTGATTGAGTCAGTGGCAGTGACAGAGACTGATGTGGATGATGCTGATAATCAAAGTTATAATCAGCATTTCCTATTCTATCCTACACATAATTATTTAAAATCTGTCAGTAATGCTGTTATGCCATAAAATTTGGTTATAAATGCAGATGTAGGCGAGAGTGAAAACGGAATATAATCATTATGTGATTTTCTCCGTTTTCACTTTTGGAGGTATCCACACGATAAAACACTACAACGTTACTTCTTGTTGAGATATATGCAAAAGATAAACATATTTCAGTTTAGACAAACTTATAGTTTTTAAAATTATATAAAAGAAAATGTGAATGGTTTTACAGACACATTTAATCCCAATTCAGTTTGTTGTTGTAACACTACAAAATTTGGAAAAGTTCAAGGGGGTGAATACTTTTATGCATGACACTGTACATGTGTTGCTTTTGTCACAGACTGTGGAGCAGAATCACAGGTATACTGTATATACTGACCAATGCCAATATCTCGGAGTTGTTGAGTATATCGGAAGCCAAACTTGCGCTGGAAGGTCTGGAGGATCTTGTCCTTCACCTGATCTATTGTATCACATGTCAGAACGTTGACTTCCAGTGGTTCGCTGACTTCTCCCTCTGTCCCCACAGCAAACAGCACCTTCAGCTTCTGTAACAGGCAGGAGAAGGTGGTGGAGAATTAATGGTTATAATGACTATAGTCATGTGTTTCTCTAGTGGAATCTGCATCCCATAACACAGTTTCATGGGATTCATTCTGTGAATTTAAAGTGCAAACATTTTATAACCATACAATTAAGGACTGAAGGTGGCATCTTTGACAAACTGGACAGGACTTGTTAAATCTACGAGATTTTGTGCCTCTCATGTGCCATGGACTTTAATGTTGTGAATTCTTTATAGTTCCAGATTCCTTGAGTTAATACTGATGTCTGGTGAAAATTCTATGTGAATAGCCTCATAGGAAACATATTTACTGAAACAAATGTGGACACGTCCAATACTTATTTCCCCTGCTGTATTTTGAAACCCAAAGCATCTGTTGCACCATTATTAAGCCTTATAAATACTATTTTCAGTGAGTTGATGTCTCTTTCCAAATGCGTAGATACAACATATTTAAGAATAGTTATTTATTACAGCAGAACTGGGAAAAGAAAACTGAGAGAAACTTAAAAAAATATATATATAAAACTCTGGAACACCTATTTATATGGAGGGCTGGATCGGTGCCATCAAAATGGTTGTGCTGCTGAGATTTTCTATACAGCTATGTTTCAGGCAGTCCTTGTATTCAATAATAATAATAATAATCAGACAACACATTACTAAAATTAAAATGGTTGAGGGATTTGGTCCCCTTCATTTTAAACAATACTAACTGGCTGCCCATATATATTTATATATAAATATATATATATATACATTGTCACAAAGCAGCTTTACAGAAATGCATATATAGATTTAAATTAATCCCTAATAAGCAAACCAGAGGCAGCGGTGGCAAAGAGAAACTCCAGACGACATGAGGAAGAAACCCTAAGAGGAACCAGACTCTATCCAGACTGGATAGTGAAATTATGAGTCCACAATTGTATACTATAAAGTCAAGCAGTGCTAGGTCTGAAGGTTGTGTGTTCAAATCCCATCACCCCCAAGCTGCCATGTTGGAGGTCCTTCAGTATCCTGAACGGACAAATGTACTGGTTTATGTGCTATTTTATACTATGTAAGATAGTACTTTACTGTTGTAATTTTCTTTTTACACTGTGGACATTTTGCAATGGTGTTCCAGAAGTTCGACTGTGCGTCACAAATGACCTGTACATGAAACAGTAGCCTTTTCTGTCCACACATTTCAATTCCTCAAAAACGGGGTATTTTATGGCTACATGTGCACAATCTATTTCCCAAATTACATTTAGAAAATCTGCTATGGTGTGAAAACCCCTCATTATTGTGGTCTTTTCCGGAAAAGCAATGCATTGCATTCATTTTGTTGGCCTCTCCATTTTGGGGTCAGTTGCTGACAGAGACAAAAATGGGCAAAAACTCAGCAAAATTCCCTGATCAAAGCTGCATGTGCTAAATCTTCAAACAAAGCAAGATCAGTCATTTTCTGCATCATCCCACCACAGACTAAGATGGCTTTTTCTTCCCTTTTTCTCCATTCCTGTTATTCCTATTATTAAACAATTTTTTTGTACTATGCATATCGAAACCCCGTGTAAAAAGTTGTATAATTATAAACTTGGAGAAGTTGTACAAGGACAGAAAACACATGTGAGAAATGCAGCATAAACAGCAGGAAATAAAAAAGGAGCAAACCAGCTGGCTGAAGTTGAAGCCCTGAGCCTGCCACAGCAGCCAGTCTTCATTCAGTGTGTACAGAGCTTTTTCAGTCACTGCATCGACTGGCCCTTTAGAAATCTGCTGGTTTAGAGCTGATACCATCAGAAAGAGTGGCTGACCAGCCAACTCCTGTGAAAATATCACACAAGAGCACTCCTGTCAGTTTGCAGTATTACTTGTCAATCAAATAGATTGGCAGAGCAAAATGACAGATGGATGTAATGTGAACAGGCAATTAAAAACTGAGTGATGGAGCAGATGTACAGACGTGACTGAAAGTATGGACTGACCCTGAGAAAGCCATAGAGGCAGATGGACATCCAATTGGTGAGAAGTTTTTCTACAATAGACTCTGTACGACGCAGCAGGAGTTTTGGCTGAGCATTGCTGGGCTGATCCATTAGATTTTGGAGTAATTTCTCCATCAGTTGGGTGAGGTACGGCAGGTCACTATGTAGAGTTACAGTCAACAGCGATGCCACGGCACACCTGAGAGCCAGTGTGAAAAGACAAACAGACCAACAAGATCACAAAGAATAACATCTCAACCAACCAGTGTAGAGCAGAATTTATAAGGATTTAAAAAGAAAAACCGTCATCAGGAAAGATAATGTTGCATTTTGTTATATGTTCTGACCAGCAATACACACAAGAAATCATAAACTGTTTTGACATCAATTCATAATTTGTCTGTTTTATATAAAATTTTATTTTATTTATTATTTATATCATACTGCTCAAACCTGAAGGGAAAAGACTCTGTTAAAGTAAGTTCTTTGTGACAACCAAAGAATCAAAAGCACTGATCAAGCTCAAAAGTCATTGCAAAAGAAAGGGGAAATAAAACTTCTACTTTTTTTGTTTTGCCAAGAAGCCACTACAGTAGTTTCCTCTTTATACAGGTGTCCGTGGTCTAAGCTGGCAGACTCACTTGTCCTTTATGCTGAAGCTCTTTTGCTCCTCCAGAGCATGGACAAAGCAAGTGAGAAAAGTCTGATCCCCAATCAATGCAGAGAAAGCTTTGAATCTCTCATCCATCTCTGCCTTCACTGCATCCTGATCAGAACACATCAGAACCAACACATATCTTTTGACTCAGATTATGAAAGCTATCATATTTATTACTTTATAAACATAAATAACTAGTTCAAAACTGCTACAAAACTCTACTCCATGAGTTGCCTAATCCGATGAAAACAGATCTACTTTATCATAAACATGCTTGAGCAGATTAGTATTAAAGCTCCCATGTGGTTTGAACAGTGGTGGAAAACCTTTTGAGTAAGATAAAAGGCATTACAATGATGATGTTACAAAAATTAGACCTGTTCACACTGATCAAACTAATCACACACAGTAATTTTAGTCTTAGATAATGGAGTGTTCTTTGAATAGTAATACTGTTTTCTTTCATTTCTGAGTTCTCTCAATTAAATTAAACCATAGCATATGGGATGACTCATATCTGTAGTGGGTGTTACAGTATGTGCCTTTTGAATATTTGCAAAATTGTACTACATAAATAGTCTGAGCAGGTGGAAGTTTTTATGGCTGGTAAGGAAATGGCACTGTCAACACACATCATCACATCAGAGGAAATGAACTCTATATAAACTACATCACGACATTTTGTTAATAATGTTTTCATGTTTGTATGAGCTAAACAGATTCTACAGTAAAAGTTTTCTCACCTGGCCAATTTCTTTGATCATCTGGTTTGCTAAAGGCCCGCCCTAAAAATACAGTAAAATATATCAATTAAATCCCACAATCACAAATCACACACTAGCTCTCAAGTACAAAAATAACTTCAAGTGACACAATAGATGATCAGACAATTAGTATGCACAAACCTCAGGAAAGAATATTTTTAAAGCAAAATGTTTATAATCTAGGTAAGGAATGGCGCCAACATTTTCAACCAGATTTGAACTTTCTGTCTGCAAATCCACAAATCCTGTATAAAACAGAACACAATCACATTAAAATCAGAAGTTCATTTCAAAGAATATTAAGGAACTCTATTCAACTAAAACTTAACAGCTTAGTGCTCTCTTAGAACTCAAGAAATCTTCCAGTGCTTTACTCTATAGTTCTATTAAACTGTTCCCTCTGAAGAACCCTTTAATAGTTTTTTTCTGGAACCAGATGGCAACATACTTCCTTACCAGAAAGGAACTAGAACTGTTTAAAGGAGCTACAAACCCATAACTATACCAAAAAACCTTTGAAGAACCATTTTCCTATGAGTGTATGTCATATACAGTCATATGAAAAAATAAGTACACCCCATGGAAATTGTTGGCTTTTTTGACATATTTGGACAAGCAAACATTTAATAATTTTAGAAACAGTGCCTATTAATGAAACTGAAATACTGGAACAAAACCGCAACAAAACCTCAATCATTTGTATTTCAATCAGAAATATCAATAGATAGTGAGTTTCTTCTATGGATAAAGTAAATAGACCCTTGGCCTCAGAAGCTAGTATTGCCCCCTTTAGCAGAAATAACTTCTTGTAGGCGTTTTGCATAATTGTCCATCAGGCTTGCTGGAATTTTTGACCACTCTTCCATGCAATATTTTTTCAGTTGCAAGATGGATCTTTTGAAACCATTCCTTGGTGGATTTGCTAGCGTGCTTAGGATCATAATCCTGTTGAAAGGTCCACTTTCGGTTCAACTTCAACCTTGTTATGCAGTCATCTCTGATAAAATGATAACAAATGCACATGGTTATCTCTGCCTGAAATTCAATGAACAGCAGCCAAGCTAATCCCCATTTTTTCCTGTTCCTACCTCGGGATGCCCATCCCAAGATAATCAGTGAATGTGCCAGCTACAGCTCAGAACCAGCTTCTATGAAGATTCCAGATGACGCTAACGCCTGCTAACTTTAGATGATACCAACGATCTACACATGTTGCTTCTGGGATAGCAGTGGGCTTGAACCGTTCTGCTATCCGGGCCGGCCTGGACGATCCTGGTGTCCTGCTTCTGGAGTTCTCGTCGTTTGGAGGCCATTCACTGTTGCTGAGGATGGCCCCATATGAACAGCCTAGGGACACTGGGAAGCCATGGAGATGGAATTGGACTGCAACTAATGCGGGCAGTTTTGGTGCGGTGTCTTTTTGAGCCCAGGTCTCCATCAGTGGACAGTGCATGAATTCAGCAGAACAGACTTCATGTAGAGACTGTGGTGAATCTCCTGATTACACAGCTGCACTTTTGTTTCATCATATAGCACACAGTTATAGAAGGGATTTATTTATAATTACACTATCCATTGTTACCCAGATGAGGATAGGTTCCCTTTTGAGTCTGGTTCCTCTCAAGGTTTCTTCCTCATGTCATCTCAGGGAGTTTTTCCTTGTCCCAGTCACCTCTGGCTTGCTTATCAGGGACAAATTCATCAATTTAAAATTTAGATTGGAATTTATATATTTCTGTAAAGCTGCTTTGTGACAATGTCAATTGTAAAAAGCGCTATACAAATAAAACTGAACTGAATTGAATTGAATTTGATGGGACGGCCAGTCCTGGACTAATTGGCAGTCATTTGAAATCTGCGGCACTTGTAGATTATTTTCCTTACAGTGGAATGATGTATTTCAAATAATTTGGAGATCTTTTTAAATCCCTTGCCATAGGTATCCACAACCTTTTTTCTGAAGGGCTTACAGAACTGTTAGATCTTGGCATGATGACACCACACACCTCAATAGCAAAGGGAACACCAGACACTAGATACGAGAGGGATATAAATAAGACCGGTTCCACCTGCACTCTCTAAGCAGATTCTAATCACTGGCACCCGATCTTCAACACCTGATTCTAATTTTATGGATTTAAAGGTGTGATAAATGTAGGGGTGTACTTACTTTTTCCATGTGACTGATCTGTTTTTTGTTAATTGAAATTGGGAAGATTACTGAAAAATCTAAATTGTATGTGTCATTTGATAGTGTATCACCTTTATTAATAGGCACTGTTTCAAAGAGGATCAGATGTTTGCTTTTCAAAATACGTAAAAAAAAAAAACCCAGACTCTATATAAAGCTACAGTATACAAACTGTTCTAAGTGGGATTTACCTTGTCTGATCTCATTTCTGATCTCATTCTCCATCGTTTCCAGATGTACATTCATTTGTGCATTCATCTGCCGTTGGCTCTTACGGTGGATAAATACCCCAGCTAGACAAAAAGACAGATTCAGAAATACTAAGCATCAAGCTGAGCCAGTAACCATGGACAAATATACTAAGAATAAAACACAGAAATCCCAAACTGGTCAATACTCACCAACAGCACCAAGAACAATCAAAATGATTAATGCGACAAGTATAAACGGATACACAGCCCCCTTTGTCTTCAGTACAGTTTCAGTAACATTGACAAGCCCAATCTGAAACAAAACAAAACATGTGCATTACAATTCAGCAATGGACTTTTTAGGGTTCAAACAAATTTTTTGCATAATAACAGAAATAAAGTCATACCCTGAGTAAGTCCACCTTGATTTCACCATCCTTATCTCCTGAAATCTTACAGATCACAACACTGGATTTAACTTCCACTATTTTACACTCAAACTGCTTTTCTTCCTGTATGCCCCACACCGTTAGCTCCTCTGCAGTCAAATTCAATCTGTCTTCCTTTTTCTAAAGGTGGAAAGTAGAAGTAATAAAGCAAATAGAACAAATAGAATCTTTATTATATTGGACATGACACTTGTAGTATTTTACCTTAAAGATCAAAATACAAAAGCATTTGCATACCCATCCCAAACCACTGCAGTTTACCAAGTAGGCATGTACCAATATTAAGCTTTTATATCATGATTTTTTTTTTTTTTTTTTTTTTACATATTTGGAAAAGCAAACATTTGAAACAGTGCTTATTAGCAAAATTGATACAGTATCAAATTACACATAAAATTGACATTTTGTAGTAATCTTCACAATTTAAATGAACAAAAAACAGATAAGAAAAAGTAAGAAAAAGATGCAAAAAGAAGTCTCCAAGAACCCCAAAATTTCATCACAAGTCTTGCAACTGTTGGTGTCAAAGTGCATACTTCTACAGTCAGAAAGAGAAATTTGACCCGGGGTTGGTGTCAAAGTGCATACTTCTACAATCAGAAAGAGAAATTTGACCCGGGGTTGCTTCGCTGCCTCAGGGACTGGACAGCTTGCACCCACTGATTCAAATATGAATTCTGCATCATATCAAAGAGTGCTTGAAGATAATCTGAGGCAATCTGTCCGAAAGTTGAAGTTGACCAAAAAGTGGACCTTTCAACAGGATAATGATCCTAAGCATGCTAACAAATCCACCAAGGAATGGGTCAAAAAGAAGAAATGGAGGGTTATGGAATGGCCTAGTCAAAGCCCGGATTTGAATCCCACTGAAATGTTGTGGGGGAATTTGAAATGGCAGAACATGCAAGAAAACCCTCAAACATGAAAGACTGAAAGAATATTGCATGGAAGAGTGGTCAAAAATTCCAGCAAGCCTGGAGGAAAATTATGCAAAATGCCTACAAGAAATTATTTCTGCTAAAGGGGGCAATACTAGCTTCTGAGGCCAAGGGTGTACTTACTTTTTCCACAGAACAATATCACTTCTATTGATATTTCTGTTGAATAAATGATTGAAAAAGCTCATTTTCCTTGTAGTTTTGTTCAAGTATTTCAACTTCAATGTCAAAAAAGCCAACAATTTCCATGGGGTGTACTTATTTTTTTCACATGACTGTAGATATCATTTGTGAGAGTCAAGTATGTTTTGCAATATTATCACAAAACTTTGTTAGTCTCCTTAGCTTCTCAGTTTAAGTAAATGAGTAATGACCAATTGAAATGTCCACAAAGCCAATATTGTGCTATGTAACTGATTATTGGCACATGCCTGTTCACACTAAAGTCTGTCTTCAGGATATTTAGTTCGGAATGTCTTCAGGATATTCAGTTAATCTCTTTACCTATGTATCAAGACCTTTGTAATTAACATGAGTCATATTAGAGCAGGGAAAGTCAAACCGTGCTTTCAGTGAAGTCAAACCGTGCTTTCAATTTAACACTCATGATCTAGCAGTGAAAGCCAGAAGGATTCATTTCCCCTGGTTTTATCTGCTGGTTTGTGAATTATATTATTCTGAACAATGGACCTCATTTATCACTCTTTTAGTAAAGTTGTGTGTAAATGTTTTTGTGTAAGCCAAAACAAACAAACATTTTCTGCTGGATTTTCAAAAGTTTAGGAAATTATGTTTTTCTTTGTAATTGTGTGCCTATATTTATCACCCATAAAGTGCAAAGCACGTTCCCAACACGGCTCATTTGCCCTTCTGATGCCCACAAAACTCCATAAAAGATAAAACACACAGACAGCCCAGCTTCCGTTTATACGCTGCCATTTCTTTTGTCATAATTGAATGATTCATTTTATTTGTCTTTATGAATGAGTTTGTGTTGACTTGCTTTCATTATTTTTTATATTCTTTAATTAATGCCAATAAAATAAGACGAAAAGTTTTCACAAAATATTCTCAATAGTACTCTTAGTCCCTGACCTAGTGAATTTGCATGAAGATGTTTTTTTGATAGAGACTCCAAAGCACTTCTATAAGTTGTTCTGGATAAGGCCGTCTGCTAAATGCAGTAAATGTAATTTTTAAAAAGCAATTTAAACTCAACAGTATAGTCCATATAAAAAAGTGCAGTAATTCATGTAGATCACATTATTTATGCAGACGATCAAGTGGAAGTTTACATTAGTTAATCTTCTTATGTGTAAATTTACACACACGCAGGAGCACAAGTAGGATTTTTTGTTATGAATTTATGGGATTTTCATGAACGCCACATTTGTTGTGTAAATGCTCGTACAAACAATTTACGAATAAATCCATTTGTATCCAGCTTGATAAACGAGGCCAAATGTTTGCTTTACAGTTAGAACATGTGTGTGCTTCAAATC
The DNA here is from genome assembly GCA_024331685.1 of Stegophilus panzeri. NCBI lineage: Eukaryota > Metazoa > Chordata > Actinopteri > Siluriformes > Trichomycteridae > Stegophilus > Stegophilus panzeri. Next base: position 27,937,800 of record JANDJT010000041.1, read on the forward strand.
ACATTCTGAAATTCTGTCCTACCTGTATGGTGACCAGCACATCATTGACCACCTTAGAGGTAGTGAAGCTGGTGAATTCTGGGTCTGGATGGTAGGAGAGTGTACCTAAACAGGCCACTGTTGAGTTCACCACCCTTAGAGAGACCGGAAATGGCCCAGCAGCTCTGTATTCTCTCTGCTTATGAGTGTGAAACCAAAAGCTCTAGGAGAATGGAAAAGATAATAAATGAATAGAAACTGCTATGCGTTTGTATGTGGCTAAAAAATTAAACTGGCCTGGTCAGCATGTGCCTTGGTCTGATTGCTAGTAAGGGTGTTCAACCACATAGGTACACAATCCAGGCACCATCTTCCTTAATTAATAACATTTTTGCAAGTAACTTTTCTTCACTACAGAATCTCCTTTGGTCTTTTACTTCTTCTACTATAACCCCAATTCCAAAAAAAGTTGGGACACTGTGTAAAATGTAAATAAAAACAATGCAATGATTTGCAAATCTCATAAACCCATATGTTATTTACAGTAGAATACAGAAAACATATCCCATGTTTAAACTGAGGAAATGTACCATTTTAAGGAAAAAATAAGGTAATTTTGAATTTGATGGCCGCAACACTTCTCAAAAAAGTTGGGATGGGGCAACAAAAGGCTGGAAAAGTAAGTGTTACTAAAAAGAAACAGCTGGAGGAAGATTTTACAACTAATTAGGTTAACTGGCAACAGGTCAGTAAAATGATTGGGTATAAAAAGTGTATCTTATAGAGGCAGAGTCTTTCAGAAGTAAAGATGGGATGAAATCTGGTTGGACGCATATGTTTCTCTAAAACCTGTATATAACTTTCAGCATTGATGGTGCCTTTCCAGATGTGCAAGCTGCCCATTCCATAGGCACTAATGCACCACCATACCAACAGAGATGCAGGCTTTTGCACTGAGCGCTGATAAAAAGCTGGATGGTCCCTCTCCTCTTCAGTCCTCTTTAGTTTAGAGAACGTGGCGTCCATGGTTTCCAAAAAGAATTTCAGATTTCGATTCGTCTGACCACAGAACAGTTTTCCACTTTGCCTCAGTCCATTTTAAATGAGCTTTGGCCTAGAGAAGATGGCAGCCTTTCTGGATCATGTTGACATATGGCTTCTTCTTTGCATGATAGAGCTTTAACCAGCATTTGTGGATAGCACGGTGCACTGTGTTCACAGACAATGAGTTCTGGAGGTGTTCTGGAGGTGCAGAATCATGCCTGTTTTTAATGCAGTGCCGCCTGAGGGCCTGAAGATCATGGCATGCAATATTGATTTTCACCCTCATCCCTTACACACAGAGATTTCCCCAGATTCTCAGAATCTTTTGATGATATTATATACTGTAGATGATGAGATTTACTTTGAGGAACATTATTCTGAAATTGTTCCACAAATTGTAGATGCAATTTGTCATAGATTGGTGAACCTCTGCCCATCTTTACTTCTGAGAGACTCTGCCTCTCTAAGATAATCTTTTTATACCCAATCATCTTACTGACCTGTTGCAAATTAACCTAATTAGTTGCAAAATGTTCCTCCATCTGTTTCTTTTTAATACCACTTACTTTTCCAGCCTTTCGTTGCCCTGTCCCAACGTTTTAAAGATGTGTGTCTGCCATCAAATTCAAAATTATTTTTCAAAACTTTTTTTTTTTTTCCTTAAAATGGTACATTTCCTCATATTAAACACTTAATATGTTTTCTATGTTCTATTGTGAATAACATGTGGGTTGATGAGATTTGCAAATCATTGCATTCAGTTTTTATTTACATTTTATACAGTGTCCCAACTTTTTTGGAATTGGGGTTGTAAGTCTGCTAGTTCACAGCAAATACTATTTGTCATCATGTTAAATTCCCTGCCTTTTAAAAGAAAACTGATTTGAATTATTAGTTAAACGATTGGGATTACGTGATAGTTACTTTGGAAAAATTCTTTACTGTCATGCCCAATTCCAGGAACACCGCTCAGATCTTTTATAGTAATTACAGCATTGTAATTATATAATAATTATAGTACAATTATTATAAATTGCAGTCCCCTGTTCCTAATTTACTATAAGGTCTTGCCAAATTCCAATCTTAGCCATTTCAGCATTTGCTGATTCCTAGATTTTCTTGTCATGCTTATGTTCTTTTGCATACTTAACTGATGCTTTTATTTGGACTGTAATTTTTGATGTGTGTACAGGGACATGAAAAGGTGTTTTACATTGGGGGTGCTGTAATGACATCACACCTGAATAATAGTCTAATAATTTTGTGTGTTGATTTCAATAATTATATCAAAGTGCAGTTTAATTCTTAAATCAGACGGTGCTGATTATTTTTATAAAAAGCTCATTCACTGGGACGCAGACACTCCAAATAATCTAAGCCTAATGATGAACGGATTAAAACGTGTTAATTAACAAAGAATCGTTGTGTTTTTGTAAAATCTTTGATATGGTGAAGTTTTTTGTAGGAGACTTTTATTTTAAATTTATAGGACTGTCGATGTCAGTGCTTTGTAAACGTCAGCAAGTTTCCCAACAGGAGTTAGTTCCTGTTACACTTACATGATACAGCTATATACATTCCCTCACTGTTTTTTTTCTCTCTTGAATTTAAAGAAGCAGAAAATGCTACACGTTAATGAAAAAACAGAAAGTGCAAAAAAGACGTGAGTCTTGAAGACCTTCTGTTACAATAAATATTCTTAAAATGTCATTCATTAAAAAAAAAAAAAAAAAAAATTGTTGCCATAAATCTGCGATATAAGCTCAAATAATTGGACTCAATTTAAAATTTTGCTTAGCCTACGTATTTATATGTTTATTCTTATACAGGTATTACTATTATTTTAGCAGTCACAGTTAAAGGAATCCTGAAAGTCAGGGCCCGCCGCAGTACTCCTACTTCCTGCCTCCTTGTGTGTGTCTCATGCTTTTCCTAAATTAAAGATAATTGTGTATACTTCCATGCAGGTTGTCTGTTCACTGTGTATTTCATACCTTGTTGTATGACTTTAGGATGATCTCGTTGGAAAATGTATCAATATTGACTGCATCCACAATCTCTAATTTGCTCCCCATCACTCGAATCTTCCTCTCACCACTGAATGACAGATAAACAATAACTGATTAAATCACAGGACTTAAGAACAGCAGAGATGGTGTCATATCACAGCAAACCAGTGACTACATTTCCCATCCTGCACTGCGGCCTACAAACATGAACCGCAATTCCCAGAATACTCACTTTCATTCTAATCACATACACCTGCATCCAATCTCATGCACAATCATACCACACATAAAAGAGACTGTTTGAACACTAAGTCTTTGCGAAGTATACGCTAAGTTACATTTTGTTTCTGCCGTTACCAAACCTTTATACCTTGTTTGTTGATTCTGGTTTTGACTTGGTTCTTGTTTTTGACCTCGTCGTTTTGCCTTGCCTTGTTTGAACTGTTTGCCTGATCGCTTGACCTCTGTCTGTCTTTGTTTATTGATTTCTGCCTGATCCTTTGGACTTGTACTTCTTGGATAAAACTATTAACCTGCACTTGCTTCCATCTCAGCCTCCATTACTT
>JANDJT010000041.1:27956707-27967712 GCA_024331685.1 Stegophilus panzeri
TAAAGCTGTGAAACATGTCTCTTCTCTGTGCAGTGGACCTGACGCATTAAAACACATACTGTCATGTGTGGCACAGTATTAACACACTTTCTGATGTCCTTTTTCAGAAATCGCCTTTTGAAGTGTTTCTCACCACTTTTACGTCGGTCTCCTCCTCAGCGTTAAGGCCCTTTCACACTGAGAGTGATGCGATAAAGCGCCTTCAGCTAATTCATGCCTGCACGATAGGTGGCGCTGACCTTGTCAGAGGTCTGTCATAACGGAACCTATGGTGACAGGATGCAAGTTCAGAACTGATATGAAAAAAGAATTTCAAGAAACGCACAAAGACTGTTAGTCCGTGTTTCCGCCTTAGTGTTAGCCTGTGTCTCCTCCTCAGCGCTAGCCCGTGTCTCTGCCTCAGAATTAGCCCGTGTCTCCTCCTCAGCGTTAGCCCGTGTCTCCTCCTCAGAACTAGCCCGTGTCTCCTCCCCAGCGCTAGCCCCTGTCTCCACCTTAGCGTTAGCCCGTGTCTCCTCCTCAGAATTAGCCCGTGTCTCCTCCTCAGCGTTAGTCCGTGTCTCCGTCTCAGTGTTAGCTCGTGTCTCCGCCTTAGTGTTAGCTCGTGTCTCCTCCTCAGTACTAGCCTGTGTCTCTGCCTCAGTGTTAGACCGTGTCTCTTCCCCAGCGCTAGCCCGTATCTCCTCCCCAGTGCTAGCCCCTGTCTCCTCCTCAGCACTAGCCTGTGTCTCCGCCTTAGTGTTAGCCTGTGTCTCTGCCTTAGTATTAGCTCGTGTGTCCTCCTCAGCGCTAGCCCGTGTCTCCGCCTCAGTGTTAGCTCGTGTCTCCTCCTCAGCGCTAACCCGTGTCTCCTCCTCAGCGCTAGCCCGTGTCTCCTCCTCAGCGCTAGCCCGTGTCTCCGCCTTAGTGTTAGCCCGTGTCTCCGCCTTAGTGTTAGCTCGTGTCTCCTCCTCAGCGCTAGTCCGTGTCTCACTTTTCGTTCCATTAACTACCATGCATATGCATGCCAATGCTTGAGACCAGAAACGCAAGTTCATGTGAGGAAAGGTGTTTCTCACACTGAAGTCTGCGTCCTAGTAAGGCTATATATCTCAGCTGCCACGTCGTCAAGCGCTGTCGAAGGCTGCCTCAATTTGAAGGATCCATGGAAGGCAGCCTTTGTGTCGTGGCCTTCATTCGGTGGATTTTGAAGGATGCATCACTGACTACGTTTACATGGACAATAGTAATCTAATTACTGACCTTATTCTGAGTAAGGCAATATTCTGATTAAGGTGTTTACATGAGTCGCTTTTAGAATATTCCTTAGATGTTCCCATTTTACATGTTATAGAAAATAGATCGATTAACGGCACGTCATTACGTCCCCACTTCACGCCGTCTGACTTTCCCTCCAGAATTTCACGTATCGACATACAGTTCGTCTTCGTTGTTCGTTGGCCTTTGTGGTGTTCTATGGTACATATAATGTTTTAGATTTTTTTTTGTACCCCTCTCCTGATCGTACCGTATACAGTTTTAGGTGTTTCATTTTTAATTTTATGAAAGCTTAGAGTGTGGTTAATTATTTGTTGTGCGGTACATGCAAATAGACGACTGCTTGAAGCCGTGGGCTGCGTCCGAAATTGCATACTTACCTTCTATATAGTAGCCAAAATACATGTATTTCACCTATTATATACACTAGCAGGTAAGTACTCGGTTTCGGATGCAGAAATGCTCTCTTGTTTGCCGTCAAACGGTTGAGCACTGCCGTGTGTGTACGTGGCTTGTCGTGAAAACACCACTCGACGTTAATAGTGTGATTAAGGTGTGTACATGTCTACAATGCACTTCAATAATGCGACTAAAATAGGAATACTCCACACGTCTTAATTCCATTTTTGTGTACTTCAAGTATGACTTTAGTCGGATTAAGGTCATCAATAATCGCTGTTTACATGCTAGTTTCTTAATCAGAGTATCGTCTTAATATTGGATAATTGTTGTTCATGTAAACGTACTGACTTTATCCTTCGCGCCCTCTAATCACCCACATGACGGACCTCAGACATGTATGGTATGAGCACTGCCTCGTGCAGCGTTTTGAAAGTTCCAAAAGGCCTCAAACTTTTCAAAATTGTAGCATCAAAATACAGCCATGATCACCTGTTTCACAAACTCCGCCTCCAAAATGTGTTTCCCACAAATTGCATCAGCCAAATCTAATGTTGATGTTTTTAAGTAAGAATAACCTCATTAGAATTTCAAAAATGCACATGGCTTAAAAGCTTTGTCTAGATTACTCAATATAATATGTTCGATGTTTAATTGTTAAAAGTCTGTTTTAACAACTAATGTATTTTATATACAACTAATGTATATAAGGGACTCAAAATATCAAAGTAAATTAACAAACATTAATTTATTTGTTGAAGACCTGTAAACCTTGGGGATGTAAACTTTTGAACAGGATGATTGGTTTAAATTATTATTTTGTTTAAAGATTATTTTATATTATATATTTAGTGCTGCCCTTCAGAAGCTACATAGGCCTAAGATATTCATGTTTCCCAGAAGACAAAACAATAACAATTTACACTGTTCATCCTGTTCAAAAGTTTACACCCCCCTGTCTCTTAATGTATCGTGTTGCCTTCATCAGTGAATGTTTGCACCTTTTGTAATAGTTGTGTACAAGTCCCTCAGTTGTCCTCAGTGTGAAAAGATGGATCTCAACATCATATAAACTTTTGAACTGGTTCATTTGTGTAAATTCAGTTATTATTGTGTCTAGTGGACTATATGTAAAGATCTGTTATGTGAAATCACTTATTCAGGGCAGCAATAAATAAAAAACTAAATGCAATTTAATGATCTCGCTTATTTAAAAAAATTATTAATATTTTGCAGAGTCTGAAAGGGGTATGTAAATTTATGAGCACAACTGTATAAAATCAACATCAAAAGAGAAGTTGCCTGGAATGTGGTGTCGCTGCATACAGAAACAGATGGTATATTTTAACATTGGCATGTGATAGATATGGTTGCCACCCATATTCGCAGTGTTGTCTGAAGAAATGTGACTACTGCTTTAGTGTTAACCCATGCCTCCGTCTCAGTGTTAATGCAGAGCTAATGCAGGGCTAACAGTGAGGCGGAGACACGGGCTAACACTGGCTAACGCTGATGTAGCGAGACGGGCTAACACTCTGTGTTTTTCAACATTCAGTCATTTCAGTTTATCACCCAATTTTTTAAATTCTTTTTTTGTTTTACATTTTTTTTTATAGCAGTTCTGCACTTGCATCAGTCACCCTGGGTTCTGTTATGACAGACCTCTGACAAGGTCTTATCAATATATGTCTATTTTATGGCTTGAACAGGGTTCCACAGACCAATTTGAGACTTCAGGAAGGTCAAAATAAAAGAGGAAACCTCATATAGACATTGACCTATTATTATTTCAGAGATTTATATTTGATTTTTGGAATTTCCTGACTTTAATTTCAGTACATGTAGCTTCTCAACACAGGGAAAGAAACCAAGGGGCAAAACTGTAACCTAGTTGTCATTTCCAGATTTGTCATGGGTCAGAAGACAGACTTTAGTGTACCCATATATTTGTTAAAGTATACCTAATTAAATCCTGCTTGAGGATGTATGCTAATTTACAGCCAGCTTTAGAGGCTCACATGAGAACATGGTATACTTTTTCCATGAAGGTTCCAGAAGGTTTTTTCTGGCATCTTCCTGGGTCTAATGCTGTTTTCGACTTACCTCCTAAATGGGAAGTCAGAGCTCAGAAATACATAGTGTTCTACCTCCATGTGATAGCGCTACAAAGTGTGGAAAACCATAGATGCCTTTATGCCTTTAACTTTAGTTAGCAACAAGCTAGCCAGCTACAGTGGATATAAAAAGTCTGCACACCCCTGTTAAAATGGCAGGTTTTGTGATGTAAAAAAAAAAAAAATAAACCAAGATAATTTTCTACCTTTATTAACCTATTAATTAAAGTGAAAAACAAAAATTTAGGTAAAATAATAATTTAAAAAATTGTACAATAACCTGCTTGCGTAGACGTGCACACCCCTAAACTAATACTTAATTGAAGCACCTTTAGATTTTTATCACGGCATTTAATCTTTTTGGGTAAGAGTCAGTTTGGCATGTCTTGACTTTTAAATTTAGCCATTCCTATTTGCAAAAGCATTCTAACTCTTGTCAAATTATGAGGGCATCTCCTGTGCACAGCCCTCTTCAGGTCACCCAAAAGATTTTCAGTTGGATTCAGGTCTGGGCTCTGGCTAGGCTATTCAATAACACTTAATCTTTTGGTTAAGCCATTCCTTGATTTGGATGTATGCTTTGGGTCATTGTTGTGCTGAAAGGTGAAATTCCTTTTCATCTTCAGCTTACAAGCAGTAATGGAATCTCTGCAACTACTAGCTGAGGAACTCGAGGCAAATCAGGGATTCGTGCAAGAATATTGAAATAATTGAACATGATAATGGCTATTCCCTAAGGTCCCCATAAAGGCACAAGGAAAGATTGAATGAATCATTTTGTGGTACAAATGTATGCTGTTTAATTATGATGTGTATATGCTGTTTAATTATGCTGTATAATCTAAAATGCATTAATCATACAAAGAGGTATGGAACGAGAAAGCAGAAAAAGAGAGCGAGGAAAAGAAGAAAAAGAGCTCAGAGAGAAAGCGGCACTACCGTCGGACCTACCCAAAAGCATCCTACACTCTACCGGGAGTTCAAGAGGAGAACTACACAAACATTCCCGAAACCTGGTCTCCCCTCACGGCAGCTCGCCAAGAGATATGGGCCTTGGCTCTCTGGAATATCTCCCCAACAACTGGACAGTGAGATTGAATCCAGTGGATGGATGCACGAACAGATAAGAATATTAAAACAACAGCTGCATAAAGCTCTTGATCAAATTAGTTTCTGCCTACACCATGTTGAACAAGCCAGATATATGTTATATAATATAAGAAGAGAAAGAAACATACACTCTGTATTTAAAGATACCATTCAGGCCCTGAATAACATGACTGTTGAATAAGTGACTTAGCGCTCATACCCACATTAGGACATTACTTCCTGTTTTAACGGCTGTCTGAAGAGTATATATAGCTGAATGGAAGTTGTGAGATTTTTGCCAAGAACTTGTGTGGTGAAAATTTATGCCGTGATTTTGCTCTTGTGCCACTCAAGCCCTACGGGGCTGTAAACATGACATGTCTGTCTGTCTTTACGTGTGGCTAACATTATGCATTTATCATCCTTGTGATGAGTCCGCTTCCGTCTTTCTGTGTGATGTTTGCCTAACTTATGCATCTATCATTCTTGTGATGAGATGCTCATGTTTTTATGTCTTCATGTACGCCTAACTTTTGCATTTATCATCCCAGTGATGAGACGCTTCTGTAAAAGTGTCTGTATTTTCCTATATCCTATATACTATATACTTATGTAAACATATTTACTGTCAATTATCATCAGAGTGATGAGACTCTTATGTACGCACCATCATCCGAGTGATGAGACGCCTATGTTAAATATTGTTATTATTTCAGTTTATTGTTACCAATAAACTGAAGCCTCATCGTGGGCGATTCGAATACACTTCAAATAACTAGTAACGACTCCTGATTGAGTCATAGGCGAATTTCTCTTTCTTTCATTTATTATTTTCTTCCCGCTCCACAAGACCGGCTTCCTACACAGAAGGTTCCGAGCCAAGAGGTCCGCCTGATAAGGTTAGAAGGAGTACTCATTACTGAGCATTAGCTAAAGACCGTAAGGCAAGCATATAAATGGGATTATATTGCAAGTAAGAATTTCTTTTTGGGGGAATATGAAATACAAAGCAGACGACTGAATTTTTTTTGCACTAAAATCGGCCCGTATTTGTAGCTATTCATGATTCCCTCCACCCTGATAAAAGCCCCAGTTCTGGATGAAGAAAAGCCCTAAAGCATGATGGTGCCACCACCATGCTTCTTTTATTGATGTGCTTTTTTTTTTTGCATCAAACATACCTTTTGGAATAATGGTATGAATATATCTTGCAGAATTGGAATAATCAGACCTTCACACATTTTGCACCATGAATTTAGGTGATTTAGTTAAGCTTGGATGTTTGTTTTTGTGAGAAAGGTATTGCCCAGACATACGAGAGATTACTGTCACATGCAGAGAGTAATCAGTACTTGTCAGATATTCCTGCAGCTCCTTTAATGTTGCCATAGGTCTCTTGGCAGCCTCCCTGGTAAGTTTTTGTCTTGTCCTTTTGTAAATCAATACCTTTTGATCAATACCTTTTGACAGCGAGACCCTCTACAGGCTTTGTAAGCTCTTTATGGACCATGGCTTCAGTAGTAAGATGAAACCAAGATGATGTCAAGAAAATCCTACAGAAACAGTTGATCTTTATTTGGGGTTAATCAGAATCATTTCATTGATGACATCTAGTTAGGTGCCGACGTGAACGGCAGCCAGTCACAGCAGGTCCTGCAGCTTTTTAACTTTAACTTCTTTTTCACCTCTTTCTGACTTTCTATCGTTCTGGTTTTTATGCCAGACTTTTATTTTCACCTTATTGTCTATATGTATGCCCGAATTTTGTCGTTTTAAATGCGTTTCTTGCCGTATTTTTTCGGACGCACCAAGATTTCTCGGACAATGCTCGTCTATTCAAGGGAGCAGCTCCTGATGTATCAGACTAGAGCAGCAGCTTCGCCGGCGGACATACCAGCGGAGCTACAGAGGCACAGGCGAGGGACGAGAGCGGGCCTAAAGGTTAGGGAGAAGCGGGAGAAAAAGGAGACTCAAACCTTGCCTTCCATCATTTGTTATGGGGAATGTAAGATCGCTGGCCAACAAATCAGACGAGATTGCAGCACTGACGAGTTGCCAGCGCGAGTACAGGGAGGTCAGATTGTTGTGCTTCACGGAGACATGGCTAACAGGGAACATTCCTGATTCTTTGGTCGCCCTTGCAGACAGGAAAACAGAGCAGGAAGAAGGGAGGAGGTATAGCTGTCGTTCTTAACTTAAAATTGTGCAACGCTGGAGACACAACGGTGAAAGACAGCATGTGTACTCCAGATCTAGAGCTAATGGCTGTGGAGCCCGTAGTACTTGCCCAGGGAGTTCAATCACACCATTATTGTGACTGTGTACATTCCACCATCGGCAGTGGCGGCACACGCCTGTGACATCATCCACTCCACCGTTGCAAAACTTCAAATACAACACCCGAGCGTACTCATAATTTGAGCGTACTCATTTTCTTTTAGTGTCTCCATAGGAAAATAGAAGATAGTCACTGTTTCTTTTCCCTCATGGAAGTTTTGGACACCTGCCCCACTGATGTCTTCCTAAACATGAGTAGACTGTTAAAGATAATGAACACACTTCCTATGACTTCTTGTAATGTCAAAAGACTTTTCTCTGCAGTAGGAAGAGTGAAATAAGCTTTGAGGTCATCCATGACAACTTTGCATTTAAATAATCTTTCCCTGTTGTCTTTCGAATGGGAAATCGTAGTTTTCACGTGACGTCACATTCTTATAGAAACGCCCACCTGGAGGGCAAAACACGGATTTCTTCCACTGCCCGCCAGTTATTTTTACCAGATTTGTTTAGCCAAATTCTGGATAGTTGTTGTTCAGTCGGATACACTAACCGACGAGGAGACAAGCCTAAATTCTGGCTACACCACTGCCTGTAACAGTTCTATTTCAGTGTTGTTCGCAATCACATAGCCAACCAAACAGTTTTTTGAAACTGTTGGTCTACAATTGTGGTGATGTAGGGAGCTGCAGCTCACTTACACATCCTTGACTACACACCCAATATTAAAGCATAGTCTCAGTCTGTCATTCACACACACACACACACACACACACACACACACACACACACGTGGCACGAACTCTGATATACAGAAACCCAAACAAAAAAAAAATTCTGTGAAAGAAAATCACAGCACAAGAACAGGAAATAAACTATCATGCAGCACAATCTGTAGCTACAAGTATGACTGACTCTCTCAGCTGTTCAAATCTATGTGAATTTTGCTACATGAACTAACTATCATGAATCCTGAACTGAAAAAAATAATGATTTCTGTACATTTTCTGTGTATTAATATTTCTGATTATTTCATCAAGCGTCACCTGGAGCTGTTAAAGGAAGTGACACTAATACAGTTCCAGAAAACTTAAATTCCCACAAAAATATGGGAACATGAACAAGTACAGCCTGTCTGTACATCTAAACATGAGGGTTGATGTAAATGTTTATAATGGACCAACACTTAATTGCCTTTGTATCAGGTAAATACAGCATACAAGTACTCTTTGCACTTACACAATCATGACTGTAGTTCCTTGGCACAATTTCAATCACCATCTGCATCATCAGAATCTTGTACGTAAATTTGTAGAATATAAACAAAAACTTTGAAAGCGTAAATGAAAACTCTGGCAGCGCATTCGTAAACCATGATTAACAAAAAGGAAGCTTAGAAAACTGTTAACAAAGAATGCTGTTAATTTGAAGACTATGTTAAATTCTTGTCACGGAGTTCAGTTTTCAGTTTCAGTGTTCTTCTTGCTCACTGTATATTTTTGTTCATTTTTTTTTCTTGAAAAGTTACATTTAATACTTTTGGCACAAATTTAATTCCATACTTTTCTTATCCTGTGCATGTCTCTAACTTTATCTCCAAGTTCCTTAGTTAGCATGCTCCTTGGTCTTAATTTTCAGAGTTTACTTCCGATTCACAGTCTGACAACTGGCACTTGGGGGTCTTTTATCCAGAAAATGTGAACCTTTTTTAATGATTCATTGGTAATAGCCAATTTTAAGCCAAGTGTGTCTTTGTTATGTCTTTCATCTGTATAAACTTGGAGCTTCCACAGCACACTGGTTGAATACTTATGAAAAATAAAATTTTTCACCTTTTATTATTTCTTTTAAAGATAATGCTGACAAATGATGTATTTTGACTCTGAAAACACACACACACACACACACACACACACACACACACACAAAATCAAATGACTGCATTTATCATGTTGAATACATCTTAGATTTACTGACTAATAAAAAAAGCAAGCTTTAATTAAAATTTTTACATTTTCCTAAAAGTTCAATGTTCCTCTATCAAACAGAGATGAAATCTTCTAAAAAGATAAGTTCTTCTGGTAGTGCTTACAGTCTACAGTATATTTCAGCAACTTGTCATTTCAAAATGAAATGACAAGAAAAAAAGAATCTCTGGCTTTCTTCAATACTGCTCTGTATGAAACAAAGAATTTGTGTGTGTGTGTGTGTGTGTGTGTGTCCCCATTTCTCCTGTCTGGGCACAGAGGTTTAATCTTAGTGGCAGAATCAGTTTCAACTTTCTCCTAGTAGTCTTAGACAAACACTTGGTTGAGGGAAGAAGGATGAATTTCTGAATACAGTAGACTCTGGAGTAGACGCTGCACCGTAGCTCTCCGACCCTGAGTCTGCTTCCACATCACCAGGGCTGCCAGCACCTGACTGTGACTGCTGAGTGGATGATCTGCACGGCAGCGGGTGATCTCTACCGATGTCAAACCCAAGTCCAGCAGCACCATCTCCCACTCCAAGCCGAGCCGAGCTGCAAGCCTATTCAGCTGCTGATCAGATGGAACCATTTGAAGGATGTGTTTGGGAATGGCCCACTGAGCTAAACAGAGAGAGAACATTACTTTACCTACATCCCCAAACTGTATGTCTAGTTTTAAACATTCAAATCTAATCCAAAATGCTATTAATTTCAACATTTAATTTCGACTGAGCCCGTACCACTACAAACTTTTTGTGAATAGGAAAAAAAAAGCGAACCAATATAATACAAAAAAATAAAAATAGAGAAAATGGACCAGTCCAGCAAAACCACAAAAATAGAAGACATGTATATTTACACCTCTGCAAATTTCTAACTAACTACCACTGAATTGAAGTTGCAATAAAATTCTCAAATTTACAGTGGCCTGACTGCAGTGCTGATGCCATTTCTGAGCAGTACCGCATATCTATTCTTCTTTTGCTCAAAACACTTTAGATATTATTTTTGTTTGAACATCAGAGATTGAAAAAAAAAGAAAGTTCACATCCCCAGTTTGTTTTGTACAACTGCTCCAAGCAGAAAAACAAGGCTGCTATGACAAAAGTCAGCAAGTATTCACAAATGGCATCAATATTTATTTACTGATGTAATATTTCAAACAGCATGGAAGGAGAGCCTCCTGAACTATAGAAAATCTCTGCAAGATCAGTCTGTTTCTCCACCCTAATTGAAGATAAGAAAAATGATCCTAGATTTTTATTCAATACTGTAGCAAAATTAACTAGGGATAAAACCACCACAGAAAATTGCACATAATCATTATATATCAGCGATGATTACATGAATTTGCTCACTCGCAAAATTGAAAATATTACACAATAAAAATTCAGACTATTAATTTAAAACCAGACAGTCTTATAACTAACCCTGTAGATAATAATATAACAATATCAGATCAACGATTAGAATGTTTTACTCCCCTTACAGAGACCGAACTAATTTCATTAATTTCTTCAGCAAAATCATCAACTTGTATACTAGATCCCTTACCTACATGTTTCTTTAAACAGATTATTCCAGAAGTAATCAAACCCCTTCTAAAAATAATAAATTCTTCCCTTAGCACTGGCTGTGTACCTAAATAATTCAAACCCCTGATTAAAAAAACCTGACCTCCACCCCTGTCAACTGTCCAGCTATAGGCCAATATCAAATCTCCCCTTCATCTCCAAGATCTTAGAATTTTTTTTTTTTTAGCACAACAGCTATCCTCGTACCTACATAGAACATTCATGAAATGTATCAGTCAGGATTTAGGCCTCATCATAGCACAGAGACAGCGCTGGTTAAAGTGGTAAATGACCTACTACTGGCCTCTGATCAGGGTTGTGTCTCC
>JANDJT010000041.1:27983313-27993344 GCA_024331685.1 Stegophilus panzeri
GCCTATAACTGTTGTAGAATGACAACCACTGGTCTAGTGTATGAATTTTAGAAAGGTAGTATCGTCTCAAATGGAACACATTAGTTTTTTTACTAACCGGAAGTATAAGCCGCTTCCTAGTCAGTGGCACATGACGTCATACGCACATAATGTGATGCCGCTAGCTTTAGCAGATACCCAGAGTCACCGACAATGACTTTCTTCAGCTTACCGTTTGTCACCGTTACCTTTTATTCCCAACATGACCTCAGACACCATCAGACGGCGGCGTTATTGTCAAGTGACTGAGGAAGAAAATGTGCGACCTCCAAGTCCTTTAAGGCAGGGGGGAATTTTATATAAAACACCCTGAAGATGATCAAACTTTACAAAGCAAAGTTTGTGTAGCACGTAAGCACGACAGTGATGCATGAGCACAAACTTATGTTCATATCCAAAATGCTCCACTGTGTTCAAGGGGTTGGGGAAACTGGTGTGAGTTACTTAAAAGGTTTAGTTTAATTTAAGTTTAGTCATTATATATTGTATTTGCTTGTAGCACTATGCTTGTAGTGTAACTTCTGTCGTTTATTATAACGGAAGTGATCTATTAGTAACGAGGCCGTGTTGCTCCTCACTTGCGGTGTAGACGCGGTGATAAACAGTGGGAGCGCAAGTAAGACCGTTAATGTCATTCAAACACTATAATCAAAAGTCAAACAATATGTCTAAAGACAGTGAGTAACAGAAACCATAAGGTACAGTCAAAGGGAGTCTTGATTATTAATTTAGGATTGTAGTTATATATATTAGTATAACATAACACTAATATAAGTATTTATGCATTACTGTTTATCGTTACAAAACAAGCAGATGAATAATATATATTCTGGTGTGTGTATTTAAATAAATGATGGCACTGAAAGTACGCCCCCCCCCCCATCCGATTAATAGAAGAAAAAAAAATTGGCCAACTAATCGATTATGCAAATAATCGTTAGTTGCAGCCCTAGTTTAATGTCAAGCCCTGCTGTGGAAATGGTTAATTTAATTATTTCTGAAGACCTCTTCAAAACTGCACAGTACTGTATAGCTACAGGATCTTTTAAGATAATTACTTTTTATAGTCATATAATGGATTTTGATTGTTTAAAATTGTTGCCTGTTGCTATATCTTATGTAGTTCAAGTTAAAAGACTCAGAAAACTCAGTTAAAGCATGCATGCAGCATGATGAAGTATATTCTGCCCTTACACAGTTTGATGTGGTAGGAGAGGAGCCCAGTACTCACAGTGTGGAGATGAAAGGTGATCCAGCTGAAGTAAGTCTTATTTTCATATAATTTAAACTAAGAGGTGTGTGTGGGTATGTTTTTATATATATAAGTGTATGTATGTATGTATGTAATACATATAATACATATAATACATAATCTATTTATTTCGGTGCTGGTCTGTATCCAGAAAGTGTGTGTGCGCTGCACATGAGAAAATGTGCAGCTTAGGTCAGTTGTTGCTGGTTCTCACAAGTTAATCTGGTATTGTTCACATGTATACCTTTTTATAAGGCAGTTATAAGTAACATGTATATATTATGCACATGATGAAAAGTACTTCTTCTCAGGTAAAGTCTTGGGTTTATGTTTGCATCTTACCTCTGCTATGTTCCTTCAGCCAGTGAAGATTGTTCGGCTCCCCCCTGAGTCTCTGATTCCTGCAGAGGCACATGAAAAGCAAAAGTATTCGCTCCTCAGGTAAAGACCAACTACAAGGCATCCATTTGTTGACTTTAGGTAGGGAGTTCTGCTGGACTTGGGATCCATTTCACTGGACAAGCAGTAGAAGCAAAAAAGAGTCAGGCTAAACAATATTTATTTCAAAAATTCCACTGGCTAGACTAAGGGGAAAACACACTATTATGTATGCATAGAGAATGCTTAATAAAGATTATATTGTGGTTTCATTCATTTTGGGCGCTGTTTAACAAAACAAGCTCAATCTTCAAAAATCTAGTTTGTTGTGCTTAATTTGTGCAGCCTATCTGAGGGAATATAAACAAAGCACTTAATAATGCAGAAATAAACAGTAATTCAGATCCTTTGAAAAGTTTGTGTTTGTTCCAGTATTAAGGGAGAGGTTCTTGGCAGCTGTAAAGATTTTCGGATCAATAACTTCACCCCAGACACGTTGGGAATCATGCGCCTGGGTCTTGGTTCCTCTTGTGTTCAATTCCACAGAGAGGCTTCAGGTAATGGACACACAGGTAATGGTCTCTGTTATGTCCATACAGTGTACAGTGGGTCATATGAGCAGTGAGGAAGAATGAGCTGTAGTATTCGCTTGGTCTGGCTCAGTAGACCCTCTAGCATTGCTCTGCTACAAGAGTACCTGACTTTTATATTCAGTAGTTTCCTATTTTTTTGTTGATTACCCGGATTTTATTTTGGTGTCTAGGACAGGACAGGGCAGAGGCTGTTGGTGCTGTTGATCATTATGCGAATGATGATTATGATGATTGCCATGGTGGTGAGGAGATTGCTCATCTGATAGACAATGATATGGAGGTGGAACCAGAGTCTGACAAGCATGTTGAGAAACATCAGGTACCAACAAATTTTGGTTTATGAACTAAATAGCTTGTGTGTGTGTGTGTGTGTGTGTGTGTGTGTGTGTGTGTGTGTTAAAGCCGCAGTACTGAACTCCTGCCTCTCTATCGCCATGGGTTGTGTTTTGGCACTGAGGTATGGGTCGTATATTAGCTCCAATACTTGACAACAGAGGTTGGGGCAGATATGGTATTCTTGGAGTAGAAGTGAGTTGCTCTTGCTCATAGCTCGCAGAAAACAAGTGCTATTTACTACATTGACCATAGCAAAACAACAACCACAACAAAAAATAGGAAACTCGATGCCTAGCTGAATCAAGCTCACAAGTGCGCTAATGTTAGCTAGCTCCCTATTGAGCCACTGAAATATCTTACCTGTTCTGCAGGAAAAAGTCATCTCTGCATCAGTCTTCAATCCCTTCAGATCTTGGAGTTTTCGTCACCTCTCAAAAGCCATGCCGATATTTATTTATTTATTTCTCGTTTTATCACGGGCTCTGTGCATTCCCTTTTTGACTGCAAGCTCTCCGCAGTTCGAGATTTCTTGGTTTTGATAACGGCTGATTCCCCAGATGTCTGTGGTGATGATGATGCGTTTAGAATATCCAGATTAAAGCAGACATCTAAATAAGTTAAAATTTTAAGCAACTCTTTAAGGATGAGCTACAAACACTCCACCATCCTCAGCACCCATGCACATGATATAGTAGCCTGCTCTTCTTTCTGTTTATGGACGTGACTTAACCACGCAAAGGCATGGTGACCTCAAAGGCCACGCAAATGACTGTTGTTTCCTGCAAAATCCGACTGGACAGCTCAAATTATAAATCATTATTGTAAGCTTACCATTGCAAATCAGGGTATGGTAAGGAGACAGTTTTGAACTTGATACTGCAGCTTTAACAAAGCAACAAATACTGTATTTGTTGAGTTTTTCTGCATTAACTAGTTTTCTCATTCCTACACATAGTAGGCCAAATCACTGGCCAAACTTGTACTGTTCTGAAGGCAATCAATTGCTCTTCCTCACTTTATTTCCTTTACATTTTTTCTCACTGATGTCAATGGAGATGTCCTTACTTGCTTTTCAACATCATCAGTCTGAACATCATTGGACATGTACATCACTTGAAAGTTAAAAGGTGATGGCCTTAGAAAGTTAAATATTTTAGTACGTTTTTGCCTTTAGAGTCTATTTCATCACCTGACTTTTAATATGGGCATGCTTTATGAGAATTAAACTGATCCAAGGATTTTTAATTCTTAACTATTGTTTGTTTGTTTGTTTGTTTGTTTATTTATTTATTTATTGTATTATTGTTAATTGTTTTTTATTACTTTTATAGCTATTATTTTAAATTGTAATTGTTAATTTATTTGCTGTTATTACCTCTTTCTGTTATTTCTTTGTGGATATTTATGTGAAAGTGGAGAGTTTAGACCACTGGAATAATTAGCAGTTAGGAGTAGGAAACACCTGCGTATGTGCTCAGTTCTTCTGAGTGGATTTAAATAGTTGATACATTGATCATGTTGAGAGACGTCCTGACAGGCTGAAGGACTGAAGGAAGGAGTCAAGGAGACATTATACTCTAGTTGAAAGTTGGGAATCACCCTGTAATTCAGGGTTGTCTTGAATTTCCTTTAGGGCCTCAGTGTGAAGAGAATGCTGCGTGAGAGGCCTACAGTGCGTCCGGTTGCTGAAGAGCCTAAGCAGCTACAGGTAAGAAGTTGGCAAACTGCAGGATCTGCAGAGAGCCCAAACTAATCATGTTTATATTTCTTAAACTTATATTTACATTACACTAACTGAATTAAAATAAGGTATAGTTTAAACCAGGTCCAGTTTGTCCAGATGGGAAACAAATAGTGTAAATAAATAATAGATTGCGTGAGTGCAACATTTACACTGGTTTATTTCAGAGAATTGCTTTGATATTGAAAACTTATTCTTAATTTCTTTTTTATTTCACATCATAGCAAGACCACATGTTCTAACCTGGAACATTTTAACGTTCTTAACAATGGGCAAATCTTATTTCTAAAATGGCTTGGGCATCCATGGTACAGATAAGTTCCTTAAAGAAGATTCAAGACGCAAATCAGCAAACTGAACATATAGAACGAGAGATTGCAATATCTGGTTTTGATGATATAGCCTGTTTCTGAACAGTGTACATGTAGTGTATGATGATTTTTTTAAATTAATTTTTAAAAGAAATTGTTGTTTAAGGATATAAATAGGCTGCATAGGTTATCACAATGGATGATATCGACTATCCAGTTACATTATTGTAAACACTTTAATAGCACATAAATGTTATGATGCATACATGTAATTGTTTCAGGAAACTGTGGATCCTTGGAAATGGCATGACCCCTATGTACATATAGGAGAAGATAAACCTCTAAAAACAGGTGAAAAAGATTCTTTCTGTTGAAGTGTCTGCGTATTTTTCTCAAATATTTGTAATGTGGTACATTTCGCATTTCTGACTCGCTTAACGGTTTTGCAGATTAATCGGCACAGGTAACCGATTACTGGCAAAAATCCACACCGATAGTTTTTCCCGGAGCGGCTGAGAAGCGTCCACTGTCATTTTACAGTACACAAAAGAAATAAAAGGAAGCACTGAAGCCTGGTGGTGTTTATTAGGAGTGTTATTTTTTGGTTCAGTTTAGATGTATATATTTTATTTACTTCAATATGTATTAATGAAAGGAGATATATATTAAAAAAATAAAAATGTGTGTGTCATTCAGTATCAATATTAAAAACTGTCGGTTGATTAGTCAGTTGTCGGCAGGTACTGCACAACTTAATTATCGGTATGTGTAAAATCCACTATCAGTCGACCTCTACTCTGAACTGCTGTATATGAAAGTTTCTTTCTTCTCTCTAGGGAGGTGCTACAACGTGCCTGCTGGCCTAGATGAATCAGGCAAAAGGAAAAGGAAAGGCAACTCAAAAATACAGGACTTCTGGGGATGGTGCACAAGTGCTTGTAAGTCTGTGTTTAATAGGACATCTGAATTTTTTTTTTTCTAGAGTGTCATTACTGTCCGAATCCCAACTATGGCTGCATGATATGGAGGAAAAAATATGATGCATGAAAAATTTGTAGGGTCATGCAATAAATTAGAGATTAACATGTACAGTGTATTTATAAATTGCCAACCCAAACTCCCAATGCTCATACTGAATGTAATAACAATAATAAACTATATTTTTATATAGTGCCTTTTAAAGCAGCTTCTCAAGGCACTTTACACAATAAGAAAATACAAAAAAAAAAAAATTACACAGATGTTTGGATGTAGCTAAGTATTAAACCCTATATGACACATCATTAGTCTGACAATTATCCAAACATGTATTGGAACATCAAGGCCAATTCTTCTTCTTCTTTTTTTTTAAATTTTTTTTATTTTATTTATTTATTTATTTAGATAATCGATCAGAATTTCAGCTTTCTTTCCCAGATATTTAGAACATGGCACTGTTTGGTGACAGACCACCAAATTTTATAGGAATATAGGAACAGATAGTCTTGGTCAGTAACACTTAATTTTTGGTTGCATATCCCTTGCTTACAGTAATTGCATGAAGCCTGCGACCCACTGACGTCACCAAACTGCTGCATTCCTCATTTGTGACTCTTTTTCCAGGCTTGTAGCACAGCTTTGTCCAGTTGTTTGTTTCAAGGGTTTTCTCCCTTCAGTCTCCTTTTCAGGAGGTGAAATGCTGATCAGTTGGATTAAGGTCTGGTGATTGACTTGGCCAGTCTAAAACCACTTTTGCCCCTTCCACTTTTTACTCCTAATGATGACCTTTGTTGAGTTGGCAATGTGTTTTAGGTCATTGTCTTGCTGCAAGTTTCTCCCAATAAGACTGGACAGAATGTTTCTGTTGACTTCTGAATTCATTCTGCTACTACCATCATCAATAAAGATTAGTGAGCCTGTTCTACTCGCCATGACACTACCTCCACCATGCCTGACCAGAGGAACTCGTATGTTTTGGATCATGAACAGATCCTATCTTTCTCACCTTTCCATCACTTTGGTAGTGGTTAATCTAGGTTCAAGAAGTTTTGTGCCTATCTCTGTATTTCTTTGTGAATTCCAAACTCGCTTTGATTCTTACTGCTGATGAATGGTTTGCATCTTGTTGTATGGCCTCTATATTTCTGCTTTTGAAGTCTTCTTTGAACTGTGGATTGTGAAACCTTCACCCCTGCCCTGTGGAGGTTGTTGATGGTGTCACTAACTGTTGTTTTTGGGTTTTTCTTCACAACTGTCTCAATATTTGTCAGCAGCTGCTGCTGTTTTCCTTGGCTGACCTGTCTGATGTCTGGTTGTTAGTACACCAGTGGTTTCTTTCCTTTTTAGGACATTCCATATTGTTGAATTGGCTATGTCCAATGATTGTGCAATGGCTCTGATAGATTTTTCTCTCTTTTCTCAGCTTGGAAATGGCTTGCATTTCTCCCTCTAGTCTTCATATTGGTTTATCCTTTTTAACAACAAATGCAGTCTTCACAGGTGAAATCCAGGTTTCAAACCAAGATTAGACATTCAGAGCTATTAACTGTTTAAACTGTCAATCTAACAGGGTACACAGTGGCAGCAATAAACACTTGTCGTGCTCCAATATTTTAGATCGCTTGAAAAGTTGGTGGGTTTAAACAACAGGTCCCATGTTGTTTAACAAGTCTGATATAAATATCAGGAAATGAAAGCTGTAATTCTGATCTATTGCCTCATATTCCTCTTTTGATCTGAAACCCAAATGTACAAATGCATCGCAAAAACAAAAGAACTGGTCTTGCTGTTCCAATACTTTCAGAGGGCACTGGATATTTTACAGGTAGTAAGCCTTTTTTAATATGGCATTGTGTATTATGGGTTTAACATGAATTAAAATAGTATACCAGCCAATTGTTGCCAAAATTAATTCAAAATTCACATTCACTGTCATCCACTGCTTCATCTTGATGTAAGAATTCGTTTGTGAATGGGTTTTAAGAAAGAAAATATTAGATCATTTTCATTTGTATTTCTCACAACACAGAGAAATTTTAAATCACTTTAAAAAGGACTGGAACTAATTAATTTGTCATTTCTTCATGCTAAAAACTAGTGTGTGTGTGTGGACTATATGGTCAAAGGTTTGTGGACACTTGACCATCACACCCATATGTTGGAAGCACACAGTTGTATAGAATTTCTTTGTGTGCTGTAGCTTTAGTTTCTCTTCACTGGAACTAAGAGGCCCAAACCAGTTCCAACATGATGATGCCCCTGTTGCACAAAGCAAGCTCCTTGAAGGCATGGTGTGTTATGGTTGGGGTGGAAGAACTTGAGTGTCCTGCATAGAGCCCTGATCTCAACCCCACTGAACACCTTTGGGATGAACTGGACCTGGACCCTCATAACACTTCAATGCTTGACCTCACCAATGCTCTTGTAGCTGAATGAATACACATCCCCACAGCCACACTCCAAACTCTAGTGGAAAGCCTTCGCAGAAGAGTGGAGCTGCTTATAACAGCAAAGGGAGCCTAAATCGGGAATGGGATGTTCAACACGTATGGGTGTAATGGTCAGGTGTCCACAAACTTTTGGCCATATAGTGTAGCAGTATATATTGTGCTGTGGCTGTGTGCTTTTGAGAGATTAAACTATCTAATGCTTTTAATGTTTCCACTTCTCTTTTCCTGTAGATGAGAGCATGGACCGCAAGCTTAAGCATGGACCTTTTTATCCTGGTAAATTTTCTGAACAACATGTACAACTGCTCTCTACAGTCTGTTTGGCTTGAATGATCATATTGCATTTTTCCTTTATAGAATTCAACTACATCTACCTGGGCAAGATGGGTCAGCGGCTTAAATTGCGGAAGAAGATTCTAAGAAAAACGGTATACTTGTAGTATTAGAATGTCCTGTGGATAATGCATTTGTCTTTATGAAAATTGTACTTTGGAATGTGTACATGTTTGTTCGACATGTATAATCCTATGTCTGTTACAGGGTGTGTATCTATCTGATGACGTGCTGAGAAGAACTTACTTGGAGCCAGAGAATCAAGAGGACAAAGATGAGGTGGTCCGACATCCAGACTTGGATGGTGAGAGAAACAAGCATGTACATATACAGCTTCGTAAAACAGATCAGTTAGATTTGCCCTGGAGTTAATAATAAATGACGGTTTTTTTTTTTTTTTTTTTTTTTTTTTTTTTTTTTTTTTGTCCATTTCATAAATGAGATTTCTTTTATCCAGGTGATAACTTCTCAGATCATGAAAATGAGAATTTGCTTGAAGATCATGCACCTGGAGACATTATTAGTGAACATGATCCAATTTTCACTGGTAATGTATACAGGTTCAGTCTAGTTCTCATAAGCATGAATGCTTGTTTTTTAGAACTATGAAATGTTCATCTTTCCTCTTTGTTCCTAGACTCACAGATGGGACGGATTAATTATGAGGACTTGGTCAAAAAGAGTGTGGTATGCATAGCCTTGTAATACTTAAGAGATTTCTTCCGGATTGGTCCATGTTCAGGGTTCTCATGACTAATTGAGTGGTTTAATTCATTTTATGCAACTGTTAATCTGTTGGAGGGCCAAGCAGTGATGAAGGTTACTGTTCAAACCTAACTGTTTAGCCAGATTAAACAGCCATTTACTTTGCTATTAAATTAAGAGTTGGAGTTATGTTTTGCTCCAGGGATACAGCTCAGATTATATTCCCTGGACCGTTGTGATGCTGACTAAGTAGTACATGCATGTGTGCTTCTGACTGTGTCCTCTCTGGCCATAGGAGTTGTTCCTAGCCAACTCCCAGAAGTACGCTCAGGAGACCGCTCTGTCTCGCAGGGTAAAGGAGTGGGAGGACGAGATCAACCCTCGGCTCTTGGCTCAGGTAATGAATGAACTGTGTAGGGAGAACTCGTACTTTCATACCTACTGGCATTGGGGTGAGGTTCATCAGGATCACACAGTGGGACTGTATGTATTAGGTTTGCCATGGTATACGGTTATACCGGCTATGATTAATATAATTTTATACCGGTTTAAAGGGGGAAACCTTATGAATGACACTTACTTGATGACAAAAGTTCCTATATCAATATCCTAACGAATAGAACAGCCTTAAATAATGTATAGTCGCCTAATGAAATTTACGCATTGAATTAACGCATTGAAAGTTAATTACCGACTCGTCAAAACTACACAGGCAGCATAGCACGCGCGCTGATGGAGGACATTAGGTTTAACTGACAGGAACAACTGTGTGAGGTCAGAGGGGCAGCACAAAGTATGTAAAATATTAAACAGAACTCTGTGAAGCTACAGGGCTCCAGATGGCGACTAAAATGGTCGCCAATGCGACTAACTTTTTAATTTTGCGACCATGTTTTTTCTGCCAGTCGCCAGTGG
>JANDJT010000041.1:27994891-28005331 GCA_024331685.1 Stegophilus panzeri
AATTAATTTGTCATGGCTCACACTATGTTCCTAAATTCTGTCATAATTGACAAGCTCAAGTTTTCTCATGCCTACTTCTGCGTTATATTATAGCACATTAACTTTACCATCTCTAAAAAAAAAAAAATAATAATAATAAACTTCAACTGTGCTCCTAAATTTTTGTAATCAGGAGCACAAGTACTCCTAAAAAATTGTTACCTTAGCCCTGTATTACTGGTTTGAACATGGGTTATCATACTGGTGTGAAAATTATATCGTCGCAAGTCTAGCGTGTAAGCTTTTTTCCTTTATCTGCAGTATATCTTGCCATTTTGACTCTTGTGTTCTGTTTACTACTTAGCAATAAAGTCCATGTTGACGTAGACTACTGGTTCCAAACCCTAGGCCTGGAGTACCCCTTTTCATGCACTTTAGTGTTTTCCCCGCACTAACATGCCTGATCCAACTAATCAGCTAATTAACAGTTCGTCCTGAGTTGAAGTGTGTTTGCGTTAGAGCAGGGAAAACACTAACATGCACAGAACCAGGGAACCTGTGCTCTATACCACCGTTAGGATCTACTGTTATGCAGTTGTATTTTACTGTATTTAAAATATTATTGGAGAAGTATTTTACATAACTAATCTAAAAATCTTTATGTAGTTATGTAAACAGTATTTATGGAAATCCAAAAATCCAATTGCTTGCGTAGGATTCGTCTTAAAGGCTCACATGTAAAAGTATAAATGTAACAGGTACAGTGGTGCCTGAAAGTTTATGAACCCTTTTAGAATTTTCTATATTTCTGCATAAGTGTGACCTAAATCATCAGATTTTCACACAAGTCCTAAACGTAGACAAAGAGAACCCAATTAAACTGATGAGACAAAAATATTACACAATCTGTCTGACTGTGGATTGGTGGAGCCCAAACTCTTTAGAGATGGTTTTGTAACCTTTTCTAGTCTGATGAGCATCAACAACTCTTATCCTGAGGTCCTCAGAAATCTCCTTTGTTCATGCCACGATACACTACCACAAATATGTGTTGAAGATCAGACCTTAATAGATCCCTGTTCTTTAAATAAAACCGGGTGCTCCCTCACACCATCATCCTATTGATTGAAAACACCGGACTCTAATCACAGATATGCATTATTGGATCATTTTTCTCAATAAATAAATGACCAAGTATAATATTTTTGTCTCATTAGTTTAATTGGGTTGTCTTTGTTTACTTTTAGGACTTGGGTGAAAATCTAATGATGATTTAGGTCATGTGTGTGCAGAGATGTAGGACATTCTAAAGGGTTCACAAACTTTCAAGCACCATTGTATAAATGCATACGAGAGAGAGAACATGTACTTTTATTTGTGCAAATGCTGATAATTTTTTTTTTTACATTTTCTAATTTTTTTTACATTTTCTATTTCATTTTTATTTCACGGTTCAGGACTAAATGACCTGAAAAAAAATCTGTTTTAATAAATCTTGATAATATGATAAAATCATGTTAAATTGAGGAAGTTTCCCTGTTGTTAAAATCACCTTTAGTGTTTAATTTCTTGTTTTAAAAAATGTAATGCATTCAGCTGATTCAGTCGGTGGTGCTCTCTGTTGTCTAGGAGGACCGTGTGGTTTTTGACATTCATGACTATGGAGATCAGATTGTCCATGCACTTGGTGCTGTTGGGATGAGACGATCGTTTACATCGCTTGTCAAAGGCATGGAAAACACAGAAGCCTGTAGATACATGCTGGCTTCTCTTCAGCTGGTTAGTACATGTGTGCACACACACACACACACACACACACACACACACACTCTCACTATGTTCATTAGATGAGGCTGATTCCAGTTTAGTATGTGAAAAGATTATAAAAGTGAGACATACTGATATTAATGTTTCAACATGGAATAAGTGGTTTGATTAGTTTTGGGGGGCCTCATCCATCTATCTGAGAACTAAGAGGGACAAGTAACAACACACTACTTCTCAGAATTTTTAGCTAATTTAAACTAGATTAAATTACTAATTCATTATTTAAAAATATTATTTAAATTGCTGTGTAGTTGGAGCTCTGCATAGACATCTGTAAAAACTCACTGTAGTAATACTGACTCTTACCTTTTTTAATTAAGGTGCTTGGGTACCATACACTTGCACAAACATCTCTCAAAGTTTCTCACACTACAAAATCCTTTTTCTCGAGGATTTAAGAGGATTTAATTTTAATTATTTATGCAGTAAATTAATTTTAGAATCATTTTTATTCATTTACCTGAAGTAACTAGCTTGTCACTTCCCAGTGACTTAAAGGGGGAAAAACACAGGTACAGGTAGTACTGATTAAACTGCAAACCCTACTTAAAATAAAATACTGTGGTTCTGAATGTGATGGTTACTGAGTTTATTGTGATGCCTTGAACAGTGACAAAAGGAGAGTACGGGACTTAGGAAAATATCATACTGGAATGAAAATTTATTATTTATTTTTTTTCCCCAATCACAGGTGCAAGAATTAAATGAAACACTGCTCAGTTTGTGTGAAAACTTGTGCCTTGAAACATGCCTGGAATATGGCACAACCTCACCTACTGTATTTAAAAAGCACAGTTTATTGTGTTTAATAAGTATTTAATATCATGCCCTTTTATGAACATCTTATTGATGGCCATTAATCTTTTTGACAAAATATAATGATTAGACAAATACAATATACAGTATATCCTTGTTTTTGTTCTGGAAAAATATTATGCTAATCAAATTAGCCTACCTGAATTAGCCACATTTCCAGCTTCGTACTATGTGTAATCTCAGTTTGGTGTTGATGGTGTCTAATGGGGTCTAGTCTTTGTCAGCAGACACTCAATCCTCTCCAGCATGTCTGGGATTGGGTTAGTTAAAACTGTAATCTGATTTATTCTGAAACCAACAACGCTGCAGGTACCTGATTCAGCTACTTTAAATCTGGATACAAAATTCAGTTTAAAATTTTTTTAAGCCCTCTTTCTGGGGGGGGGGGGACAGGACCTCCCAGATGTGTGTTGACCACAACTTCAAAGAAGCAGCTCTGACTCAGTTTCTTGTACAGTTATGAACTGATCCTTCATGTTTGTCAATCATGTGACACCATTCATATGTAACTGATATTGTAATTGAATTTGGGTAAGAAAGCCCTGCAAGTAAAAGTTTGCGATTTTGTGTGTCTCTGTCTCCCCCTGTTCGTGTCTCCCCTTCAGGCCAATGACTACACAGTAGAGATCGATAAGAGCCCTGGACTTGATGAGAGCATAGACACCGTTCACCTGACGTTACTAACCAAACAGAGGGCACACGAACGCCTCAAAATCTACAGCGCCCCCCTGGAGCTTGACCTTCCCTGACCTTTCACAAGTCTTCATCTTGGCTCATGGCCTGAATAACACTGCAAAAGGACATTTATATACATAATCTGGAACATACAAGCAATTCCATTTGGTCCTTCTGTGTGAATTTATTCAGCCAATAACTATATTAAAGTGCATACCAATATAACATTTTTAAAGTCAGGCTTAAGTGCAGTGTTGAGGAAATATAGTAACTTGTGTATGAGATGTTCATTATGCACGTCTGTATTTTAATGTCATTTGTGTCACTGTCTAATGGCTCTGTGTATTACTATCTTTTTTTTAATGCTTTAAAGTGCACCTGTGCGCTTAAACCTTTGACTTGTGCTATATTACATTTATACTGATTATACATTTTAGATGTTTCTCTCTCTTATCAAAAAAAGGTGATAAAGAACATGCATCATTTCCTGAAAATGTAGAATTACTTTTTTTTTATTATTCATCTTGTTTTGGATCACAGGATATAACAATAAAAAAATAAATAAAATAAGACCAGCATAAATATTTAAGTTGATCAGTGGCACATTTTAACAATGTCATATATTTAAATTTAATTTATATTCAGCCTGTTTCTATTTACTGCTTATTTACTCAGTACCTAGTCCATCTCTCATATCCAGGTACACTTTAGTTTGCAATATGTAATCAAATCTTCCTATATCACACTTAATGCTGGTCAGGGAATAGCGTCACATAATTCTTCATGTGCTGACGAATGCTTTCAGCAACCTGCATGGCATTTTTCATTCGGTTGTAATAGTCCAGGAAAAGGCCATCCGGATTAATGAGATATATAAGGATGGTGTGGTCCACGATATAATCTCCATCTTCGTCCTTGGGTCCAGCACTCGCATAAACCCGGTAAGCCCGTCCAGCTTCCTTCACCTCCTCAGGTGTGCCCGTCAATCCGATCAGCCGTGGGTGAAAATCTCTGATGTACTTGGCCATGGCAGCCACATCATCTCTTTCAGGATCAACGGTTATAAACAGAGGTTGCACATGGGGCAGGTTTGACTCATCCAGCAGCTTTACCACACTGCTCATCTTTTCCAGTTCATCAGGGCAGATATCAGGGCAGTGCGTGAAGCCGAAGTACATGAGCACCCATTGCCCCAAGAAGTCCTTTTTGGTCCGTCGCTGACCGGTGTGGTCCAGCAAGCAGAAGTCTCCTTGGCCTATGGCCACTTTCCTCAACTGCTCTATCCGCTGCACCTGTAGCTTCTGCTGCTTTTCCTCATGTACATACCACCAGGTACCAATTATAGCACCTCCAACAAGTAATGTCATGGCCAGTCGTGTTCGGAGCTTTATCCTGGCTGAGAAACTAGACTTTGGAGGTTGGGTATTGTCCTGAGAAAATGTAGCTCGCTGCTGCTCAAATGATTGTGGCAGAAGAGCTCCAGAAGGAGGACTCTTGAAATGTGCATGTTTCATATTTTGACACTTATTCGTGTGTAGTGTGTAACAGCTATACACCCTCGGTATATAACATAAGTCATAAGGGCATGGATTTTGGCTGGCATGTAGAGTGATTCTCAGCATGCACCACGTTGTCCTATAACCGGCAAGAGATCCAACACCAAGCATCTTCAGACCTGGAAAAGAAGGTGGGAAAAAAATCATACAAACGCTTTGTTTTATTTAAGCTCACCAATACTCAACGAAAAACACTTAATACTCAAGGACTGGGTTCCCAATTCAGTTCCTGGAATACCTCTACAATCAATCTTATCCACAAAAAGCCAGCATGGCTGCATATTTTCATTCCACGAGTCGCACCTGATTCCACCTGTTTCATCAGTTGAACTTTGCCTTTTTGGTTGGAATAAAAGCCTGCAGCCACACATGCCCTTCAACTTTTCAAGTTTTATCTGCTCCAAATACACCCAAGCCTGCATGCTAGTTAGCAAACCTGCCGTAAGTAGTACTCATGCAGCTTTGGAGCAGTGAAAACCTGAAACTGCAGTCACAATCCTGCTCAAACACTCCTGATTTAACTAATCAGCTAATTAGCAGTCCTTCCTGAGCTGAAGTGGGTGTCTTAGAGCAGGGAAAACATGAGCAGGACATGGTATTATAGGGCCAGGGGTGGAAAGCTGTTTGTTAATTCCCGGCTCATGGAGAACACCGTGCCCTGCTAATGTTAGTGTTTTTCCTGCTCTAAAACTAACTCAGCTCAGGGAGTTGAAGAGTTTGGACAACGGGATAAAATAAGCAGGGCTGGGAAAATGATACACGTGTTTACTAACCGAATAACTGAATGTCTTCCTACTCCTTACACCACGGTGACCTTTATTTACACCTCATATACATCCACTTCCGTTTACACACACCAGCATACGCGTACAGAATGATACTAAATAAAACTGTCAATGATTCAACGCTGTTTAACAACCTGAAAAGGCTATATAACGGCTAGATTAAATAAAAAAAAATATGAAGGGATTAAAGATGTTACTAGCCCTGTTGCCTCTCCTTTTCACATCAAGGGGCGGTCACACTACACTTCTCGTTCCACTGACTTCCATTCATACGCATGTGGATGCTGGAGACCGGAAACGCAAGATTCATGCGAAGAAGTTTTGCATTTCGCTGCGTTCCAAAGTTCAAATTTGGTGAACTCTGACCTGCGAATCCGTATCACGTGAAGACGTGTGACCAATAGAAGATCGAGACGTCATGGCGTGACCTCTTCAGAACGATTATAGCGGTGTTGCACCGGCCCGTTTGATACAACACAGCTTTAAAAGAATATAAACTCAACATCAAAAGAGAAATTGCCTAGATTGCCGCATACATGAACAGATGGAATATTTTAATATTGACACGTGATGCCATATATCCGGTTGCCGCCTATATAAAGTGGTGCAGGGATGACGTCATTTTGTATGCCAAAACCCGGAAACGAGTTAGCATTTTAGCTCTTCCGGTTTCATCGTCCCGAAGTCAATGGGTTTTGGTTAAAAGTCTGAAATAAGGTTTGTGCTGAACCTCAACTGAGAAAATCTGGTCAGCAAGTAATAAGTTTTTACTGCCAATATAAGATAAAGGAAATTAATTTAAAATACTGCACAGGTATTATCCATGTAATG
The DNA here is from genome assembly GCA_024331685.1 of Stegophilus panzeri. Classification (NCBI taxonomy): domain Eukaryota; kingdom Metazoa; phylum Chordata; class Actinopteri; order Siluriformes; family Trichomycteridae; genus Stegophilus; species Stegophilus panzeri. Next base: position 28,001,361 of record JANDJT010000041.1, read on the forward strand.
CTTTCCTTAATAAGTTTGAAAACACATCTCACCACAATGTTCTTGTTGTAATCTTGAATCTGAAAATCTCACACATTTAGTTTGTCATTGCAAATACTCGGAAGAATTTTGGACGCAGTTATCTATGATGATTTTTGATACATTCCACAAAATAATCAAAATAGGTGAGTCTATGATCCTCTTCTTGGACTGTAATACTGGCTCGATATAATTGATAACACATTTAAGGTTATAATTATTCTTTGGAGGTTTCATGTAGCGTACATAAAACTAAAGTACATTTATGACTCATTAAATTGAATTGCTAGAACTAAGAAGTGTATAAAAACATCTCGTACAAAAAAAAAAAAGTAATTTGTAGAATTTAATATTTTAATCTGTACAAGATAACAAGATCTGTTATATGTATCCTCCTATTTCTGTTTTAGTTTCTGTTTGATGTTAAATGTCATTGTATGTAGTTTTTTTTGTTGAATAAAAAAAGTTGAATAATAATAATAATAATAATAATAATAATAATAAAAGGTCTGTGGTGAACACAAGCTCAAAATATTTTCACGGTTTATTCTACAACATAAAATACACCAATAATATCCCACTCATGATTTTTTAAAAGCATTTACGTGTGTTGAAAAAGGCGGTTGCTAACAAGTTGCTAAATGGGACTACAGAGGTTGTCGGGGACATTAACGTCATCACGCCGAACAGGAAATAAAATTGCAGATAAACTGGTTCAAATATGCTGTGGACAATTCACCCCAAAAAATCTGGATGAAGATTCATCCACAGAATAAATCCATATTAAGGAAAAAAATATTTAAATCAAGTTTGGAAAAGTTGTCAGAAGCTTGGTGATGTTGAAGTCGAGCGACAGTGTAGTTCGTTTATAGCACGCGGTTAGGACTTGTTTTTCACTCAATGTTAGGGGATTTAACCAAACTTAATTTAAGTCTGGTTAAAATTTAACCAGACTTAACCAAACGCAAAGCTTTATTTCTTTTTTGTAAATAGAAATGCAGGGATGTCTATTTTTCACAAGAACTGCATTCAAACTTGAAAGACGAAACTTTTTGGTCCAATCAATGGAGGAGTAAAATTGTCTATTGTCATGTTTCCAGTAATTCTGCTGGTGTTATGATTTTATTTAATCAGTACTTTAATAAGACTGTACTTGAATCACATTGTTCAAATGAAGGCAGATGGTTAATCGTTGTTATCCAGTTTGGGGAACGCATTGTTATTCTAGCTAATATTTATTGCTTTAACAGATACAATCTTACTACTTGTCTCTACACAGATTTAACTTCCAAATTAATATCTTTAAAGCCTCATGAAACACTAAACTACATTTCCTGAGATTTTAACAGAGGTGTTCGTATCGCACATCATAAAAGACAATCTTAGCATCTGTTAATTTTAACTGTAGGAGAAAACTGGTTAATTTAGAGATTTTTTTCTGCTATTTTCGTCTTCCTGGTTTAAAATCTCATCCTGTCACTTTATTATTATTATTTTTTATTTTATTAATGCCAAGGTATCAAAAATACAGATACATAGCAAAATGTAAAAATTACATACAATGAAATGATAATGAAAGCAAAGCATCATTTATACACGTGTGTATATTCCATACATACATATACACGTACATACACACATAATACATAAAAAACCAGAAAACTTTACTGAAATTAATTAAAAAGGTGAAACAAGTTTACTGTCTTAAGAGCTTTAAGATTCTTAGATGATGAAATATTTTGGATGTACTGTTGGACTTCTCTTCTAAAAACAATGAATAAAGGATTTTGATGAGTGAATTTACTGCGGTGAATGTGAAATTTTGCAAGGAGCAATAATAGATTAATAATAAAGTATTCATTAAATTGAGCTTTTTGTACATCACAGAAGCCAAACAGTACATCCTTAAAAAACAAAGAGAAACCCGGAAGCACATTGCAGTTAATAAACCTAGAAAGTTTGACCCAAAATAGCTGCGTGTGAGGACAATCCCAGAAGATATGAAGAACAGTTTCATTAGGGGCCCCACAAAAAGAACAACTTGTGTCTATATCTAATGTAAACCTTAAAAAAAAAAAAAAAAAAAAAAAAACTTTAGCCGGGTAAAATTTGTGTAATAATTTGAATGAAATTTCTCTAACATTTTTTTCTCCACACTTTTTTCCAATCAATATGGTCAACCAAATTCTTCCAATATGACACCACATATGGAGTTGTTACAAGCTCCTTTTGAAAGAGAGATCTAATTCCATAATTATGTGATGAAGGATGTGACAAAAAGCACAGTTTGCCTACTGGGAACTCAAATGGGTCTAAAGAAATGGGTAAGGTATTAGATGATCTAACAGACTCCCTTAGAAGCATAACGACTCCTTTAGGAATATCGTCTATTACAATGGAAAATTCCTTGGGAGTTACTGGGAAATTAAATTTACATAAAAATTCTTCATAATTTAAAATAAGACCTTCTGAGTTAAATAACTGTGAAACAGTCAACATTTTCTTCTCAAACCAATTACTAAAAAATAAAGACTTATTCTTATATACAATATCTTGGTTGTTCCAAATAAAGTACAGATGAGGGAAAAAGTTGTGCTTAAAGATTAATGACCATACAAGTAACGCTTGCTTATGGAACATCAGATAAGTTGTAAGGGATTCTAGCAATATTATAATTGCAGATCAATAGGAAAGGGAGACTGCCTAATTTGGAAAAGAAGTAATTAGGAATAAAATTCCACATTGAATTTGGATATAAACTGTCTAATCCAGTGATTTTCAACCACTGTGCCGCGTGAGTCAGGTGTGCCATGAGAAATTATCCAATTTCACTTAATTAGTCTTAAAATTATTTTTTTTTATTAACATTTGTTAATTATTATCTGCAAATAATATGCCATTGTCGAGTGTCTGTGCTGTAATATAGTGACTGGCAGAGTAATGTAATATTCGTCCAGGTGGCAGCAGGTAGCTAATTGCCTCGTTCCTTCTTAGAGACGAGAATTAGTGATGCATGCGACAGGTCGTGGTGACAGTGATGGAGAAGTTTTTAAAAAGGAAAAATACAAACTCCGAACTGGGCCCTGGACAAGATTCTGACCCAGGTGAAGGCCCTAGTATGAGTGGTGGTAAAAAGAAAGCAAAGACGGTGAGCTCGAGGCAATACAGTGAAAGCTATCTTTCGTTCGGGTTTACTTTCACCGGGGATGAAACGACACCGACTCCATTATGGTTGGTGTGTGGCGAGAAGCTGTCCAACAGCGCCATGGTGCCAAGCAAGCTTAAACGCTATCTCCAAACGAAACACCCGTCGCTTCAAAACAAGCCGATGGACTATTTTGTTCGCCTGCGTGAAACACAGAGAAACAGGCAACTTTTATGAGAAAAACCACAAAGGTAAGCCCTCAAAGCTAGTTACCTAGTTGCTGAACTCATAGCTAAATCAAAAAAGTCCCACACTGTGGCAGAGACATTAATACTACCTGCCTGCAAAGCCATTGTCAACGAGATGACATGTCTACACACATCGAAAGTCATGTTTTGGAAAAGATACGCATCAGTAGGAAATTTGCATTGCAACTTGAGTCTACGGATATTAGTGGACATTCTCAGCTCTTGGCCAATGTGCGTTTTGTGGATGGAGATGCCATTAGAGAAAACTTCCTATTTTGCAAGGCACTGTCAGAAACAACAACAGGAGAGGAAATTTTTCGGGTCACATCGGAATGTCTTGACCAGGGAGGACTTACGTGGGAAAATTGCACAAGTGTTTGCACTGATGGAGCTGCAGCCATGGTCAAGGCTTCGTTAGCAGAATGAAGGAAAGAAACCCAGATCTTATTGTTACACACTGTTTTTTGCACCGTGAGGCCCTCATTGCAAAGACTTTACCAGCAGAACTAGTTCCTGTGTTGGATGATGTTGTGCGCATAGTGAACTTTGTAAAGACACGA
>JANDJT010000042.1:23137-45541 GCA_024331685.1 Stegophilus panzeri
TATAAATTCTTTATTCTAATATTTTGAGATACTGGATTTTTGATTTCCGTGAGCTGTAATCATCGAGATTAAAACAACAAAAGGCTTGAACTATTTCACTTTATGAGTAACGAATCTAGAATATACGAAAGACAGTGAACTGCGAACGGGGCGGACTTAGCGCTAGGTAAAGGTGGTACTCGACCGCCTTCTGCCCTAGAAGTCGAAGGCCCCGTAAAAATTCATATTATATATATATGTAATTATTTATGCTAATTTACGTATGCTGAAAACTTAAATATCGAAGTTAAAACACTGAAATGAGGCCACCATTTTTAATATTTTGCCTACGGCCCCGCCCAAATCACTAAACCCGCCCCTGACTGTGAACTATATGGATAAATATATAACTGAGCATTGAGGAAAGAACGTACGTTTCGAGACTGAGAATTTTCTGGCTCTACCCTGCGGATTCCGGCTACGAGTACGTTTCTGCTAGCGACTCGATCTGAGAAATTTATTTGTCGTCAATTCTATTTTTATTTGTTGACGGGAATACCGATTAAAAAAAAAAAAAAAAAAAAAAAAAAAAAAAAAAATCTCACGTGCGGCCATCTTCACGAGAATGTTCGATTTACGTATAAATAACTCGCGCCAATAAGTTGCCTGCGTATGTTCGACTGTTCACGCATTTCTACACACCATTCGTACGCAAATTCCGAGACGTTTTCCTCAGAACAAATTTAGAATGTAATTCATTTATGATCAATAAATAAATAAATAAAAACAAATAAACAAAACCCCCTCAAGGAGGAAGATAACCGAGGCCACGTGTCTCTGTGTTTTGACCTCCACTGAAAACGCCGTGAAAACGTCTCGGCTCACTGAAAACGTGGACCATTTGAACAACTCACTGTTTTCTCATGGATGGGGGATTTTTTTAAATATTTTTTTAAATTAATTAAAACAGGGGCATAATTTATTTATTTATTTATTTTTTTAAAGTACGCTTTCCAAAATATACGTATGCGTGTGGGCGGGACCTCAATTAGAAATCCTGGTATCGCTGTTCGTTTCCCAAACCCCAAAATAATGCTAAGCTCGGACTAATATATTAGGTTGTTTTTTTTTTTATTATTATTATTTTTTTTTTAAATCAATGTAGCATTTTAAAATCTCATCCAATAAAACAAAACTCAAAGCATTATACAAGTCTGACGTGTATGTAAACGACACCAAGACACACCCAGACACCTATAACAAGTGCCCCCAGCTTATTACCCCGCCACAGCTTATTGCCCCCCGCCACAGCTGAGAGAGAGCGTTAACACACCAAGGTTACAGTCAAACGAGTTTGGACTGGTGTATGCATGTGTGTTCTTCAGCAGTGGTGGGATTACTGCCTTCATATTAAACCCACCATCTGGAGCTCTGCATGAGGAAGCACAGCCCCTCCCCACACACACACACACACGATCATAATGCGTATGTTTCCTCCAACAAGGATATGCTCATTCATTACAATGATTATCCTTATATCAATACACAAATCTCAAATAAAATGAAAACCAAACTAGTCTCTCTCTCACACACACACACAGATCTGTTGCTTCAAGTGAGTGAGTGAGTCACACCCAACATCTACAAGGCAACGTGTTCGTTCGTTCTCTCTCTCACACACACACTCTTAAACAGGGACTTACACTGCATTGTCCAAGCCTTGGCTGTTTGATCTGTTGAGATTTAAAAAATATATATATATTTTCCTTTTTTAAAAAAATCTGATTTCGTCTTGGTTCCTTGGTTCAGCAGAATGCCGGTGTCTTCTCTTCCGCCTGTCTCACAAGCCGCCCAAAAGCATCATTCAGTTCAAACTCCCCCCCTTCCTGCCGGCCCTGTTCTCAAGCTCCTCCCTCATTACGCAGAACCCCTCTCTCTGTGCTTCCTGATTGGCTAAAACATCTCACACCACAGTTGCAGCACTCAGCCTTGATGAATATGGCTTCACACACACACACACACACACACACAGTCAGACAGAGAATGTATTATGGATGATGTGTTGGGGTTACTATCGGGAAATCTGCATCAGGAGAGGACTGTGCAGCTGCAGTGACATCAGCGCAAATTTTCGTCACACACACACACGACTACTGATTTACATTTTAAAAATATCAACATTTGCATCTGTAAAATTCCACAAATCCCACAAGAATAAATATGAATAAGGAAAATGAGGGAAAGGGTTTTATAATGTTTTATTTATTACATCATTTTTATCTTTATAAACATTTTTTTTTTACCTCAGCTTTTTTTTTTAATTTATTTTTTTAAGATCAGCTTTTTCTGGATCTGTAGCGACGCCCTACAATCTATGCAAATCCTTCATTCCACCCGACACGTTCAACAAGTTTCAGTTTAAAAAACCTTTTAACCCTCAAACGCGTTTACACAAAGGCAGAGACGTTACGACTCATGCGCAGACGCTACAGACGCAGACGCTACAGACGCAGACGCTACAGACTCATGCGCAGACGCTACAGACTCATGCGCAGACGCTACTGACGCTACAGACTCATGCGCAGGCGCTACTGACGCTACAGACTCATGCGCAGGCGCTACTGACGCTGCGGACGCTACAGACTCGCGCGCGGACACTACGGACTTTTTTAATTCTAGATTTATAATATAGGGCTACTGTAATATTTGAACATTTTATGACGTCAGTAACATACACATGTTTAACGTAAGACACTATATACCAAATACTCCTTGTACTGACTTACCAGTCTAGTGAGAAATGATGTTATAGGAAAAAAGTCCACTTCAGTCTGGAGCGATACAGCAAAGCAGAGGAGTCTGGGTTTATACCCGACGCATGGCCTTACATGAAGGTGGCAATGTGATTGCCTATGTACGCCTGGAAGATTTAAAAACGACATCCACTAGACTAGGACATCAGTGCCTAAACATCCCCGCCCTTCATATCAAGCTAAAAAAAGAGAGAGAAGAAATTCGAGCGTAGACACATGCAGGAGGAAAACACGGAGCAAAAACAGATCTAATAAACGCAGAATCACGTAACAGTCCTACCCAGAGAGAAACGAGAGCCGTCCTAGAGGAGTTCATCATAAGCACCAGGAGACCAGTTTCTATTAAACGAAGGCTAGCAGATACACACTGTCGATGCTGTGGGTAATATTACACTGATTAAACCCTGAGAGAGAGAGCTGAAGCAGCTGACTCAGAGGGGAAGAACCCAAATCGTGAATTTCCAGTTTGCGCTGCTTTAAAAACAAAACCACTCGAGATCATGACCTTTTTACAGAACCTGCTCAAGCGAGGACATAAGCGGGGTTTACAGTTTACCACGGCACTTGCTTCTCCTCCTACTATGCAACAGATAGATGTGTGTGTGTGTGTGTGTGTGTGTTTGTGTAAACTAGGTATGGGCCATTCATCACTTCTAGAGTACTTGCAATATTCAGTTTATAAACAATGACGCATTGTACTTTTTTTTTTTTCTTTTTTTTTTATCCATTTATAGTTACATTTAATGTTGTTGAACATCTTACAAAAAACAACAACAAAAAAAAACAACAAAAGACACAGCTTGTCATGTTACTGAGAAACCACGTAAGCGTAAACTCCTCTATCCTGTAGGTGTCTGAAAACATACACGTTGTTACAAAGCACTGACACTGGAGACTCCTTCCATAAACGTTAAATATATTTCTGTTTCCTGACAGAAAACGTCAACAAATCAACAATCAGATGGGGTTTTATTTATTTATTTATTTATTTATTAAAAACGCCATAGATGGAGCATCCACCTTACAACTCTCTGTTTAAGCGGTTTCTATAGAAACGATAACGCATTCGAACGAGCTCATTAATATAAACCTGTGATTACGGTCATCTGCTGTTGTAGAAAATTAAAATCAACACCTTCTGACCAATCGGACTCGAGAATTCAACATTGCTATAGTATAAACTGTAATTCATGTGTTAGGTGAACATAACGTAATATAATTATAATAATAATAATAATAATAATAATAATAATAATGCCATGGTTTCCTTTATGTTAAACAAGAGTAACTACAGGTCAACATAATTGTTTCGATATAATGTTGTAATCATTTTTAAAACCTTGAGCACTTATGGTCAGTGAACCCGAGCATGTCTGTGTGGAAAGAGCCATGTGAGTGTGAAGAGTGGCCTCCTGACCCCAAAGGTCAGTTTTGAACAAACTGACAGAAGTGAGTCTACTACGAACGAAAAGCGTCTATACTTCCACAGTGATCAACGTTACTGAGAATATACTTACGTAGGTAAATTTATCGATACTTTCTGGTATTGTGTGAAATAAGTACCCTTAGGGTGGGTCTGTCCTATTATCTTGGGAGTATAAGCACTAGAACGATGAACCGGTGATGACACACCGACAAATTAAATCTACGGGGTATTCCGCACCATATAACCGTTTACTTCCCTAGCAATATGTGAAAAGTACCTGGGATCACATTCTTCTACGTTAATTGGCACTTCAGAAAGATTCACGTCAGAGCAGCTGAGCATGACTGGATAAGAAATCCGGTCCCCAAGCCCCAAGAGTGTCGAATTTAAACACAAGATACAGTGAGGTTTGTTTTTTGTTTTGTTTTTTTGTTTTTAAATAGCAGGACACGGTTCCTTACGAAATAAGATTTACCGCCGTGCCAATACTTTAATCTTTACTAGAAATACAAGAAAAGTTGCATGGAAAAACTTTCAGACATTTCCTTTGGCTGAATCGAAAATGGCGTTCTACACGAAGCGTTGGCGCACTACGTAGGCTGTACAGCTCCACTGTGTTACACCCTAGATAGGGCTCAAACGAAGTGAACGGAAATCCGGTCAGGATTTGGTCTGGCTAGAAAATGGTGGATTTGACTTAAGGGTAGGAAATGTAAAATCCGTAACGTAACTCAAGACGATTCTGCGATGACCGCATTTAACCAATCAATGATATGCACTATTTTTAGCTCCACCCCTAGGTCAAGGCTCAGCATGCGTAGTACATAGTAAACCCCACAGTACCATCATTGTCCAACCATGACACACACACACACACACACACACACACACACTTCTGTCCAACTACAATAAAATCAGTAGCGATAACTCTTCTAGCTTCTCTCAGTGTTTATCAGCCGCTTTGCCCAACAGTTCCACCTGCTTCTGTTTGCTCTGGACTTCCTGTTGTTTGTTTAATTATTTCATACAAGAGTTGCTACCACAACTATCATCAAGTTAAACTAACGAAACAGAGTGAATTTTTATTACCAGCCCTGTTTATATGCGTGCTAGTAAAGACAACCTGTCACATAGAAGGAGAAATGTCTATTGAATCAGTTTCCTCTTGATTTCAGTCACAATTCAGTCATGGAGGAGGACGACCATCATAAATCTCGACGGTTTAATCATTTCCTCAGCTTTACTTGCACTCAAGTTTCCCTTAACAACCCTCAAAAACAACCAAAGACTTCCTCCAAGTGTGTGTGTATACAGTACATCTATCTAGGTGCGTTGTCTACATTTTGACATGAAACATACACACAGGTTGTTCTGACGTCTTTTTAAACCTGGGCATAGCGTCCTTCACAACAACCAGAATGACAGTACCGAATACAGTTTCTCCGAAACACCACAAGACGCGATTTCTTCTGCTTGGTTATCTTCAAGGGAGAAAAATAAGTGACCCTGATAAGGGAATGACTGTTTATAGCTTCTATAACTGATTACAGGTACTAACTTGTTACGTAAAAACTTAACTCCTTATATAATGTGAGGGAAATGACTCATTTTTACTTTGTAATAATTTTGTTCTGTTCATGTTTATCTGAGGAAAACGCCTAAGAAGGCCATGTCATGTCAAGGAGATCAGTACAGAATGTTTATATGCTTACAAAGACACAAACATGTTCTTCTGTTCAAGGTTTGTCTGCACATCTAAGACCCTAAAACAAAGCCTGTTTGAACTGCCTCAAACCGCTTCTTATCAGGACACAGAAGTGTGTCATGCTCTGCGTTTCATATATATAGTAGCGGTTCAGCACAAGCACTTCAGAGTGCTCCCATTATTCTATCCTGCTTTCTTCTATCCTGTATTAACCATCTCTCTGTAATAAACCTTTTTACCTTCAGAGGACGAGTCTGCGAGTGTTGTCTAATTTCCACGACAATTTGGCATCTCCTGGTTGGACTGTGCGAGTCTTTTCAGCTTTTCTGGACAACAAGCAAAAGCTCGTGAAAAAACTGACAGAAGTGAGTCTACTACGAACGAAAAGGTTTCACCCTGAAGGCTGTGTTGACGTGAAGAGCGAAAGACCGATGCAGCCTTACCACTGACTGATAGGAATCATCAAGAATTTAAAATTAGAATTTTATGAAGTCATAGTGTATTTCTGTCTGTGTGGAAGGGAGTCAATGATGTAAGAAATCTTTCTGTAATGAACCTTTTTTACCTTCAGAGAACGAGTCTGCGAGTGTTGTCTAATTTCCACGACAATACTGTAATTAGACGACGGCCTCACTTGTTTCACATCACCTTCTTATTTCATTTTGTCCTAAATTGCCCTGGTCCCAGTTTTTTTTTTTTTTTTTTTTGGAACGTGCTGCATGTATCAATTTCAAAATAAACGCTTACTTTCAAACAACTATGCAATTCATTAGGTAAAACACCAAATACCTTGTCTTTATACATGTTTTTTGTTTGTTTAAATACAAGTCAAAGTACATTTACAAAATCACTCCTCCTTATTTTTATTAGCATTTTCCATACGGTCCCAGCTTTTTCGGATTTGGGGTTGTACAAGTTAGAAAACGAGTACAACACTTCAGGACGTGCCGTTAACGTACACCACCCAACTGTTGATTATATTCCTAAAACAGCACAGCACCAACGTGGATTATTCCTTACTTATTAGTGGGTTACATGTAATCTGCCCCCCAAAATGTATGTGCCTTAATTAAGTGACTAAAATGATGTTTAAACACTTTGATTTTTAATATCAATTCAACAAAGGGAGAACATGAAGAATGGTAGCCCAAACAGAAAGATCTAGAAAGTGGAGACGGTTGTTCAGTAGGCCTGACTTTCACCCAAGTTTGAGGTAATGAACACTTAAAACATCATTCCGTTTTAAAGGAACCTTAAATACAATTAAAGATATCAAATATATATATCATTTAAACGACTTTTTAGTGAGAAAACTACTTTGAAAGACGCCAGCCTGTCAGGCTAGGTCTCACAACCGACCTTACTACAAAAAAAATTGCGTAGCCATGGAAACCCGCGAGCCTGTTATGGTTGATAACTTTGTGCTGTGAGCTGATTGGCTGATTCGCGGCATCACGTGGTCCACACGGAAGACATGGTCACTTAAATCTAGAGATAAATATCTGACATTTTAACACCTTTTTAGCAACGAGTATGTGTTGTGTTGAGATTTATATAGACCTAAAACTCGATAAAAGCCTTCATGTAATCATTTTGGTCGAATTTGGCTTAAAATATACTGAAAATAGAAACTAATCCTAGATGTGGATAGAATAATCCGGTTTATAGAATGCTATAATTTGGCAAATCGATTCATTAAAAAAAAAAGCCACACACACAAAAAAATACTATCAGCCAATCTAACAGCTTTACACCACTTACCTGATTAAACTAGGTTACACATACATACATACATACATACATACATACATACATACATATAATCTTTTTTTAAATTTATTGTGTCAGGCACGTGTCAAGTTTAATATTTCCTCATTAGCAAACGCAAGAAACATACTCATTTGCTTACCAATTTGCTTAAACCCCAACACGTGGTAAACCAAAAACTTCTCCAGCAATGTATGATCTGAAACGGTGGATTTGTTGCGTTTAGCTGAGGAAGGATAGAGTGTGAGACCGGCGTTGCTCAGTGATTAAAGCGTAGTGACAGTTTAGAAAAGCAGAAATAATCTCATGTGTCGCGCAAAAAAAATGTCGGTATTAATATAATCACAACAGCACCACCTAACGGTCAGAGTTTGAACTACAGATAACTCTCAGGATGGCTGTTGCTAGGATACCCAGAGTTGACGGTTGTGATTAGAGCCACCTGTGGTGTAACATGCTAACAACGGCGTTTATTAACACCAAAACACATGATCATCAAATTATAACACGACCTGAGATAATGATGGGTTGAGATTTTTAGTTCGTTTTTTCATTTGAGTGACAACAAAACGATTTAATCGTCACTTCCGGTCACAAAAAACAAAACAAAAAACCGTTGGTGAATTGAACACATTCTCAGAAGAGAAGAAGGGGTACTAATAGTACTGTACTTTTCCTTGTTGCTGCCGTGGTGTACAGTCTTTGTACCTTTAGCGTCCCTGCTGAAACAAATAAAAGAAAACCCTCAGAGAATTTAAAAATGGTTTTAATAGTTATAATGGGAATTGTAATGGTTTTAATGGTAACACTAATGGTCCCTGTGGGTCTCTATTGGTAATTTGTTGCCTTCTATTGGTGGCATATTATGTCTAGTGGAAACCATTAATGTTTTTAATGGTTAGTTGACGGTTTGTAATGGTATTTGTGCTCGAAACCATTAGAATTTCTTTGATGATTTCTATTGTTTTGGGGTTTGTTTGTTTTTTCAGCAGGGATGTATTTTTTCAGCTAGAAATTGCTTGTAATGTATGTCTGAAGCCCATTTATATTAAAGGTACATTATATCCACTTTTACAGGTGACGAATGCATATTAAAGGTACAAACCATTAAAGTACCGTACCATCCCAGCAACAAGGAAAGGTCCAGTCAAGTACCCTTTGTCTGAGAGAGTAGAGGAAGTACCTGGATTAACTTTACCCCTGTTCCCACCAGAGGACTAATTTTAGTTCCTGGACAGCAGTTTGAGGAACCGTTTGAGTTCTTGCTCCATGGTAGCTTTGGATCATCTGTAAATGTTTAGATTTCACTGTCTCTGGAAAACTGACCAGGAAAAGCAACAGATCTTTCATAATTGTACATATCCCTACTTATATCTGCTTTGTTCAGCACTTTATCCTGGTCAGGGCAGTGGTGAATCCAAGTTATTCCGGGAACACTGGGTGTGAGACACACACACACACACACACATTCACACCTAGGGGCAATTTACTGCAACCAATCCACCTACCTGCATGTTTTTAGCAGGTGAGAAGAAACCAGAGAACCTGGGGGAAACCCAGGCAGAGACAGGTGGAATATGCAAAACTCCACACAGACAGTAACCCAAATTCAGGATCGAACTGGGGACCCTGGAGCTGTCAGACGACAGCGCTACTCACCGTATAAAGTCTCTGGATTAACTTTAGGAGAGTTTGATCCCGCCTGTGGAATTAAGGTTATCTGATTTCACGGTTTCAGATTTCGGTTAAGCGTCTCATTTTTACTAATTTGGCTTTATTGAAAGTATGCTTCCAAAACATGCATACATGGAAACAACACACCAGGAAAAGACAACAAAGTAAGGAAAACAAAGATGGATTATGTGGATACATTACATGTACTGTAGGCCTACTCAAATTCATAGGGGAAGTGAAGTTACAAAAGTTACTGTATTTATAGAGACATCCTGCCCTCTAGTGGTTGTATTTAGTAATTACATCACTATGTCTCTAAACTAGTCTGATGTTAGGAGAGAGATACTTTCTACACAGCTCTGTTGCAATTAACTTATTTATTTATTTTCAAAATTTTGATTGTTGTCTTGTTCAATAGATTTTGAGTGCATGTATATAAATAAAGTCCAGAACTGAGTATTTTGTTTAAAAAATTTACTATACAAACACTTTTCTCACTTTTTTATAGAAAGTTGGTGTCAAAAAGTTCTTCACTGTGTCCTAAATAGGCTAGGATTTCTCAAATCCATGGACCTCTTTAAGTATAATATTATATGTTATAAGTTCTTATAATAATAATAATAATAATAATAATAATAATAATGATATAAACTCAATATTTATTATTGAGGTTTTTACACTGTAGTTATTAGCCACTTGAATTGAATGGGTTCAATCCAAACCTCAATAACTAGGTATAAGTAGCCTGTAAATAATGTCAACTTGGACACAGGTATTCACACAGGAATTTAACTTAGCAGATCAGCGCACAAAAAAAAACAGAAGCGCAACAGGTGTTTACACATACAGACGTACAGTACAGACCAACAAAGCAGACACAATACTTTACAATAAATACAAAACAAAATCCACATACAATAAAATATCACGATACAGATACCACAGTCATGATGTCTGGTGAGGGTAGGGTCAGTTCTGCTTATTTGTAGTGGAAAGCTTGTTGGGAAGGACATCAGGACACAGTCTTTTCAGGGACACATGACATGATATGACTGTGAAGTGGGTGGAGCTGTACAACTCCTCCCCTTTCTGCACGGAGGGGTTCTCTAAAACTTAAACACTGCTCACTGTTTAGTATACATTTTTTAAAGAATAGTTCCATTTTCTTGTGATTACACATGCATATTCCTACACTTACACCTACTGTAATTTATTTTATGTACAATGTGAAGTTTTTTTGGTTTTTTTTTGCACACACACAGTTTAAAAATAATATTTCTCATTTAATTTCATCACTAGTATGTTTCTGTCGATAATTTTACCCACTTTTTTTTACCCACAATTTTACCCATCTTTCATTGTTTTGGATTTTCTTGAGTAACTGGCACTAGAACATCCTTCAGGATCAATAAAGTTTATCTAATCTAATCTAATCTAATCTCATCTTTTAAAAAAAGTTGCTAAATTGCTAAATTTAAGATACCATTGCGGTCGGGAAAAAATGGGTGTACAAAGACAGTGAAATAAACATTTTTGTATTTTGAGTTTTAATATTTTTATTGTTCCATCCATCCATCCATCCATCCATTTTCTTCAGGGTCGCGGGGAACCTGGGGCCTATCCCAGGGAGCATCAGGCACGAGGCGGGGTACACCCTGGATAGGGTGCCAATCCATCGCAGGGCACGATCACATACACATTCACACACCCATTCATACACTACGGACACTTTGGACATGCCAATCAGCCTACCCTGCATGTCTTTGGACTGGGGGAGGAAACCAGAGTACCCGGAGGAAACCTGGGTACATGAAAACTCCGCACACACAGGGCTGCGGCGGGAATTGAACCCCCAACCCTGGAGGTGTGAGGTGAATGTACCAACCACTAACCCACCGTAAGCCCTGGTTTTATTGTTTATTGTCCATTTTTGATGCAATTTATCACAAACAAACAAACAAACCCCTAAATGTGTTCTGTTAGTGGAAAGTTGAGGACTAAAAAGCTTTCTTGCTTCTTAAGAAACAGACAAAAACATGGTGTAAATAATGAAACTTATGTCAGAATAGTTGTGTTTATAAAATAAATCTGTAAATATTTGAACAGTTAAATGATGGGGAGAGAAAAAAAGTTTGAAGCCTTCTGATTTTCACAGCTGTTAAACTGCAAAACTACAGTAAACATGAGCACTCTGACAAATAAAAAGTTTCGACTTGAAACATAATTCGTTTTCCATGTGTTTATGTGCTTAATGTAAAGTAAACGACGCCATTTTCAATAAAAAATAAATAAATAAATATATAAAAAATAAAATCGCCGCGCGCCAAAGCGGTAAAGCGGTCAGTAATGGCGGCATGAGGGAAGTATTCGCGGCTTTAAGCGCGCGCCGTAGCGGGAACCTTGATCAATGGAGTGGGGGGAGCGGGGAGGGGGTTACAGCAACACAGAAGACACCAAGGGGCGTGGCCTGAATGTTTGAGCCACGCCCTACCCAGCCTTCTTCTTTTTCAGTTCTAAAAGCTCCTGACGTAGGCGGGAGAACGGCTAGCAACAGTTGCCTCGAGACCCCCGCGCTCGCGCTCCATAGCGACTGTAGTCGTGGAGACCGTTTCTTACCAACAGCGAAGAGCAACAGCAGCAGCAGCAGCAGCAGCAGCGGAAACTGGAGCCGAATCTCAAAGTGTGTGTATGTGTATGTGTGTATGAGTGTGAGAGTGTGTGTATGTGTGTGTGAGAGAGAGAAAGAAAGAAAGAAAGAGAGAAAAGACAACACAACAACCAGAAAGCTGCGAAACACAAGGTGTGTTTTTATTTTTATCTTTTATTTTGATCGGTTTTGGGGAAGAATTTGAACTAGTTAGCTAGTTGGGCTAGCTTGGGTTCTTACACTAACGCGTTCTGTTTAACTCTGTACATTTTCTTCCTCAAGTACATTTTGTTTTGTATACCTCCCTCACGAATGTATATATAAATAAGTATATATATAAAATATATATATATTTTTTTACTAAACTTGTCGTGTTGTTTAACTTGTGTAAGCTAGCTGTTCCTTGCTAGCCGGCTCTCGTTAGCCAAGAAGCTAGCTTAAACTTTTTTTCCCCTCAGTGATCCATTAATCTAGTCCGAATCTCTCTCTCTCTCTCACACACACACACACACCTGCATGTTCACAGGTGTGTGTTATATCATAAATCCTGTCGTATTTGTTTAAAAACGGTGTATTGGTTTACTTTAAGAGCTCTTGCGTTACAGGGCTCGTGCATTCATGTTGTTTAGACCAGTTACAGGTTACGAAATACTAACATGTTCCTTTTTAAACATCTTCTGCACTTCCTGGTTTGTGTTCATCTCTCTGAGGGATTTAATCCTGGATTATTTTCGACGGCAGTAAATCTGGAGTGGAGGACGATATAGAAAACCGAGCTGAAGTGTTTCCCAGCTCGGTCAGAGGCAACAGGTTGGTTTTTTTTTTGTTTGGGATCTGAGAGAAAAGGAACAGAAGAGGCAGGATTGTGGATTTTTCATTTTATTTAACGCTCATGGTGAAGGATGGAAATGTTTCTGAATTAAAGGTCATGCTGAGATCATGCTGGGTTTTTTATCTTGTCTTGCTTTCTTTTTCACCCTGTTTCAAGGACGAGATAAATATGATGAGACGTGCATAATGTACCTGAAATTGCATTACTTAAGCATTAAATGGACACGATCTGCACGGGTTAGTTTTCCTCTCTTCGTCTCGGATCTACAGCTCGATCTAGCGGCTTGTCGATCCGATACCGAGTATCGATATCGATATCGGGTCTGGCTCCGTTACATACAACGTTTTAACGCACGATATTGTAATAACGGATGCATAAATATGTATTAAACACTCGCGGTTATATATAATTATTTCCACAGAGATTTACCTCTGGTTAGGTTTCTGGGTTTTGACGCGAGATCCCAGTAAAAAAAAAAAAGTGAACCCGAAGTGTTTCCTGGCTCGGTCCGAAGCGACGGGTCGTTTTAAAGCCGTCGCGATCTGTAAAGACGGAGCAGGAAACCGTTAACCGGATGACTGTGCGTTTTTTTTTTTTTTTTACACTCAAGAAGAATAACAGGAACGTTTACGTACGTTGTCTTCGGGTCCGATTCGCCGTCTTGTCTTGAATTCGTTTGTTTTAAGGACGCGCAGACGGCCGTGATGTGGAGATCCGAAACTGTGTTACTGACCTAACGTATTAACTTGACCCGCGTTTACTTGGGTTTGGTTTCATTGATCGCGTTTGATCCCGGAAGAATTTCCGTCTCGTTCTAGGGGTGTACCGATCCGATTCCGACAGGGTTGATTCGGTTACTATCGGATACGGTAACTAACTGCTTTGGGTCTCGTGCTTTCAGTGATTCGTTTTCTTTCTTTGTCTTGTGTGTGTGTGTGTGTGTGTGTGTGTGTGTGTGTTTGTGTGTGTGTGTGTGGATAATCCTTGCAATCATTCAATACAATATAGTACAATGTATAACACCCAGTATTGTAATGGTGGATGCATGTATATTTAAAACGTGTAATGAGCTTGTAATAAATCCAGAGAGATTAGATTTTGGTTTGAATTTTGATACCAGTAAAAAAAAAAAGTGTTTCCCAGCTCGGTCAGACTCGACAGGTTGTTTTAAAGCCGTAGTGATTTGTGGTGCAGAAGCAGGAAACTGCCAACCATTAAACCGCATCATGGATTTTGATGACCTGTTTTTTTTTTTTTTGGACTGGGTAAATCATCTGAATGTTTCTGAACGTCGTTCTGATCCTCTTTTGGTTTTGATTGAAATTGCAATACTACATTAAATTATTACGTTTAGGTTTAGCGTCATTTAGGATCACGCTTGATCTCTGAAAGCATCTAATGCACATCTTACCCCAGGGGTGTACTGATCCGATACTGAGTATCAGTACCAGGGTTGTCTCGGTTACTAAACCTGGTTTTTTACAAACCAAGGATCGTAGAGGAGTTCTTTTGGCTTGGTTTGGGATTATTGGTCCTACATCCAGATCGCATGGACGGTAACATCCATCAGGCCTACGTCTGATAGTATCACGTTGTATCGGATGTTAGTAACGGAGGATGGTATTGATCGGACGGTATTGATGTGCAGAACGTTCCGTGCTCGGAATTTCGTCACCGTCTTGACGTTCCTCGACAAAATGAAATCGCTTTAGCTCGGCAGCTTTTTTTTTAGACCGCGCCGACAAGTCGGTTCCCTTCGAAGGGCTGCGTTAGGACACATGCGTCCTTTAATATCGGACATACAGACTGGACGGCGTTGGGACGTTCCGGGGGAAATGTTAAAATTTCAGTCCGTTTCGACATCACGGTCGTATCACAGACCATAAATGGGAAAGATCTACGGCGTTAACCTGATCTAAAAACTTATTATAAGAATCGGTGCACTGCCGGTGACATTTCTCCAGAGATAATCATCGATGACTCCAACCGGCAACGCCAGCGCAGATTAAATTACGCATTACGCTCCGCGCGCACATCTGACGGGCACGCGGGGAACTCGTCGGGCGCTAGTCCGCTCATCTGAGCCCTGTCATTTTTGTCGCTCGTGTTACACCTGAGCGGTGGAAAGCGCCTTAATGAGCGCCTCTCGTGACAACGGCTCACGGGCCAGGTGTCGGCTTCGCCTCGCTATCGATCCCTCTTTATCAGCGAGCAGCCGTGACTCTGAAAGCAGCACTGATAATGAGGGTAATTGCCATGCCAAGCGAAAAAAAAAAAACCACAGAGAGAGAGAGAGAGAAACAGGCTGACGAGACACTGTGGTCCTCTCTCGTCCCGGCTCTCCTCTGGGCGACTAATCACGTTAGGACAGCTCTGATCCGCTCATTAACGAGAGGCTCCGGCTGTCAGAGCGATCGCTCTCCAGGGTCGATGGAGCTGACGAGGACAGGTTTCTTCCAGGCGCATGTGTCAGGTGTGCCGGCGATTTCCGGATCGCTGGAGCAGAAAACTTGCCCCCCGACTCTAAACGAGTCTCCGATGACGTGCGACGCAGCGCCTCAGTAAAGAAATATGTTGTCACAGGTGTATTTCCAGGCAGGATCGGCGAGTTCCCTGTCGAGGACTGAATGATTCATGGAATCTCCATTAATTATTCATGGGGTCAGACACTCGCATCCTATCCAAGCTTATGTCCAGTTAGACAGTGGAATGAGACTCGCATTTCCCCCCCCATGTTACGTGATTTTCAAACTCTCCTGCGCTGTCTCGTGACCTGACTGGGACGCTTGACGGAGTTACGAGGCACGGAACCCGATAATCAGTTATCCGTTATGTAAGGAATGAAATGCTGGTCCTGTAGGAAAATAATCAGCGACGGAAGGGTGTGACGAAGCCGAGTCGCTCTTACCACCCTGAAGTTGTTTATTTTCCAATAACGGAATGTGCTAAAGTGTTTTATTGCTCTTATACCACAGTGTGTCAACTAATACCGTTTCTGTATCTGCCATACAACTCCCTGTGTTGGCTGTTACTATAGAAACGGTCGAGTGCATTGATTTAAACCTGTGATTTGGTGCTGTTATAGAAATACCAGTCTTAACTATCCATCTGTCCATCCATCCATCTGTCCTTCCAGGTGAGAGACCGATTAAAAGAAAAAATGTCTGTTTTTTTTTGTTTTTTTTAAACATAAGATTTACATCGTTTTCATCCTCATCAAATCATCCAGCGAGCCCTCGTTTCCTGTGGATGTGGGCAGAGTCAACCCGAACAAGACCACACCCACTGAGACATCAGAAATGTTTCATGACAGGATAATGTGCGATGCTATCTGTAACCACGATGAAGTCTGGGCAAATATTGTGATCTTGAAAGTTTGGCGAGTTTAAACCCTCGCTTGTTGTTTTAGACGGTGTCGGTAACCGTAACCCGTCACCCCTTTAGGAATTTGTAATTCCTTCCCTCTGGTTATTTGTACCATCCTCCAAATAATTTTCTTTATAATCACTCAAAGACGACACGTAGAGATAATTACAGGTCGCCGATGATCCGGGTATTTAAAGAAGAAATTAGCGTACAAAGCCTTAGGCAAGCTCAAAATCATTTGCTCACTTGTTTTGATAAAGTTTCTAAATCACGTCTGAATCAGCCTCGTTAATTCCGTCCCACACGCCCTGCGCCAAAGAAAATAAAGGAACGGGAATGAAGACTGCACGCCAGGCGAAGCAGAACAGCTGCCGTGTTTACATGGCAACTTGATACACAAATACAGGCTGAGTAACGGAAAGACAGGGGCTGCCCTCGGGCCTTTAGCCTCAAGCTTTCCAAACCGTTTTCTTCTTCTTCCTTTAAAAAAAAAAAAAATGCCGTTATCCTTTTTTCTTCTGAGGCGCGTGGAGCCGTGACATGCACAGACAAGCCAGAGAAAGGCAAAGGTGTGTGGAGAGACGTCGAGGACGAAGATCCGCCGTGTAGAAGCCGGATTTAACTCTTATACCTGTAATCCCGAGCATTTTCACCTCCTTTAATCGAAAAGCCTTTGATACGTCGTTCCGCTCGGTCGAGGTTTATTCATCGTCATCGTTCGGTGCACAAAACTCCCTGCCGAAGAACTCGGAGCAAAAGTCGCCGCCTCCGTCAGTCGGAATGCTGAACGCGGAGCGATAACATCGAGACGGCGAGGGTGTAACCTCCAACTCTTTGTCTCGCCCTCTCACCTGCTCACGAAATCACACACACGAACACCGACGTGAGCGAGCGGCCCAGCGTGTATTTCATAAAACAGGGGTGACGGACGATAAATTTGTTAGCTAGCCCACCACGCAAGTGGCAGCGACGGATAAAAAGTACTAGCATAATATTATTCGAGTCTGGCTAGCATCTTTTTACATATTATCTAAGCCATTAAAATTTGAAAGTACTGTCAGATTTACAGTAAACAACTCTAGAACGTTTCTCGTAGCGTACTGCAATGTCTTACATAGTGTAAAATAACACACACGT
The DNA here is from genome assembly GCA_024331685.1 of Stegophilus panzeri. NCBI lineage: Eukaryota > Metazoa > Chordata > Actinopteri > Siluriformes > Trichomycteridae > Stegophilus > Stegophilus panzeri. The sequence goes on from JANDJT010000042.1 coordinate 40,484, forward strand.
GATCCACTACGTTTGGCTAAAGCACGATACACCGAGCTTTTAGGGTTAATTATCTTGCTCAAGGACCCAACCATGGCAGATTGGCGGTGCTGGGATCGGAACACGCAACCTTCTGATCCAAAATAAGTCAAAGATTTATTTTGGAAAATATCAATCCGTCTAAGTAAAGAAAAAAAAAAAAGGTTCGGTCCTTGACAAGATCCTCAGCTGACGTGTAACGGCGTTGACGTCCGCCACATCCCTGCGAAGCGCGTTAAGTTTAACGGAAACGGCAACGCTGATGTATGCGGAAGACTGCGGGATGGCGCTTTCCTCCGAGTGTGTTACGCCGGGCCGTGACGCAGCATTAGCGGCAGTCCGAAAAGATGCGCTGTGTCTCGGAGGAAGCACGTGACGGCGTTCGTACTCCGGGGGTTGATAGATAGATGTCCTATGATCTGGTGAGTGGGAATTGGCCAAGGCTGAGATTCAGGAGAAAATTGAGGAAGACACAAAATGTGCTTGTTCTGGGTGCTCGGGCTACCAGTTTGTTTTTATTCGTTTGTTTGTTTTTGTCCCTACTCGAGAAGGTAGATACTTAAATTGGCAACTGTCTGAGTGTTCAGTGTTTACATGTGGCGTGTTAAACTGTGTTTGACCACGGCGTCAACTCCGGGATTGTGTTGGGATAGTGGCGTCGGCGTTGACAGTAACCCTAAACCACAGCGAGTTTTTAACAGAGCTCAGATCTCAACCTGACAGCTGCAGTGAGTTCCCCTAGATATGTTCGTGTGTGTGTGAGAGCATCGGGACAGCCCGATATGGTTCTCGATGACATCTTTAACCATGTATGCGTGTGCACTATGGCTGTATTTAGCCCAGTCTGTAACGCTGCTCGTCCTCAGCTGGCCCGTCGCTGCCTGCCGAAATATTTCCTTGTTGTCAAGTCAAGTAGACTTTATTTATGTAGACAGGCGTACTGTAAAAACAGAACGCTTCTACGGCGAGTTCAGGTGCATATCCGTAGTTCAATAACGGGTCACTATCTGTCACGGCAAGATACTACTGTAGTGGTTTGCATCTATGCTAACGTGGCCAATCAACATAAAGGCCTCACCATATTACGGATTAATTCCTCTTTTTAAAAAAAAAAAAAATTGTAGCGTCTGCCGTATGAGTCCCTGCATACGCTGTTGCTATAGAAACGACAACGCGTGAGAACGAGCGCACGTGACCACTCCGCAGTCGCACTACTTGTCAGAGCGATCGAATCGACGTCGTCGATCGTCCGACCAATCAGAATCCAGAATCCGAGATCGACGTGGTTTTAAACGATGTGTTGTGCAACGAATTAGCGGCACGCGACTGGACGACTATTTTCTTATTTTGGTCGGCGACTATTCGGGTGGCTCTGGATTTCTGCACGCAAAAAAAGCAGACACTTGAACGTGTTGCTGCTGAAAGCGTGTGTGTTATCTGGCATGTGAGGTGTTTGTTTGAGGTGAGACTGTGGAAACGGCTGCTCTCGGCTGAGAGAGAGAGAGACAGACACAGAGAGAGAGACAGACACAGAGAGAGAAAGAGACGGAGAGAGACACACACACAGCGAGAGACAGACAGAGAGAGATGGAGAGAGGGAGGTAGAGAGACAGAGAGAGATACACAGTCAGAGAGAGAGACAGAGAGAGAGACAGACAGACAGACAGAGAGAAAGAGAGAGGGGGTGGGGGGGGCAGGGTGCCGATTTATAGTTTCAGTCGCTCTTAATACATTAAACACCTGTAGCTTTGAGGGCTCATATGAATCAATCCTCGCTTGTGGCCTTGTGAGTGGGATCCAGCCGTGATTCATCTCTCTCTCTCTCTCTCTCTCTCTCTCTCTCTCTCTCTCTCTCTCAAGACCGGCTTTAAACACGCTTCAGCAACAGGTAACAACATGCCAGGAAATGAAAATGTTGTTCACACACAGACTCACCCTCACTGCAGCCTCCCCTCATCAGTACGTTCTTTACATTCCGCCTTGTTTGTATCATAGCTACACAGCGGCTAATTAAATTTCCTGCCACTAACAGCACACTGAGGCCTTTAGATTTGCATGACAATAGACCTCTCAGTCCTACCTCTGTCTCTCTCTCTCTCTCTCTCTCTCTCTCTCTCTCTCTCCCCCATGTCAATGTTTTGAAATGGACATTATAGACACCCGCTTCCCAATACTCAGAGATACAAATGCCAAACTATCGACCGTGTTTTAATTATAGAAATACTACAAAAGGGTATTTTCTGGAGGATAAGTCAATCCCAACGCAAATGACGAGAAGTTTTGATGAGAAGAAGCACTGCGCCAGGCGTTTTTATCTTGCCTCGTCCTCGTGTTTATTAAAGTCTATCGTACCACAGCCTTGTCGGATTCTCGATTCTAATTGGTCAGAAGGTACGAATCATTTTCAAATCACATGCGACTCGTACGGCAGACGCTCCACTTAATCAAAGACTAATAATAAAAAGACGTGCTGGGGTTTTTTTTTTGTTGTTTTTTTTTTAAAATTGAAACGGTGACATTTTCTGTAAGAAGATGCTTATTTAACATTTACGGAAGGAGTCTCTAGTGTCAGCGCTTTGTAACAGTCACTAAAGTTTTCCAGAGGGTTTTTACGAGTTCCGGTTTCTCGGTAACGCGACAATTTGTGGGTTTTTTTTGTTGCTGTTGGTTATTTTAAATGTAAAATTGAGAAGAGAGAGAGTCTTGTCTCGGAACGATCGTTTATATCTGCTATAACGTACGTGAGAACTTGGTTCGCGGACGTTCTGCAACACTAGAACGGATGTGTCGGTCTTTAATAATAAATAAATAAAAATGTTATAGTCGCCATATTACCGTGGGATCAGAAGGATAAAACTTGCCTTTATGGAAAAAAATCATCAACTTTTGGGTTTGGTAAAAGTAACTCCATTTCACCTTATCGTTAATTATTTTCCTATAACAGCACGACAACACAGAGTGTTTTATTTCTTATATAAACAGTGGGCCAATGGGGAAACTACTATAACTTCTGAGAATAAGTCAACATAGCTGGAACAGAACCATAAAACCTGGCATGTGATTTTGTGAATGTGATTTTGTAGCACTGAAGTGTAGGAAATCCACCATATTCGTATATACAAACAGCTAGAATTGTAGCTAGCTAACTACCTTTACATTGAGTGACTTATATATTTTATCTCATTTATTGAGGGTTAAGGGCCTTGCTCAAGGGCCCAACCGTAGCAGCTTGGCAGTGCTGGGATCAGTTGCCCAACATCTTAACCACTGAGCTACCACCGTCCTAACTAATATGACCTAGCTAGCTATTAGCTGCTAACAGTCCAGCTACAGTTTCTTTGCTCGGTTCCTTTCTACACAATCTGGAAATCTGAGTGTGTGCTTTTGGCATTTTCATTCTGTCGACTGGAAATTTACTTCCATTAGCTGTTTAAATGAACGAATCGAGTTCGAGCGCTTGTCTGACTGCATCCTCTTTCCAATATAACTGCTCAGTTACTCATATTTTTTTTTTTCCCCTACCGGTTTACACTCCAGTTGAAAAATTCCCCTTGGGTAAAATTAAACGCTACTGCAGGACAATTCCTTTTTTTTTACTCTCCAAAAGACCTCGGTGTCAGTATGCATGCGAGCGACACGTAGAATACCGTAACCTCATTACACTGTAAGCCCGAGGTCACTAGTTCACTCCAGTTCCTGCATTAAGCACACGGACTAATGCGGAGCGCTTTCCTCCACCCATACCAACATCCTGTGCATTTATCCTCAGCCCCTCGAGGGCCGTGAGTTTGCAGATTCGTCTTTTTCTCCCGTGAATGCCCATTCAGGCGACATCCAGCATCTGAATAGACGAGGAAGTGCTTGTTGATTCGAACCCCGAGCGACTCCCACTTCACGGTATTTGTTATTATGCTATTGTGAGGAGAACACGTCAAACACAGGCCAAGGCCGCCATCACAGCGGGGGGGGTTGCTGTTTGATCGGATTCGACTTTCAGTTGTTTATTAAAAAAAACCCTCCAAGGCCGTCAGACCTTCTCATAAATCGCAGATCAACGCTGTGATCATCTCGCTCCACAGTAAACAAGAGAAGAGAGATTTCCTCGGGACTGCTCAGTGGCTTGTTTAGCTCCTGAGCTTCACTTTCTTCACTTTTCTTCAGGGAGTTTTTTTTTGTATTAGTTTTAATACTTATTTGGGTTTGCGCCTTAAAAGTTCAACTCTCCAGTTGCCCGTGTCCTCTTCCATCAGTTCACAACCCATCATCGCTCATATCTCTGAAACCGAGTTATTGCCAAACCCTTCTCACTCTGACTCAGCGATACGTGTGCTGATGCGTGGATTGAGTTGTTGATAAGAGACAACATTTTCAGATAAAGATATCATCCCTTGTCTCTCTGATTGCTCTCTGACATGTGCGGTTATATAACGTGTGGCCTGTAGAGGCCCAGATTGCTGGTTGATCGATTTATCCAAGTTACGTTGGATAGCTGTCTGACAAACACTAGCAGTAAGTTAAATAAGCGACGACGTGGAGATTAGAAAGTGAATGCGTCGAACACGTGACGCTCAACAAGCCCCACCCCATTTTTCTTATGAGGTGTAACGAGAAAAAAAGCCTGGCTTATCAGATACTTATCTGTGCAGATGTAAGTCAACTTTGTTTCTACGAAAAATCGTTGCTAATATGTTATTTTGCTTTGGCTAAGAGCATGACTGAGAGAAACATTTGTACACTGTAATAGAAATAAACAAAAAAAATTGTAAAATCCAGATTAGCTAAACTTTGGAGATGGCTGAAAATGTTTTCCTCTAGGCCATAGAGTGCACTACATAGGGTGTAGAAGCCATTATTTTACAGTTGCATGTATTTATTTGGCAGATGCTTATATCTAAAGTGACTGTCGTGGAAATTAGACAACACTCGCAGACTCGTCCTCTGAAGGTAAAAAAGGTTTATTACAGAAAGATTGTTAATACTGGATAGAAGAAAGCAGGATAGAATAATGAGAGCGCTCTGAAGTGCTTGTGCTGAACCACT
>JANDJT010000042.1:65913-83413 GCA_024331685.1 Stegophilus panzeri
GAGACTAGAGGAAAGAGAGACCGAGAGAGAGACCAGAACAAAGAGAGACTAAAAGTAAGAAACTGGAAGAGACTAGACGAAAGAGAGACTGAGAGAAAGGCTTGAAGAAAGAAACTGGAAGAGACAGCGAGAGACTAGAAAAAGTTAGATTGGGAGATAAAGACTGGAAGAGAGGGAGAGACTGGGAAAGTGGGACTGTGAGAGTGTGAGAGAGAACGACTCTCACAGTGAGACTGGAAGGGAGAGGCAGTGATAGAGAGAGAGAGAGAGAAAGAGAGAGACGCTTCAACCAACAGGGATGAAGAGAGAAAGAGATTTGGATAAGGAGAGATATTAGAGAGAGAGAGAAAGAGAGAGAGGAGGCAGCTGCTGTCCCTGTCGTCACTTCTGCCTCTCAGTAATCCATCAGCGCATCTCACAAGCACTCGAGCGCCCTGCGGCACAAACCATCCCCTCGCCTCCTTAATGTTTGGCCCTCGGGAGCCTTTAAAAGACCTGAAAAAGATGCCTGCTTCCTCCTTCCTTCCTGCACGCTCCATCTTTTATCCTGTTTTAGCCTGTTCAGGCTGTTCGCCGTTTCGATCGGCAGCGTCACAAGTGACACGGAAAGTTCCGAAGCATAGCAGCGCTTTGCAGCTCATTTGCATTAGCTTTATTATTAGCATGAATTACACAGAGGCGTTTGCATTCTCATTTGCATGCGTTATTCTGTGTGACTCAGTAAGAGAATCTCGGCCTGCTGCTTAACCCACGTCTCCATGTTCACCTTTTTCTATTTATTTTTTTTTATTTATAATTTATATATTTTTAAATGTGTTCGTCTGCACACACTGACTGACTGTAATGGAATTGCCCTGATCTTGCTACAGCTAACAGTATGATTCCCTTTTTTTCTGTTCTGTTTTTGCATTTCTTTTCCCTTCCCTCTTTGTCTTACCTTCCTCTGCCTGTCACCTGTTCTCACTCCCCTCTTCCCTTTCCTTCCTTCCTGGTTCTGCATGCTCCTCCCTTCTCTCTCTTTAGCTTGAAATGGCGATTGAAAACCTCCAAAAGTCTGAAGGGATTGCTTCTCACAAGAGCATCCTGCTCAACAGCCATGTAAGTCATGTCATCTAAGAAAACTTTATTTGGAGAAAGACCAGAGAATAAAAGGAGGCCCACTGCTACCGTCTACACTTCACACCTTCCTGCTGCCCCTCTGCTTTGCCAATTACCTCTTTACTGTTTGGGTTTTACTTTTCACTGCTGGAGGAATGACGGGGGTGACTGCTTAGCTTCTTCTAAATCGTCTCTGACGTGTCTGCATGATATACCATTCTGTACAATCTAATACACATGGAGACTAATTATGAACTAGAGCGATGCTGCTGAGGTCGAGGAACTGTCAGAGCCAGACTTCGCACACCATTGCTGTCACATTTTGCAAAATTGTTGGCCACGCCTACTACAGGTTTAAATCCGACTACAGGCACCGATGCAGAAATTTGGAGCTGGGAACATTTACCGATACAGATGGTCGCACTGCAGTGCACCCCTGATGAATATGCAAATCAGACCAACCAATTGCACGACCAGAATTTGCATAATGGACATGAATGGCGCTCAGTTTAAGACGCAATAACATCATAACGCTAACTGTAACTATTGTGGTCTTGTTCGAAGTTAGTGTTCCAGCTCAGTCTTACTCGGTCGTCAAGATGATCACGACCGGAAACATCGGGGTGCGCTTTCATTGGTTCAGGCAGCCAATAAAATCGGAGATTCAGGAAACCAATGAAAATGCTTAAGGATACTAATTCAAAATGTATACTGAAAAAAAAAAACCTTTAAAAAACTAACCAGCTGGTACTACCTGCAGAACGTTAACTAATTATGTGTATTAGCTTACTCTATTATGCTAATTTGCTGCCTTTCTGTAATGAACGACTCCGCACATGTAAGTGGTTTAGCTAAAGAAGCTGGAAGGGGCTGTAAATCACCTAATTCTAACCTGATTGGTGCACATAATCATAATCCGTTCTGCACTTTCGAAGAAGTTCAGCTTTATTAAAACCCTCCACTGGCTTTTAGTTTTATAATCTCAGCTCATAAAGAGTTTGGTTCGTTATCTCGGAAGATGTTACGCTGAGGACTCTGCAAGGGGTACAGGCCTAGGACCGGCAAACGCAGCTCTATATCTCCATCCAGAAGGCAGGCTTGAACTTGGCAGTCAACTGACATTTGACCCACCTGTTCTTTGTCACACATTCGAGTGTCTTTAAACATTTCCAGCACTACAGCTCTTACTTAACGGCAGAGCTGCGTCTCAGGTGTGTGCATGCGTGGGAGTTTATTTATTACTGTTTATTTATAACGCAAACAGTAAAAACTTCCAAGAAAACGAGTGGTGAACCGACACTGCGCCCGATATCAAGTGTTAGTCTTGGTGTTCGTCACGCTCGTTTACTCGGACTCGTATTCACACCCAAAAAAAATGTAAGACTAGTAAGACTGGCGTACGTTAACGAACAAGGAAACGACGGCGATCCGGACGTATTCCGTGATCGTCGACGGCGATCGAAGCAAAGCAGACCGTGTTTAAACGTTACCTTTGCTTAAAGACGGCCGACGCGTACAGAGCGGTATCAGCTAGCGTGCAGAGAAACTGTCGGCTGTGAGAGCACTTCACTTCAGCGAGCACTGAGCACCGAGGCGCACGCGTTCCCTGTTAAACTTTGCTTCCGAACTCGTCTTCGATGCCCGCGCTCATCGATACTGCTCTCCCATCGCAGACCGTTCAAACGCCACCAAATCTTAAACGTAAAACTCGTTTAAACTCGTTTGTTCTCTTATAGTTCTTGATGCTTTTTTTTTTATTTTTTTTATTTTATTTTATATGCTTTCAGATTCAGTGTGAAATAGTAATGAATTTCTCATATCTGCTGTGTGTTTGTGTGTGTTTGCGTGCAGCTGCAGTGGCTTTTGGATAACTACGAGACGGCAGAAGGAGTGAGTCTGGCACGCTGCTCCCTCTATAACCACTACCTGCGTCACTGCCACGAGCAGAAGCTGGACCCGGTCAACGCCGCCTCCTTTGGCAAACTCATCCGCTCGGTGTTCATGGGGCTGCGGACACGCCGTCTCGGCACCAGGTCTGTACACACACACACACACACATCTCTATATAACCGTAGTCGTTGATATGTTGGTGGTTTCTCAATATCTTACATTTATGGAAGGAGTCTCCAGTATCAGTCCTTCGTGACAGGCAGAGGTAAAGCTGTAACTTTACGTTTTCCGACATCTTCAGGACAGAGGAGTTTAACGATTTCTCAGTCACATGACCAGCTGCGTTTTTTTCTTGTTTTTTTTTTTCCAAAAACTTTTAATTAACTTCAAAAACTTCAAAAAGACCGTCTGGCGAAAGAACAACGGTTTACAGCTGCCGTAATGCAAGCGATAACAGGAGCAAACTAGTTTTACAACATTAAACATAACTATAAACTGAATGGATGGATGGATGAATGGATGGATAAGTGGATGGATGGATAAGTGGATGAGTGGATGGATGGATGGATGAGTGGATGGATGGATGGATGGATGAGTGGATGAGTGGATGAGTGGATGGATGGATGGATGAGTGGATGAGTGGATGGATGGATGGATGAGTGGATGGATGAGTGGATGGATGGATGGATGGATGGATGGATGAGTGGATGGATGGATGAGTGGATGGATGAGTGGATGGATGGATGAGTGGATGGATGAGTGGATGAGTGGATGAGTGGATGGATGGATGAGTGGATGGATGAGTGGATGGATGGATGAGTGGATGGATGGATGAGTGGATGAGTGGATGGATGGATGAGTGGATGGATGGATGAGTGGATGGATGAGTGGATGGATGGATGAGTGGATGGATGGATGAGTGGATGGATGGATGAGTGGATGGATGGATGGATGGATGGATGAATATTCAAATTTGGATTGTGGCGACTTGGACACATGTGCTCTAATCGGTCTTTTCTGATTAATTCTAGACCAATGAAATTAATATAAATAAATGCTTTCTCATTTTCGAGGGTGTAAGGTACAGAGTCTTTGTACAGGACAGTTTGGGCAAATGTCCTTCATCTGTGTGTAGATGCCAAGGTTCAAGCTTCGGAAGCTTGAGAAAATGCAGTGTATATAAAATCTTATCTTGTTCCTCAAGTTTGTAATAGGATTGTACTTGATGATGATGATGATGATGATGATGTCGCGGAGCCACAAACCAGACGTGTCTTAATGTCTAACAGCACAGGTTTTTGTTCTTTATGTTGTGTAACATTCTGTGTGTGTGTGTGTGTGTGTGTGTGTGTGTGTGTGTCTCAGGGGAAACTCGAAGTACCACTACTACGGCATCCGCGTGAAGCCCGACTCTCCTCTCAACCAAATGCAGGACGACACTCAGTACATGGCCATGAGACAGCAGCCCATCCACCACAAACAGAGGTGTGTGTGTGTGTGTGTGTGTGTGAGACAGTGCTAAATGTGTGTTGGATGCTCAAGCTTTAATAGAAAGCAATAGAAAAGTAAAAGTGTCACACGGGTGACGTCCTGAGTCTCTTCCTTTTCCATAACGGACGAGATTTATCTCTGTATCGTTCCCATCTGGTGGTTCCCTGATTAGTGCTTGTCTAGGATGTACTTACTGCCCTAGCTGACGCGTGTGCGTGTGCGTGTGTGTGTGTGCGTGTGCACCTTGTGCTCCTTGTGCTCAGGTTTAAGCCGCTGCAGAAGATGGGTGGCATGAGCGATTGCATTTCCTTCGGCTCTCAGCACTCCAGCAGCACACCGGAGCAGAGCGTGGCCGCTCAGAGCCAACACCACCAACAATACATCGGTAACTAATACTAATAATACTGTCATATCACACCGAGCAACCGTGACACGTATACAATCTGTAATCCTGTACGCTTCACGTAGAGTCCACCTTCACCTATACCAGCCCAAAACAGTGTTCTTATTTACTAAAAAAACTCCTAGAGAGGTGTATTAACTGTGTGAGGAGTACAGTTTTATCGTTTTAATCAAATGTACTGTATGCCGTGTGTAAACGTTTAATATATTCAGAGTACAAAACGAGTCGACGCACGGATCTGAAACTGTTTTGAACTCGATACGAACCGACAAATTAGGAAGCCCCGCCCACTCTCCACCATCTCTCATAAGTAACGTTTGGACCGGTGCTCTCGGCGTTCTCGCTCGAACAACGCGGCCCTCTCGCTTTATGTCGCGGTAAATAGGCAAACGTGACTCCTGAGCTCGTTAACGTGAAACAGAATCGATTAGCGTACATTAGTGACTAGCATTATACAGCTAACGTCTCGTGGATGCCGCGGAGAGACGGAGAGAGAAAAGCCCGAAAAAGTTGACTAGCGAACACTTCTCATCACTGTTGTGTGTGTGTGTGTGTGTGTGTGTGTGTGTGTTTTTTTTTTTTTTACTGCATTCTCGATAGAAGATACAGTATTTTGTAAACACGTAAAAGGGTTATTATTATTAGTTTGCGGCGCCGTGACCAAAGATGACTTTTTTTTTTTTCTCTATAAGAAATAAGTTATAATGGTTTATTTTCTATTCTGATCAAACGCTATTGTATTCTACTGACAAACCTGCTTCTTCATATACCTTATTTTGTAATTCGATACGCAAACGATGATCATTGGTCGATGAATATGCAAATTAGTCTGTGATGTCATCTGGCGACGTTTCGAGCACGCTGAATGGTTTTTAATACGCAGGAGAGAGTGTGAACGATGCTATAGTTACGTAGGGCTCGAGCATCGTTATAGGGCTTATATAAATTTGTGTGTATGTGTGTGTGTTTTGCAGACGTGTCCCACGCCCTGCCCCCGTTCCCCTCTCTCGATCTGGACTCCTGTCCGCTGCCGGAGCGCATCACCATGAATGACGTGAAGAAGCTACAGAGCATCTACAGGGACCACTGTGAGGTACTTCGGTCCTTCAATCGTTCACTCTGTGTCCGTCACACAAGTTCGTCACTCCTCTACCTGCAGGGTGTGTGTGTGTGTGTGTGTGTGTGTGTGTGAGAGAGAGTTAGCATTACATTACAGTACTCTTAGAACTCTGCTTTAATTTTCTCTTCCAGTCCCTCCCCTCTGCTCTCCCTGTTCATCTCACACCTTTTGTTCCCAAGCTCCTTTCATCCCTCACTCAGTGCCTTTCCAGTCATGCCAATTAACCTTTCAGCCAGGCAGAGACACGCACACACACACACACACACGCGCGCGCGCGCACCCGAGAAGCCTTTTCGCTCTTTCAGTTTTTTCTTTCTTTCTTTTTTTAAAGTAGTTTTCCAGCCACAAGGTCAAAACTGTCAGATATTCCTGTCTTTGTGGGGACATTCGGTCCTCAATAAGATATAAAAACATGCCCCACACACACACACACGCACATGCTCAGACCCTCTCTGCTTTTTGTCTCTCGCCAGATTTCCTCTTTTCAATCAGATAAATATATTTAGCCCTTTGTAAAAAAAAATCTTGCATGTGTTTTTATAGATCCTGTGCCGAGTACAGACTTATCTGCTCTGTTACTCGTGAAGTTTTCAGCTCAGTTCAGGTCTTTGGGCGTTTCTAATCCAGCTTGTTTATTTCTGTGTCGTCACACACACACACATACACACACGCGCGCGCGCGTGCAGACATGTGAGTCAAACTCTGCTTTTTTGGACTGTAATTTTTTACAACTATGCCGTGATTGTTTGTCGAGGCAGAGGGAATTTTCCTCTTGTTTTTTTTTTTTTTTCCTTCCTTCTGGTTTTGGAGCGCAGTGTTTGAACTGTTGCCGGGGCAACGGTAAACAAGGTTGCTGTGGCAACCTGGCCAAGAACCCAAAACATGTCGTGTGATTGGTGGAAAGGAGGAGTGTGTGTGTTGGGGTGGGGGGGGGGCGTGGCATAGGGCCAGGCAACTGGATATAGGAGCAAGTGTCCTGTCACAGGAGAATCTCTCAACTTAGTGCAACACGCAAACACACACACACACACACACACACACACACACACACACACGAACTTGCTGCACTTTCACAATGCTAGTGTGTGTAAGGGTGAGCTGAATTCCTGTCTGTTGGCTCACCACTTCCTTCTCGCTGCGCACAGTAACGTCTTTAGAATTCTTTTTGGAGAGTTTGTTGTTGTTCAGGTGAAGTGTGCGATTGTGTAGAATTTAGTTCGAAATTTCCAAGAAATAGAAACAGGAAAAGGCAGAAAGTAAGATTGCTTACTCAGATGTATTGCAGCTCAACCCAAGAATGATTTATTTCGCAACAACCGCAGTCAGAAACGTTTACGTTCACCCTGAAATAATTTTTTATTAAACGTCATACTTTTTACCCGTTTATAGTTACAGTCAACATTCCTGGTATCGCTTACGTCAGAGCCGCTATAAACAGACGTTACCTCACCGCCCTTTATTCTCTCTCTCTCTCTCTTAAAGTTAATCGGATGAAAAACGCCGCTTGTCGTGTTACCGAGGAGCGCGACGTCCCGAAGATTGTCCAGAAACGACAATGGAGACTCCTTCCATAAACATTAAATACACGTCTCCTTACAGAGAACTTCACCTTATCAGCGAGTATATGAGTATACATAACAGTGCAGTTTTTGTTTATAGTTTTAGTTTATGTGGAGCGTCCACTATACAACAAGCTGTTACTATAGAAACGATAACGCGTTAGAACGAGCGCAGTAATATACACCCGTGATTTGAAGCTGCACTACTGTCAGAGCTACTGTTACAGAAAATTACTCAACACCTTCTGACCAATCAGATTTGAGAATTCAACAACGCTGTGTTATAAATCTTCAGTAATGGATTTACGACTTTTAACTATTTATTTATTTTGACTCGACTTCCGTAGTTACTTAGTCTGCGCTCTCTCTCTCTCTCTCTCTCAGGCCACTCTAGACGTGGTGATGAATCTGCAGTTTCACTTCATCGAGAAGCTGTGGCAGACCTTCTGGTATTCAGCACTGCCATCTAGTGACGGCAACACCACCACCATCCCCAGCAGGTCAGACACCACGCCACGCACGCCGTTATTTCAGCTCTACGTTTACAGTTTTAATTAGTTTTAATTAGGATTACTGTACATGTGCCAAAACTAACCAGAAGGCGTAATCTGACCTTTAGACCCTGCTGTCTGTTTAGTGATTTGTTTTTTTTTTTTTTTTTGTTTTTTTTTCCCAGCAGACGCTACGATAGTACATTTAACATGTATTCACTGACTTCTGTTTGCGTCTGGTCACGTTTACTCTCGAACATGGCCGGGTAAAGTGTTACACTCCGAGACATTCGCAGACAAAAAATATCGCATATCGTGAAAAGAATTCTTTGGTCGTGAGTTGATAACTGTGATCTTAGGACGCATAATTGGGTAGCCACTGCAACCGGAGACAGCCGGAGTTCTGCCGATGTCAGACACTTTTTGAATAAGTTTGGATTTTAAGATAAGCGAGAATCTTGTGATAATAAACGAGAATCTCGAGATAATGTTGAGTTTATCCACTGAATCGAAGCGTGTGTGTGTGTGTGTGTGTGTGTGTGTAGCGATGAGGAACTCGAAGGCGTGATCCCGAGGGAGAAGCTGATCGCGCTGTGTAAGTTCGAGCCGGTGAAGCAGTGGATGAGGAGCTGTGATCACATCCTGTACCAGGCGCTGGTGGAGATCCTCATCCCCGATGTCCTGCGGCCCGTTCCCAGTCAGTACCGCACCATCACACACACACACACACACACACCACAAGCTCTGTGCACTCATTCCCACCACCGTTTCACTTGTTACAACAGATATACATTTATAATATACAATAGAATAATCTATCCTGTGGACTTGTGAGATTATATACCAGTCAAACGTGTACACACACACATTCTTTATTTTTATTATTTCCCCCACATTTTAGAATAATATTAAAGTCATCAAAACTCTGGAGTAACACACATGGAAAAATGTGGCAATGATGTCGTGATAAAAAATCTCAAATGAATCAAAATAATTAAACATTTTAGCATCTTCAAAGTCGACACCGTTTCCACCTAGAATGTCCAGAAATGTATTCTTGGCGTTTTCTCGAGCGATGTCTTGAGGAATTTACCCGAGATGTTTTTAAACAGTGTTAAAGGAGTTCACGCCGACGCCGGACTCTTTATCGGCTGCTTTTCGGGAATATTTCGCTCCGAGTCGTCCGTATAATAAAATATTTATTTGTAAATAAAATGTTAGTTTTGTAATGAAAGAAACGAATACGTCGGCGCGGTTATATCTTGTGTCCACGACACCGATTTCACACGTTTAATCACACACCTTCAGATCAAACGCTTTTTAACATCATGAGAAACGTTTCAGTCGAGTGTCCACAAACTTTTGACCGGTAGCGTCAAAATTAATCTACAGATAATAAACCAGAATGCTGAGATGATAAATTCGCATTTTGAGCTTGAGGTCGTCTTTTTTTGTTTGTTTTTTTTTTTTTTTTTTTTTTAAAGATTTTTAGACAAAAGTCAGAATCTTGAGATAATAATAAATCAAAGTTTTGACATTCTCCTGATTACTACAGGTTCTCCTCTACCTTACTATGATACTATACCTAGGAAATGTGCCGAAGTTCAAAAATAAGCTAAATAAGTAGGTAAAGAATGACAATTTAGACTAGATTGAAGATGCACTTTCTAATCCTGCGCGTGTGTGTGTGTGTGTGTGTGTGTGTGTGTGTACAGGTACTCTCACTCAGGCTATTAGAAACTTTGCTAAGAGCCTGGAGGGCTGGTTGACTTCAGCGATGAGTAACTTCCCCCAGGAGATCGTCCGCACTAAGGTACTGCCTCTGTTTATCTAGGCTTTATTATCCGCTTGGCCTGCGATCAACATCGGACACTCAGAGAGTGTGTGTGTGTGTGTGTGTGTGTGTGTGTGTTTTTAGGCCGCAGTGGTGAGTGCGTTTGCGCAGACGCTGCGCAGGTACACCTCTCTGAACCACCTGGCGCAGGCGGCTCGGGCTGTGCTGCAGAACACGTCTCAGATCAACCAGATGCTCAGCGACCTCAACCGCGTCGACTTCGCCAACGTGCAGGTTAGACGGGCCGATACGCTCACCTGTCTCTCTCCACACCTTAACGCAGTGCTAGTGTGCTCAGTGTTCTCTCTTTGTGTGTGTGTGTGTGTGTGTGTGTGTGCAGGAGCAGGCATCGTGGGTGTGTCAGTGTGACGAGAGCGTGGTGCAGCGTCTGGAGCAGGATTTTAAGATGACCCTGCAGCAGCAGAGCTCTCTGGACCAGTGGGCCGCGTGGCTGGACAGCGTGGTGAGTCAGGTGCTGAAACCACACGAGGGCAGTCCCAGCTTCCCCCGCGCCGCACGCCAGTTCCTCCTCAAGTGGTCCTTCTACAGGTACACACACACACACACACTGGCGAATTTGTAACCCGATCATCCAGGACGTGTTCGTTGTCGGAATTTGATTCGCACCGGAGTTACGAGGCTAATCGATAGCAATCTAGCTAACAAATAACGTTAGCATTTTTTTTAGCGTTCTCAGGCAAACGTTTCAGTAACGTAAACAGGGTGTCCTTAAAAAGTCTTAAATTCCTTCGTGTAAAAATAAGGACTTAATTAGCATTAAGTCAGAAATATATTACTGTTTGTACCCCAAATAAAAATGTATTATTATTATTATTATTATTATTATTATTAACACATAACATATGCTAACACGTGCGAGTATCATGCTAAAACATGCTACCAACATGCTAAATCATGCTAGCTTTGTGATAAAACATTCTAGCAACCTATCTGTCTTGCTCTAAAAAGTATTGGCACCCTACATGTTCAGCTCTCGAAAGTATTGGCGCCAGATCCGAATTTTGCCACGGCAAACACCACTCACATTTTCTTCAGGAAATGTACCGGTCTAGTTATTATTATTATTATTATTATTATTATTATTATTCAGTGCAGTAGAAATATTACAAAATAGCAAAGGCTTTTTTAATATATATATTTTCTTCTTTACAGAAATGTATGAACATTTATAACACTACTTGTTACATTACCCTGGAATTAAATTACAAAAGCACTAGTAAACCCTGCCGCGAGGGAGCGATGGGAAATCCCACATCTTTTTCTCTTCTGACTGCCGTAATCCATCTCTTTTGGGAAATCATGGGAAGGAAATACTGGATTTTTTTTCTCTTTCACTGTTTGAGTAAACGGTAATGCAAATTTTTTTTTTTTTTTTTTTGCTCTGGTCTCTGATCTACCTCTATAGAACTTTACCCTGCTATAGTTTCTTTAAACCCAGAAATGGATGTATATGCGCGAACGCAGTCCATTATAGCTGATGTATCGTGTAGCATGATTGAAGTGACGTGCGGGTCTTAAAAAATCTTTTGGAAATCTCTTGAATACGGTATTAAAAAGTATTAGATTTGAAGCGCCGATACCTGCAGATACCCTGGGCTGAACATGACAACATGGCGGCCAATCTAATCTCTCGAAAGAGCGCCTGCGGACTGCAGCTAAAACCTCGTCCTTTTCGAGGGTGCCATAACTTTTTTGTGTCCCGGTCGACACGGACGTGTTTTGGAAACGCGTTCTCTCGGGTCATCCGTATGAAGCGTGACTCGTTCCATCAAATGTTTAGTAAATAAAATGGTAATTAAATAAGCGGTTTAAATCCCGTGTATAACGCTGCAGCGACTCGAATGGCGTTATACCATCACGCTGATAAATCCGCTCGCGTCCGGAGTGAGAAACGAGAAACACTGTGAGAGTTCAATTACAGATTTGTTGTTGTTGTTGTTGTTGTTGTTGTTGTGTAACACTGGTGTGTGTGTGTGTGTCGTGTGCAGCTCCATGGTGATCAGAGACCTGACTCTGCGCAGCGCGGCGAGTTTCGGCTCTTTCCACCTGATCCGCCTGCTGTACGACGAGTACATGTTCTACCTGGTGGAGCACCGCGTCGCCCTGGCAACCGGAGAAACCCCCATCGCCGTCATGGGAGAGGTCCGTCTGCTCAATACACACTTTCTCACTTTCTGTCCTTACTCTTAGGAGTGTGTACTGATGTACGCTCGTGTGTGTGTGTGTGTGTGTGTGTGTGTGTGTGTGTGTGTGTGTGTTTTTGACCTGCAGTTCAGTGACCTCAGTTCGATGATGCCGTCTCTCATGGAGAAAGGTACGAGCTCACGATTTATTACTGATACACTGCAACACACACACACACACTCTAACACCCCCTCTGTTGTTAGATACGTCATTCTCAGACGACATGAGCGACCTGGGCAGCGACGCAGACGTGTCCCGGGGGACGTGTGAGCCCACCGTGAAGAGCGAGAGAATTGAGATTAACCACACTCTGCAGGAGATCTGAAGTCGGTCCAGTGTGTGTGTGTGTGTGTGTGTGTGTGTGTGTGAGCGAATGTGTGTGTTTACATATGAGCAAACACCGGAATCCAGCGTCCTGCTAGTGTGAGTCGATGTAACACTGGCTGGATTCTTTTTGTTTGTAACTAATGCAGTCTAGAGGCTTTTATAGTTTGTGCTCGAGGTTCGTTTTCTTTTCTTTTTTCCTTTCTTCTTCTCCTCCTCTGTGCCTGTGTGTATGTGTGTGTTTAATTAGTGCCATAGTGTCCTTTCAGTGCCTTAGACGAGAGCAGAAAACACCGGAGCACACGCCGTGCCCGTCCCGCGGTACGACCGGATCGTCTCTCGAGCACCCTCCACACCCCTGTAGCGTTGTAGGGACGCGACCGCACGGGTTCCACGCAAAAAACACAAACGCGCCATGATGACCGCCCCCCCCGACCAACGGAAAAGAGACGAGCCTTCGATACCTCGCTGGTTTCTACGCTGCGCTCCGTTTTTCCCGTAGAGACGTCCAACAGAGAGTCCGAGAGCCGCTCCTTATAATTCGTCCTCGACGTATATAAACTTGTCGGCTTTACGGTTAGCGAGTGACGCTACGTTCACACGAGCGAGCGGCAAAGCACGTTCCGCACGCCCCGGCAGAGCCGTGATTTCGCGTCCGACGTCTCAGTCGACATTTTCTCAAATCGGGCACAGCGATCCAAACGATCGGCTCGGCCCGGCCGGTTCCTCGGACCGATCCCACGGCGCCGACACAATGGAGGAAGTCGACCGGTTTCATCTTTATCGAACCAAACGACCGATTCACACACCGATCGATTTATTTAGTGTGTAACTAGTAAGCTTTACAAAGCTACTACTGTTTCTTATAAGAACTAGAAGAAAAAAGGATGAGGGCGTGGACACAAGGCCACGCCCACAAGGTAGCTGTATTTCTACACGACGACAAGAGTAACAAACGACATCCGAAACGAGCGAAGCGTCTCCTGCTGGTGCGAACACCGCTTCAACGCTTTCGTCACAGTAACAACCGAGTCGAGACGCTCCAGCTTCTTTTATTTCCCCCGGACGATGTAAAAGGACGTAGGATTTTAAACCTTTTGCGTAACAAACATTTAATAAGCGAACATTTTTAATAGATTCAATATAAATAAATAAAGAGTTACACTTTTAAATGGAACGATTATACGTTATCGTATGATACGGACACTCGAGTTCGTTCACCCTTGAACTGAAATATGCGCACGCACGCACGCACGCCGCCTCGGTGCTGGATTTCCCGCCGTGCTTCTCGTCCTCGTCGTACAAAAACGTGTCCAACTAAATAGTGGCGGATTTTTCCTGTTTAGCGTCCCGTTAAACTCTTCATCAGTTCGTTTTTCATTGACAATTTTAGGATTTTAGGAATGGATCTCCCAGCTTCGTCCCTCGCGTCTCCTTTCTTTCTCCGTGTTTACAGATGCAGTACCAATTGTTCTTTCTTTTTAAAGTAAATAAATTAATTAATTTCCCTCTGTGATTTTTACACCCCACCCCCCCGTGTCCCCTCCCCCGGGATGTGATTTGTCGTCGCCGTGGCCTTTTTATCGGTTATGAACTTTTCAGGCTGTTAGTGCGTTTAAGGAAATTTTGTGTAACTTGGTAATAGTTTGTTTGTCTGGTTTTTTTTTTTTTTTTTTTGTATTGCTGTTTTAGATGGATTATTTTTTATTTTTACGGGAGTAGATACGATTCTTCTCACAACTCTATTTTGAGGAAAAAACAAAACAAAACAAAACCAGCGTTCGTGAATATTCTTACCTAGGCTGAGAACAGACCGCCGTCTGTAATAAAATCTTACTTCAGTTGTATTTTGTACTGTTTAAAAACAAATAAATAAATAAATAAAGAAAGAAGTGTAATAAATTGGTGTAAACCGCTTAACGATCACATCCCATGCCTTGTCTTTTTTTATATATACACACACACATATAAACCACACAAACACAATTCAGTCTTTACAAAGTTGGAATATTAAAGTTCTCATTATTATTATTATTATTATTATTATTATAGACACACAAGATCGTTTGACATTCATGTCGACGTTATACACGTTATTCACTCGGCTCACTCAAAAATAACGTCCAGGAAATGGAAGAAGAAAAAAAGCCCCAAAACCCCCAATCGCAGGTCCGATAAAGCATCGAGAGCAGCGAAGTGCTGAAGTGCTGAGTCCCAATGCCTCGTGGATCTCCTGTGTGTGTGTGTGTGTGTGTGTGTGTTCCTCACAGCAGTGCATCATGGGTAATGTCCAGGTCCCATGTCTGTTACTGTGTGTGTTCGGTCCTCAGAAAACACTCGGACGTGGACTTCAGTGATAAAAGTGCAAAACTCTATGTCCAGCAGGAAGAAGAAACGAAAACAGACGACGAGACGAGGTTCTCCTACAACAAACAGCCGGCCATGTACTTCCCTGAAACACACACACACACACACACACCATCATCATCACCACGTCATAATACATTAACACTGCTGCACTTTCTACTGCCTACAGAGACATCACCAGCTAAAAGTTTGTACACCCCTGCCTGTTAGATGGTCTCTATTTATGAATTATTATTATTTTATTTTTTTTAGTTTTCTACAGAACATTACAGTAACTCTTCCTTACATCATGCAGGCCCTGAAGCGTTTTATTCCTCTTATACCGCAGTATTTTAAGTCAGAAATGACATGCTGTACTTTTTATCCATTTATAGATACATTTCCTGTTGTGGAACGTCCTCAAGACAAGTGAGGTCCTGTTCTCGCTTTATAGCGTTACTGCAGCTGTAAACAGTCGTTCCCTCGGCGGCTTGTCTCTTTCCTTCTCTCGCTCTCGAAGGTAAAAACAACGAGAAAAAAAAAAAAGCACAGACACTGGAGACTCCTTCCATAAATGTTAAATGAACACATTTCGTCCTTAGAGAAGACTTCAGAATATCGACGATTCCACGCTTGTCTTTGTTATGAGCGCGTGAATATAAACCTGTGATCTGGGGCTGTGCTGCTGTAATGGAAAATTAATCGACACCTTCTGACCAATCAGAATCGAGCTGAGCAGTGACGCTTGATATACTGACTCGATGTGAAGTGTGTGTGAGAGAGAGAGAGAGAGAGAGAGAGAGAGACTCACCAGTGGCGAATCTCTTCTTGAGCAGGGACATGCGGTATCGGCCGCCCACCAGCTCCAGGTCCAGTCCTGACAGAGACGCTCCGGTACCCACAAACTGCACGGCCAGGCTCGGGGCAGGACCACGGGGCTCCTC
Organism: Stegophilus panzeri; assembly: GCA_024331685.1. NCBI lineage: Eukaryota > Metazoa > Chordata > Actinopteri > Siluriformes > Trichomycteridae > Stegophilus > Stegophilus panzeri. The sequence goes on from JANDJT010000042.1 coordinate 81,619, forward strand.
CAGGCACTGCCAGCTGGCACACAGTGTGCCCGAGCCTGAGATACACACACACACACACACACACACACACACACACACTCTCTATGAACTATACATGGTCATATTTTATCATCAAGTCCTTTCAAACATCGAACAATTATTGACGGCGTTTGAGTGTGTGATGATTTCGACATGCTAAACTGCTAGCCAACTGCTTCCCTTATTAGTTAGCTACATTAGCATTATAGCTCCAGTGCAAACATAACCCTGGCTCTTCCTTTAACAGGGGTTATATTTGACCCGAATCATATTGACTCAAGTGAATCGAATCGTATTGATTCGTTTAAATCATGTAAACTAACTGTATTCATCATACTGAATCATATATGAAATCATATAAACTGAATCATAAATTAAAGCATATAAACTTAATCCTATGAAATCATATAAATCGAATCGTTTTGAATCGTGTAAATTAAAATCACAAACTGAATCATATAAACTGAATCATAAATTAAAGCATATAAACTTAATCCTATGGAATCAAATAAACAGAATCATATTGAATCAAACTGGAGCATATAAACTGAATCATTAAATCACATAAATGAAATCCCAGAATTAAATAAACTGAATCATGTCATGTGAATCCTCAATATAGTCAGTGGAGTGACATCACAAGTTCTAATTAAAGGAAGTATAATGGTGTAAAAAGCCGTACGCGCTCGCAGTCTGATTTATTTTATTTTGTGAGTGACGTGCGTGAGGAAGCCGAAGCGAGCGGGCGCCAGGCGTTAGCAAAAGACGTCGATTTGACCAAACACTTAGTCGAATCCCACAAAATCTTTTCCACAAAACCCAGAAGCTAACGTAACTGAAGCATGTTTTTATTGATCTTTGACTTTAGGATCATCCGAGTGTTTAGGAACTCTAATCTAGAGGTTAACAAGCTAGGGTTTTTCGAAACTCACAAGCGCCTCTTTTGTTTCATTCATTTATTTTTACAAATGAACAGCAGAAATATCGAAGACGATATTATGTGTGCTAACATTTCAGCTTGTATAATGATACCGGGAGTCAGGTTTAAATGAATACTTTACGTGTTATTTTCGACTTTTTTCCTCGACAAAACGGACAAATTTCCCCGTCCATCTACCTCCGCTAAACAAACTAGCGCTGTCTCAAATCATATCCTTACGCACTAGTCTAGACCGTTACTGAGCACTACCGCTAACCGCTTTTCCGATTACAGTTACAGCTCAGGAACGTGTGAAAATCTGGCAAAACAACAACAACAACAACAACAACAACAACAACAACAACAAAAAACCACGACAGATTATGGCTGCTCGCGTTATTGAATGACGACCCGAGAGGGAAAAAAAAAAAAAAAAAAAAAGTCTCACCGGTTGTTTCCGGTATGTTCCAGTAACGTGTCACGGTTAAAGACTGACCTTCACTTATTTTCTGCTTCACGCCAGGTGAACTGGTCTGAGCTCATTTGCATATTTCAGGTGTCTGATTTAAAAACTGCGATGAATAACGATCACCAACGTAAACGATCGTGGCGTATTTTCAAAGGCGTGAAAGCGGCTGTAACGCCGCTGCTATGCTAGTGTACGAACGGAGAGACAGAAACAGAGGTTAGAGGTCATGATGGTGACCTTTGCTGTGGTTGGTGGGTGAGAGGTTGGGCAGCTTCCACAGCAGTCTCTTCTCCTCAGTGTTCCTGCAAAAGAAAGTAATGTAATGCGAAGTCTTACGAAAATTATAGAAAGAAAATTATTCAGTAATTCTCTCTCTCTCCCTCTCTTAC
>JANDJT010000043.1:45208-52708 GCA_024331685.1 Stegophilus panzeri
CCCTCTCTCTCTCTCTATATATATATATATATATATATATATATATATATACACACACACACAAACACACATACACACATTTTTTTTAAGTGATTAAAATAAATTCCTGGCTATGTATTTTTTTTTTTAATAAGAATAGCAAGAAAGAAAGTTGCAAGAATGTGAATTGCAAGAGTGCATTTTGCTGTATAGAGATTATCCTGTATACTAATTTTACAAACTCAGAATAGGGTTTTATTTATATATATATATATATATATATATATAGAGAGAGAGAGAGAGAGATAATTATTATTATTATTAATATTGTATAGATAGATAGATTGATAGATTCACTCATTTGAAAGCATCCCTCGAGTTTGTCCTTGAGGAGCTTTATTTTCACCCGACTCCTCGTTCTCTCTCCTGCGAGTGCATATCAGAGTTTGTTTAAAGTCGACAGCGTTAATTAAATTAAGTTAGGTCTAGCAGAAGGCACAGTCGGGACTTATTCTCTTGTGTGTGCTGTAATCCCTGTTCCCTGAGCTGGTCTGCCCCCTTCAGGATGCCTAAGACATTGCAGGCGGTTTTCTCATTCTTGGCATTTCTACTTTAACCGGTAGCACCGGAGCACTACAGCGCTAAAGATTCCTGTGCTAGCGAGCGGAAATTAGTTCGGACTCTTGATTGTGTGCCTTGGCTGCATTCTGTATCCTGCGTTATTCGATACCCGACTTGAACGCGTCTCGCTAGGTGGAAAAAGTAAATGTATAGCATTAGATCAGGACGTTAGAGTCATTTCACCGGATGACATCCACATAACACACTTTGTTTCGAGGCTTATACAGTTTTTCTTTTTGTTTAATTCTGCTGTCCTCTTCATGGTCTTGGTCCATAAAACAGAAAAAGCTCTTTTGTCTCGAAGGGAGCGAATGGTATTTAATTCAATAAAGTGTTTTAATAAAGGCTAGTAGAGGTTTATAAGAGCTAATGGCACTTTACTGCCGTGTCGCTGAGCTCATGCGACTCAATGACATTTCCAGACAGTAGAGCTACCGCTAGTCCTCTCTCACTGTCTGTCTGTTTCTCATCTACATTGTAAACGTAATTGCTGGTCGCTCCAGCTGGCCTCCTAGACCGCTCTCAGGCTGGCAAGAAAGGTAGAGCATGCTGGGAAACATGAGCGACATAAGTAATGGAAGGGGGGAAAAAAAAACCCCGACAGCGAATAAACATTAGACCCACAAAACACCGGCGTGAATCTGAGACCCGCCATTTTCCGCGCGGTCTCATAGAGATTGGGGAGGAAAAGAAAGAGAGAGCGGTGAGAGAGAGAAAGAGATATGTCTCCATGGTGATGGGACTGATTGACAGGCTCTTGAGCGGGTGGCAGTGAGGTGTTGGCCAAGGCCCAAAACTTGAGGGGGGAAAAAGAAAATGGCCGCCGCACCACCAGCTGTCACCGTCAGCGTTGTCTTAGGAACCAGAGAGTGGGAATCATATATGGGTGGCGTGTGTGTGTGTGTGTGTGTGTGTGTGTGTGTGTGTTTCATTTTCCCAGGCAAGAACTTATAGACTTTGTGTCTCCCCGACCAGTGCTATGCTAAATCATTGATCATGGGTCATCTTTATTCATTAACTAATTCATAATAAATAATAATAGATCAAATTCATTTGAAACACTTTTACACAGATTTAACGTAATAAATAGATACATTACTGTTGATCCGACAGTTTTATGAATGACGCCGATGCAAAATCACACGTAACGCTCTTGTTTTCTTCAGTCCTTTCAACACTACTGTCATTAATTTCATCCTTAAGAAATGTACACGACGTTACTAGTGTCATATTATTTTACTTTCTTTATTCTTCCAAAAATATTATAGTAATATTAACATTGTAACGTCGTGTGTTTATTCTGAACGTCGTGCGCCGGTCTAAACAAGCGTGTGAAAATTATTTATCTGAAAAGACAGTAAAAGTGTGTGTGTGTGTGTGTGTGTGTGTGTGTGTGTGTGTTGGAAGTCCAGACGTATGTGTGACTTGAAGCAGAATGTACCATTAGATGACTTCATACATTTTTTCATCTCTTTCCTAAACGAATTTAAAAAAAGAAAGGAAAAAAAAAAAAAGTAAAAGAACAGAAACAGCTGTGTGTCCGTTTCCCTGCAGATACAGCCGTGCCGTTGGGGGAGAAAAAAAAACCTCTTTATAAAGGTCTCTGTGTGACATCAGCACTAAGAAACATTTCATACAAATGAAATTATGGTGAATAATAAGTGTGTTTATGTTTTAAGAAATAAGTCAATAGTACGAGTATGGAAGGAAAAATACTTTGCATTTCATCTTCTTTTTTTTTTTTTTTTTTTTTGTAAGCAAAACTAAAGGGTGAATACACTGAAGGGTATTGTATATTGTTTTTAATGTGTGTGTGTGAGCGAAAGACAGAGAGAGAGAGCAGACGTTCTCTGACCGCGGGCATGTCGGGTCATTGGCATCAGACCAAATTTTTCCCGTTCGGGAAAATGTCTGCTCTCCACACGTCTGTAGAAGAAAAAGGAGCGCGGAAGAGAGAGACGTTTGCATCTCTCGCGCTACCGTTTTCACCGAAAAGAGCGAAAGCGATGCACTTTCTGCCTCACTGTCAAACACACAATCATATCTGAGACAAGTGTCGCTAATAAATGCTAATCCCTTCAAATGCTAGAGAAGTGGAATATATTATCAGGAAGAAAAAGAGTGTGAGCGGTGTTTCAGCTTGGAAAGGGGAAAAGGGGCTAGAAGTGTGTGTGTGTGTGTGTGTGTGAAATTTCTGTATATTTTGAATTGTGGAGTAAAACAGCGCTTTAAATGATCAATACATATATATATATATATATATATACACATACATATATAGCTATTGATCATTTAAATATCTCTCTCTCTCGCTATATATATATATATATATATATGTTTATAATTCATATGAAATATTGCATTTTTGCCTTCATCGTTGCACATAGAAGTGTACCTGTGACATATTTGAAAAAAGAAATCTATATTGTTAGGAGAAAAACATTCATAACAACAAGGTCATGAACAATCTGTGATTCTATAAAATATATAGCATCACAACACAATAATAAATACTCTCTGTACTCATCTTGATTGATGGATTGATTGATTGCAAAGGTAATGTATCATAGAGACTGGTTGAGATGAGGTGAACTGAAATGAATAAATGAGCCAGAGCTCTTAAAACATTACCAATAATAACGAAAACGTCTCCTCTCAAAGCGTGTATTAGGTTTCCTCACACTCTTTTTTTGTTGTTGTTGTTGTTGTTGTGTGTGTGTGTAAGTTTACTCTTTCTGTTTCACCTTTTTCTTTGCCGTTGAGCATCATCATCACGCTCAACGCACCGGCAGCCATTTTGTTGCGAGCCCCACTAATCAAATTAGCGCCATCCCGTTCGTTTACACGCACGTTTTACAAAGGGAATTTTTGTTCGGCTGCAGCTGCAGATAACAGAGCGGTCCCGAATATTTTGGCCAAAGGAGAGAAAAAAAAAACCCCCAAGAAAGTACTGTAGTCATGCAGTGATGAATTCCTCGTGCTGTCTGTGACAGCAGCATTACGTGTTACACAACTGTTCAGTGTTTCTGTTTGGAAAAGTCATTCTGTGGGAATATTATGGGATTTAGTCCTTCTCTTTGCATTATTGAAGTAAATGTAATAGAAAACTGTAATAAAAAGCTTGTTTTTTTATTTATTCCGTCTGTGTGTGTGTGTGTGTGTGTGTGTGTAGTACTGCAGTATTCATTTCCTGAGGATGTCCAGAAGGATTCGGTTCACTCACTCAGGTGCACATGTAGACCTTGTTCCAGTTACACAGCCAGTTACCGTGTGTCAGGATCCCAGTCAGAGTCTAGTGCAGACTGACACGTGGTGAGAATGCAGAGTGTACAGACAGGAAACAGTAACGCAGTGTGTATAACACGTTTATAACACGAGTCAGCGGGAAAAGGTATTCTGTGGGAAAAATTAGTGCAGGGTGTTCAGTGCCTTTTTTATTATTTTTTTTGGGAGACGGGCACTGTGCATGTTTTATCCAGATGTGAAGTTCATGTATGATTAGAGTGGGTCTAGTGGAACTTTAGTAGACGTAGAGATGGAGAAGAAATTATCGCTTCATTTCAGGACATGAAATGAATGGAAATGTGGAGAAATATTTCCATAGCAGTTTTAATAACAGTTTTATTCTATATAATGGACGATATAGCACAAAATACTGTTCAGTATGTATGTGTAAATGACAGAGATCATGAAACATCAGCATGCTTTTTAATTTTTTTATTTTTTGCATGGAGATGATAGTAAGAGTAATTATTAAAAATCCTGCCATTATTATTATTATTATTATTATTATTATTATTATTATTATTATTATTCACTAATATTTCTATTATATTATATTTATAATATAATAACATTGTTATTACAAATATACATTACATAATATAATTATTTATTGTAGTTGTTGATGATGTAAATATAAACAATTATTCATTTTTGAAACCAACAAATTATTATTTAAAAGCATTATTATTAAACTCTTCTTCTTATTCTTCTTATTATTATTATAATAAATGTGCTGCTTGTCATCACAGACAGTGGCTGAGAGGTAAATCTGGTGCGAGAGAGTGAAAGCTGGTTGTGATGCAGAGGAGGGCGTGCGTTGGTCGGGGTCATTTCTCTGCTGGCGGAGAGATATAGAGCAGAAACTAGAGAGAAGAGAGAGAGAGAGAGAAAGAGCGAGAGAGATGGCAGGATGGAACTAAAAGTTGGCAAAGAACGACGTGACGGTCATCGGTTCAATTTCAATTTCACCACATTTTATTGGCATGGCGATGGTCTGTATTGTCCAAGCTTGGGGTTATAACTATGTGAATATTAGATATTAATAAAGAAGAACATCATTATCAGTTCTTCTAACTAATAATAAAAACGTGTGGCTTGTGCCGCGCTGAAATTTTATTCCCCCCACATGAAAGAAGCCCTGATTTAGGGGGAGCGTTCGGGGCTGCGGTGCCATCCAACACCGTGGGGAAAGTTCACCTCACGCCAAAAGAGGAGGAGAGAGAGAGAGAGAGAGAGGGCCGGACGCAGAGAGAAAGAGGATGAGAATGAAGGATGGAGAGAGCAATAGAGGGGATGGAAAGGGGTTTTGGCTTTCGTCCTTACCGGGACGAATTACGAAATCGTTTCTTAATCCGAGAGAGAGAGACAGACGAAAACAAAAACAGGGAAGAAGAGAGAGAGTCTTGTCTTTTAGCTATTAAACACTCGGGGTCAATTGCCCACCCAGGTAGCCTTCCTTCTGCCTCTTTGTGTGTGTGTGTGTGTGTGTGTGTATGTGTGTGTCAGCTCCCCTCCGTGTGTATGTTTGAAGGGGTTTTCTGAGTCTATTATTCCCTACCTGACCCCTCTATTCATCTCCCACAATCCTTCACAGCAGCCGAGCAGGTAGTGCAGCCCCTTAGCCCTTTTAGCTTTTAGCTCCAACCGCACGCCGACTGCTTCCTAAACAAAGCCAGAGTTGAAATGAATCTGATTGAGCGCGTTCGTGTGTCATTTAGCCCAGAAGCTAAACTAGACTAAGCTAAGCTAACGCCGCATTCTTCACTTCTTGTTTTTTAAGCTCGTAACCCTTCAGTGGTATTATTGCTATTTTCATTCGTACTGATACATAATTAAAAATCTGTGTTCAGAACATTTTCATGTCCTCAGTTTGGTTTGGAAAATGAAATAAATAAATACTCGTTCAACAGGTTGCCATTTGGAAGAGCAAGGGAAAAAACTGCAGAAGTCTGAATGTTGTTGTTTTTTTTTTTTTTGGTTTTTTTTGGTTGTTTTTTTTTTTTTTTCTTTCCCTATTTTTATTTTTTATTTTTTTATTATTTTCAAACGCCATGTTTGTGCAGAAATCACAGATTCACCATAAGGGCTGCTTTGCATTTTTAATTTAGTAACTAACATATGAATACATTTGCATATTAATTAGTTGCCGATTAAATCATGCATACATAATTGCCTGCTTACTGTGTTTAATGTTTGTCAGAATCGTGCGAGGCCCCGGCTTGATTAATGCCATTTCTGAGATTACAATTGGACTCAGCCACGGGTTCGAGGGTTCAAGAAGCTGAAAAATAGTTTGGGGGAAAGTTTTATTTTTTTTGACAGCATGCATATTTCAGAGATTTCTACAAGCTCCCCCCCCCAAAGACTGCAGATTCCTCTTAGACCTGTTCAGATTCATCCCCGATGTGCTGTTTGCTAATGCAGCCCTTAATTACACTGCCTATGCAGTTCATTTCTTCTTTTCCTTTTTTTCTATTTTATTCATTCTTGGTTTTGCTTTCGCCAGTTTATTATACATGACCCCACAATTGAATCAGGGGCCGAATAAAAAAGGATTCATTTAAAAAAATAAATAAAAGCGAGAAACGGAGGCTCCTCATTAGTCTTAACAATGTTTTTTTTTTTTTTTTTTTTCTTTGTTTTTAAAGAAGCGTTTGTGTGATCCGGCGATTACTCCACGCTGAGTGAAATAAAGCTGATTTAGAGAACACAATAGGCCGTGTGAATACACAACTCGCTCTCTTTATCTCTCTCTCTCTCTCTCTCTCTCTCTCTCTCTCTCTCTTTATTTCACGGCCTTCGTCGCTCTCTCCGCATGCGTTTAAAAGGCTTTTTTCAGCGTGGACTTTGAGTACAGCGTTGTCTTATGGAAAGATATTGGCCTTCCCTATGATATTTTGAGAGCGCTAACTGTTCTGCACTCATTTGTTTCCTGTATTTGTGATGCCATGTTTAGGCTTCAGTGCTTTCGCATGCCTAATAGGCAGTCTGAGGCGGTCCGAAGTATGTAGTGAAATCGTTTGTTGTCTGAAGAGAAAATGGAATTATTTAGACGCCAAATAAACAGAGAGACACGACATGTAAAACAAAAGTCGAATCGAAAACGTATTACGATACCAACGTATTAAAGAGCTTGGCAGTCGGATCATGTGTTTTGTAACACACACACACACACACACACACACACACGCAAAAGATTTTGACTTCTTCTCTGGTTCTAGCCGTTCCGAGTCCCCTTTAAGTGACTCTCGCACATATGGATATATTTCTGGCCAAATCTGGCTTTTCTGAAAATGACGATATAAGCCCCGCGGCCCTCGCGAGAGCGCTTCAGACCGAGTGATTTTGCGGCGTTTTGAAAGATTTAAGCTTCGCAAAGCTCTTATAGTTCAGTGTTTTACAGCAGGCAGGACCCTCAGAACACGCTCAGCGCCGCCTCAGACGCAGTACAAGCTCCTAGTCCCGTAAAACACTCAGAACAGCTTTCCTGATGCTGGTTTAATATTTGTATTTCGTTACAATTGGTGCGTAACCACATTTTGTGCTTAGCTCGAACGTCGTTGCTGGCAGCAGAGCAGCTCTTCTCCAACTTAAAATGCTAAAACGATAACAGAA
>JANDJT010000043.1:57708-59727 GCA_024331685.1 Stegophilus panzeri
GTAAAATAAAATAATGTTAATTTTTAATGGTCATTTTATATATAAATTGGAACAAAAGTAGAATTGGCCATCAGTTGAACATCAACTACAAAGACATACTAATAATAATAATAATAATTTATTATTCTTGCACTTGCAGTTATTTAACTGTATTATTTTGCCATTTTAAAGAAAATTATTTTAATTGTTTTATTTATGATTTTTTTCCCACTACACCCATCACTTTCTTTCTTTCTTTCTTTCTCTTTCTTTCTTTGATATTACTCATCCTTGTGCTGCTGTGTCAATTTGAATTTCCCCTACGGGGGATCAATAAAGGTACTGATCCGGTTCTGAGTGTGTGTGTGTGTGTGTGTGTGTGTGTGTGTGTGTGTGTGGTCTACCTCTGCTGTTCACACTCGATGAGAATTAACACATACTGCTATATAAATTTTTTTACTAACGTTTTTCCCTTTTTTTTTTGTTGTTTTTTTATTTCTCTATATTTATAAATCAATTTATTTCACCTCAGAAAATTTCTTTCACTACAGACCAAACAACTCTTCATGTTTTTCACAATTTCCAAAATATCACGGAGGTGTGTTTCCAATAAGCCACACGACACGGCATGCTTACTGACATTTAGACGAGGTGCTGTAGGAGACGTGCTCCGGCTCTCTCTCCCCGATCACGCTCTTATGGGACGGACTTTACCGCTCAGTGAGAAAACCTCGTCCCACCAATTACAGCGCACCATACCGGCAACACACACGCTAACACTTCATGAAAGGGGCCTCGAGTGTTCCAGGCTCTCATTAAAGCTAGAGATTTTAATGAGTGTAGATTCTGAGCAGAAACACTGTGCATCATTAACTCATGGGATAAATAGTTATTTGTTATTTATTTACTTTTTTCTTTCTTTCTTTCTTTGTTTATTTATTTATTTATTTATTCAATTTATTTATTTATTTATTTTTTTAAGTTGATGACATATCCAAACATTTTCTTTGTAGTATATATTATACAAGAAAATATATTCCTGAGATCTGTTATAGTAAGGAATAAGAACTTATTGGTACGTGTTAAATAAGGAATATAATTTTTTTTAAAAATTAAAAATTCATAATAAGAATCTAATAGTACAGTGTAATAAAAGGAAGTAGTATAATGATAAAGACAAAAAAAAAGAATTGTGTTAGAAATAAATGTTAGAAATGTTCGATAGATTGAGTGATATATTTACAGAGTGAATTTATGAGCTGAAGGAACTTGGGCAAATTGAGCGTACAGCCCAGATCCCAGAGGTATTATGTGGTGTTTTTTTTTTCTTCTTTTTTTTCCCTGTCCTCTCACACACGTGTGAGCTGTAATGTGATGTACAGGAGCAGCTGCATGTGTGTGTGTGTGTGTGTGTGTGGGTGTGTGTGTATGTGTGCGCGCGTGCATTTTGGTTCTCATGCCAAAGCTCAGTAAAAGCCGGGCGAGCAGGACGTGACTTTCAATAAACCGCCGAACTACACAGCTCCCGTCTGTATCTCTCTTCTCTTTCCGCTTCATCCGAACGTCCTCTCTCTGGCTCGCGCTTCTCTACGTGTTTCTCATTCTCTCTCTTTTTTCCCCCCCTCTCCTTTGTCAGTCCATCCTTCCACGCTCCAGCTCTAAATGTTGGCTGTGACACACTCGTCCTCGATTACGGCACTGAAAGAGACTCTTTGTTAGAGTAAATCCTATTGAAATAGGTCACACGCGTGCACACACACACACACACACACACTTCTCCACCCGCAAATTATATCGAAAGAGTCTGATAAAGTGGTCGTTCATTTCGAAATCTCACATACGCTCCTGGTGTCAAGAAAGGCGTACCGTATGCGTGCCAAAATATCGGAGATGAGTTCGGTGCACACTGGAGATTTATTTCTGCGTCTCGATGGTCTGATCAAGATTGCATTGATCAGTGTCTCTGTAAAGTAATATCACCACATATATTCTTCATTTATATCACTGTAAAGTAATATCACCACATATATTCTTCATTTA